>JABXJD010000058.1:2120000-2657500 GCA_013375575.1 Percina caprodes
GTTGGGGGGGGGTGACAACACAGAACTTTAACCCAGAAAACCGGACTTTGTGAAACGTACATTCTGTAATCCCATCCACGATCTATTCCTAAACCTAACTGTCCCGTTCTTGTGCCGCACGTCAGTTAAACGTACAGTACGTCCCGACCCAGAGCATCAAAACGTGACGCCAAGAGTCCCGACTGTAACTGCCTATTCCAAATAGCTTAAGTATTTATGCCGTTGGCATAGTAGGCTCTAATTGGCAGGCCACTCACGTGGTTTAAAGGACTAAATGTTTTTACCATGACTTCACACCGGGGAATGAATGAATGAATGAATCTGTGCTTTAGCTGCTGTTGATTGGGGCCAACCTAATCAGTTGCACAGAGGGCTCATTGTTTTCAAGCATTGTCAAAACTGTTAGGACTGATTTCCTACTCTGAGACGCTTGATGAATACAGAAGCAAATCTGGCTGATCCACTTCCTCAACAGTAGGGCTGCACCATATGAGGAAAATATCTAATTGCGATTATTTTGACTGATACTGCAACATGACTTGCGATATTGGAGGGAATGATACTTTTTGTACATCATCACTCTCATTAGATAGATTGAAAAATATAAAAATGATTCAAGGGTGATTTTTGCGAGGACCTGTACCAAACAAAGATTTTTTTTTTTTTTCTTATGTCCGTAGGGTAGGATTTGTAGGCCGGGACGTCTCTGCAGCACCACAATACTTCATTCAGAATGAAGCATGATATCTATGATTTGGATATTTCACTAGTCCATATAGTCATATAATTGTGATTAATTGTGCAGCCCTAATTAACATGCAGAGCTTTTGCAGCCCCTCTCATGAATAGCTTAATTTGAGGGAGCCCAGCGCAGTGTTCCGTTGCCACATGCGGAGAACGGAAGGGGTGGAGATCAACGGAGGGGCTCCCTGCACTAGCCCTGACGCTCCCTTAGGTTCACGGAGTTGGCCCGGGCCTCTGACACGCTTGTTATGCAAATGAAGGAGTGGATGCATGATGATTTCCTCCTGTAACTGTTGGTTACTCACAATAAATGGCAGGCCCACTGTCTTTCACCCACTTGTGTAGAGACAACACATTCAAAGCACAACTCTCTTTGGATTGAATTAGTCAATATAATGCATAATAAAAAGGTTCCTGCTTTAGATCAGCGATAGCTGATCAAAGAAAACTGTTCAGTTTTCAGTCAAATCAGTTCCTGTTTGTTGATGTGAAGTGAATCGTCTTAAACTCTGTATTTATAAAACCATTTTTATTTTACCCGCTATACAATAAATAAAAGATATTCAAATCTAATGAAGATGCAGTCAAAGATACAGGGATCTACAAATACACATCCTATGAAGTAAACAATGCCTCTTTATTATTATTATATAACATTTTTTTCAAACTGTAGCCCCCCCTCGTCATTTCTGTTGCTATGAACGTGTTGAACGTGGATCAAGTGCAAGTACAATTGGAAAATAATAAATATATAGGCTGCCCAATAATTACCTCCACACTACTATACTTTTACTCCACTCTCTGAAAGCTCTAGTCTCTGGGTTTCTGCAATCACTCAGTGTTGCACATTTTGTTATCAGGACTTTGTCCTCCTAATCCCACTGACAAAGCTTTGATTGGTCGACTGTTTCTTCAGCCAGGGAAACAGTCAATGAGCTCAACATCAACCATTCAAACTGTTGAATAAGTAGGACATGTGGATTGCAATTCAGAGGTCTGTGAGGAACCTACAGCTCTGCCAGTTCGCTGTAGTCTCTGTGGTCTGTTGAAGTGCAACTTTTAACAGAGGTTGTGAGGCAACAGAAGGCATTTTGTTGGTCGTGTTTTGCCTGTGCTGGTTCTTTTGAAGTCGGCCCTTAGCTTTACTTCAACAGGACACTCAGCTGTTCCTAACCTTCCGTTTTATTTGAAACTGCCGTAGAGAGCTGGATGATCATTTTGGAGGATGTAGTTTTGGTTGCTGTTGGGCTCCATTGCATGATACAGAAAGGTGTTTCTGTCACTTTGCCATACCTCATTGAAATATGTGGAGTGGACAATATATTGGAACCACATCAGCAACAGCACCACAGACTGCAGTATCCAAAATGATACTGAATCAGCACCTCAAAGTTTAAACACTGAGCATCAACACATTCATGAAGCTGGATTCACTTCAGCTGCATTTACACCTAAGAGTACCCAATAAACTGCAGCCAAGTGTATATGTGTACGCATGTTAGTGCTGCGTTTCCTGTCATGCCATGTCTTGTTTCAGATGCTGTTGTTTACTGCAGTCTGCCAGTGTCCTGTGCAGCCTTGTTATTCAGTGTCATTCAGTCTCCATTAACTACCATAATCTACAACGACGGCGTTTCATTTAGGGGATCGTTTTGGTGCCGCCGCAGATTCAGCCAGATGTCCATCTTCCGCTTTCTTTGTGTTGGCATTCTGAACTCTGGTCGGTTCGGCTAGAACAGACCGTGAAATTTTATATGGATCTTTTTCTTTAATGTAATATTCTCATCACACGCTCGTGTTCCAAAACACATTGCACTACACAAGACGATTGTGATTGGTTTAAAGAAATGCCAATAAACCAGAGCACGTTGTTTTCCCATCCCAGAATGCTGTGTGGCGTATCCAGACCCTCCTCCGCAGCGCTGTGGAGGAAGGTCTGGCAATGCGAGACTAGCTATACCAAAAATGTAGATCAATGGCTACTGAGCTCATGGCTGTTCAGTCAGCAGAGCTAGGTGTAATGTGTGCTGCTGATGGGCTCCTCTCTGGATAGAAGGAAGCCATCTTTCATCCTAGCCTCGATCAGTCTGCGATAAACTAATCTATATTCACAGTGTTCCACTTCTGGGATTGCACCTGCACTGTCAAATGATGCCGGATTTCCATCACCTTCCTCTTCTATTGTGTTGGCATTCTGAACTCTGGTGGATTTCTGAAGACTATGGTTACCTGCTCCTCAGACCTCTGCAGGGTAAATCCAGACAGCTAGCTAGACTATCTGTCCAATCAGAGTTTTCTGTTGCACGACTAAAACTACTTTTGAACGTACACGTTTCACAAAAATAAGTTCTTCCCGAGGCTATTTTGAAGCCGCACCATGGCACCGTCCAGCGCTTAGCACTGCCCAAGATGATTGTGATTGGTTTAAAGAAATGCCAATACACCAAAGCACGTTTTTCTCCCATCCAGGAATGCTTTGGGGACTAGTCAGACCTTCCTCCACAGCGCTGTAGAGGAAGGGTTGGCAATGCGAGAGTCAGCGATAAACTCCTCTTCCTTTTTATTAAACTACTCATCTGAAGAGTCCATGGCCTTTGTTTTTCTATTTTTGACAAGGAGCAAAGACAAAGGTTCAAGTGTTTTTCCCATGCTCTTCAGTCTATGAAGGACTTGTTCCTCACTAGACAGCAGCCTGTAGCACTGAAAGCTCCCAGTGTGCTCTGAACACTGTCCTCCACCTCTCTGCTCTGGGAACCTGAACTCTAATTTTCAGGACAGAGCCCTTCTATTTTGAATGGATGGCCCATTCCTGTAAGCTTAGCATGTTATAGCAGCACACACATTGTGGAGGCCACCATCTTGTCCACCAATGAGAATCATTCTAGAAAAAAACCACCCTGTCCCCTTCTCCCATTGATAAGTGTTTTCATTGCCATGAAAAACCATGAGTATAATAGGTTTCTGTGGGCTTTACAGCTGGCAGGCCTGCAGCAGCATTACTGCAGAGAAGCTGAACCCGTGATGTCTCCTGAGCTTTGTACAGGGGTTTAACCTGTGACCTGTGGCCACATTGTATTTGAGATGGCACCTTGTTTGGGAGAAGGCCTCAGCTCAGAACCTATACATGCCTTTTTTCACTGTACCCTACTTCATTGATGAAGACAAACTTATATTTGGCCAGGTCACAAACTCTGGGCTTTCTGTAACAATATTAATCAAGTTAGGCAACAAGGAAAATGACAGATCTTAAGCGGGCCAGTGCCTCCCTTGGTTACTCCCCCCCCCCAAAATAGTCAAAAAGTCAGGTCCATCCGCACATGCAGAAATCAACTTTGAGAGCAGACCTGTGAGAGCTTGTATGCCCTTCATCGCTCCCCGAGCAGACACTCTTGCATGTGTGATGGCTGCTCTGTGCGCTTGTTGCTTAGATGTATGCATTTAATACACACATTTTGTCTGTATAACAAAATAAGGTAGTCTGTATATAACAGTATAATTACGGGTGGGACAAATTGTTTAATAATCAAATTATTGATTTGGCAATATATTGTTGTCTTTCGTGGGATAAGATAATTGATACGCTGGCGCCAAATAGTGATATTTCAATTAAGAAAATAAGGCACTCTAAATAGATTTTCCTGTACCAGCGTGGCTACTTCATGGCTCCTTGAGGTGACACTCAACACATGAACAAGGGAAACGTGAACAGAAGTTAACAAGGCAAACAGGAAGAGGTTTGGGAAGGCGGACAGCACTTTGGGGAAAGTAACAGATGCCCCAGCCACGTTTCAGTCCAAAGACTGGACCCATAGTAATTTACAGGCTGGAAAAGTTGTGCTGGTTGTTGGGTTTCTATAAATAACATCACAGAGTACGGTCTAGACCTGCTCTTTTATGAAAAGCGCTGTGAGAAAACTGTTGTTGTGATTTGCCGCTATATAAATAGAATTGATTTGAAATTGAATTGCTGCAGATATGTGCTGTTTTCTACTAGTTTGGACTTCCAGTGAATAAAGAGGGAAAACCTGCACGCAACCGTTTTACAGGCATTTTTTATTCATAGTTAGAGCGATACCACAATGTATCATGATAGGATTGTCTAGCAACATTGATAATTGCAGAATTGCTGTATTGTGATATTATCGTTCAAGGTGTTACTTACTTACTTACTTACTTACTTACTTACTTACTTGGCAATATTCAGATTCTGATCGTGAGCCTTGTATCCTACCCTGTGATTCCCACGCTTAGTGTGGATGGTTGTATGAAGATTAGAGAACAAGTTCAGCAGATTGCCATACCACCTGAGAACATGTGGATGAGGAAAGGGTGTGTGCTGTGTTCCCCCACCTCAAAAACATCACCCCTACAGTGGATGTACTGGGCAACCAAGTGTGAATGAGTTGAATGTGTACAGAAGATAAGAAATGGTGTTGAGCTGAGTTTCTTTGGACAAAGACAAATAAGTTGTAGTTCTATATTTGACCCAGAAGGGGGCGTGGTTTGTCTTGTTTGCCTTTCACATTCTGCCCTGTGTAATACTGCAGCAAATTCAAATCCCCCTTTCACTGTCCAAGTGTCCATCATATTCAGGAAAAAATGCAGAATATAGTCAAACAGCAGACATCACCTGATCCTATCTCTGCATGGCTTTGCACCACACTGTCTCTGCACACTGATCACTGTGTTGGACATTTCAGTTTTCCTGAAATATTCGTGGCTGGTCTATATCATGATGTTTTGGCCTACATGTTGTGGAGTCTGTAAGCAAAACAGGAGAATCCTGTAATTCCTTATTCTGTGATGCTGTTTTTGGAGAAGGGCCTTGTTTGTTCTGCTGAAACCAAAACCAGTTGCATTTTGAACTGATTGGAATCGTGGTTCTCAGTGGAGAAGTTTCTCCTATCCTCCTATGCATGGGGGTTGGCCCAAGCCAAATGTATCTTATATTTTGTTTAGCACTGCTGCAAAGGCCATAATGGCAAGACTACAGTTTCAAATGCTCAACTGAAAACATTACATTCTAAGCAGAGGTCTGATTGGAGTTGTATCCACATAAACGGGTTCCTTTTCATTCCTGTGTAACAAAATGATTCCGCAACAGAAGTCTTTACTAACCAGGAGAACCGTTGAGAGGATTTGACTGTAATGAAGCCGGTGTTATGGTGCAGCATAGGCCCCGCTGGCCTTTTGTTGTCGCTCTAAGCCCTTGGTTATAGAACAGTGAAGTCATTGTTTACTCTTCTAACCTGATGTATTATTTATAATGATGTGTGATGACCACGCTTGAGTTCTTGTGTATTTTATGCCTACACGATGCGTTCATACGTATGCTGGCAATAAGAATGAAAGTGACTTGAGACTCGGCTTCAGAACAGATAGTGTTTACATTGTATAAATAGGGCAGTGTTCAGCAGACAACTTTTGAAAGCTAAAATCTTGTATTTAAAAAAAAAAAATTATATCTGTCTGTAAAGTTGAGTGTTGTGACTGTGGTAGGAAACGGAATCATTACTCTTCTATTGAGAAATGTCGATGCCCTTTGTTGCATCGCATCTGTCCAGCACAATACCATCCATACTAGGGCTGATCAATAAATTGTTTTCAAATCAAAATCGAGATTTAAAATAAAACGATCAGCTAATCGCGAAGACCGCGATTAATCATTGTTTTGGTGTTGGGCTACCGAAAGTCGAATATAATTTGAATAGTAAAAAAAAATCAATGTTATTCAAATATTGAAAACACTATTCAAATGTGATTTTTTTATTTTTATTTATTTATTATTTTTTTTTTATAAACATGTCGGCTAATGCTAGCTTGCGAATCTCCCTCTTCTCGCCTTGGCCTACCCGCATGTTTCACTCATATCACGTCTTATGAACATTAAAGTGCCCATATTATAAAAAACGATTACTTTTTTTGGGGATTTGGGGTGTTATTTTGAGTCTCTGGTGCTTCCATACACATACAAACTTGGGGGTAAAAACATCCATGCTGTTTTGAGTGAGATACGGTTTCTGAATGTCCTCTGCTTTCAGTCTCCGGGTGAGCTGTTCAAAATCTGCACGGCTTTCTGCGTCATTGGCCACAACAAGGTTTCTAACCACTAGTATGCTAACATCCCCTTCGTTCTCAGTGGCAAAACACAATGGCAGAACACACACCAGTTCAGCATAATCTCCAAAAGAATTGCTTCCATGTCCCTGTTCTGCAGGTATTCCACAAATGTGACCTCGTCTAGAAGAAGTCTCCCAGCTAATCCTGCCTTGTACTGACCAAAGTTGGAGAAAGAGTTATGTAGTTGATGTGATCTTACCTACAGTAGCTACTTAGCATGTGTGACTCCCAACAAAGATGGAACAGAAGTGTGATCCCTCACTCTGTAGCTAAAACAGAGAGCTCAACACACAGGGTGAAAAGAGGAGCTGCAGCAATGTGCAGTACAACAAAAATAGTGTTTTAAAAAAAAATAATGTAAACCTATTCTCAGTCCCAGGATTTCGCGATGTCTCAATTGCACCAATTCATGCAATTTCAACCAATCACTGTGACTTTGGTACAACTCGCAATTTTGACCAATCACTGCAACTTTATCACAAATTTGACCAATTTCCTATGATTTCAACCAATCCCAGCAGTCCTACCAGCCAGACTTTGTATCAGTATATTGACTGTAAGAGCCAATGACCAAGCGGGAGTGAGAACGGGTTGACGTCACACTTAACCCTTTACATATGGGCGCCCGCTCTACCAACTGAGCTTTCTGGTTGCCCTTCTTTTTTATTTTTCAAGAACTATTAAAAAAAAATAAAAAATCACAACTTTTTTTGCAACTTTCTCTGTCTCCTGCAGTTTTATTGCAAGAAACATACAAAAAACATTGCAACTTTTATTGCAATTTTTTACAAAAGCTCCTGCAACATCAGGCAATTTTGGCCACAACAGTCTAATAAAAAAAGTCTGAAATCCTGGAGGGACTGCATTCTGGTACAACCTCAAAATACAATTATGAACCTGAAAATGAGCATAATATGGGTACTTTAAGTTAGCGGGAGTGAGAAACACAAGGCATTATGAGGTATTGTATTGGGGTCTAAGCTAACGTTGCATACTGAGTAACACTGGTACAGGGGGAGTGAAAGGCTGCAGCTGGAAATTGGAAGGACAGGAAATAGTTTTAATATGACTTTAAAATTGACATCCACCAAGCCAAAGGGCTTATGTAATTAATAGTTAGCTCGTTCTTGTTTCCTAACTGCGTCGCAAGTTACAGGAGCTTAGCTGGGAGCTTCATGGAGACAGCTAAAGTTGATGTTAGCTGCCCTACAGCTGTCAGAGTTAGCCTTGATTTCATATATTACCTTCTAACAGCTGTATTCTCGGTAATGTGACAATCTGCAAGAAACAGGTTGCTTATAAATTATTACAATAGTAGTGACAGCACCGTTTGGCTTAGTTATTAATGTAGTTAGAGCTAATGTAGCTAAGGCTATTGTTACTTAGCTAGCTAGTTTATGACAAATGGTTTTGGCTGTGCTTTCTAACATGATGTCATTGTGCTAACCGAGCAACGTTAGCCTTTACAACAGAGCCGCTTCAATACACATGTTAGATATTGTTTCATTGGAGTTCTCTGTTGATTTGTGTTTGTCGCTGTGTGGTCGTGGTGATAAATTAAAGCCCATGTTGCAAGTTAACCACCACTGTTGATTATTGGGTACAAAAAGCACTCAAGATATGTATATCATTTATAAAACTGTCTCCAAATAGTGTTAAATGTCAGTTTTTGGTCATTTTTGGTATTTGCGGGTTTATTAAGTCAATTTGGCGATGACGTCACAATGGGGAGCGAAGTCTCAGCCGAGCACTAGAACTACGGCGACTAACTGGGATGTGGAAGAGGTGGAAAGGCCAGCAGCTGTATAATTACCAACCTGCCAGATGTGAGAGGGCAAATGAGGAATTGCCAAGATTTTGGGAAGTCTCCTTCATCTATCTCCTTCATTTAGCAATGCAGCAGTGCATACAATGACTTTATTTTTTACTATCAGTGAATAGCACCGAGTGAACGGCAACGTTTTCTTTCTATCTAGTGACAGTGATCATGTCGTTCAGATAAGTACTGATACACTTTTCTAGATATAGGGATAGAAGGCGTCCCCCCTAGTGTTATTTCTAAGCGTTTACCTCTTTCTCCGGTGAAAACGTGTCGCTGTTTGGCAGGTGCTTGTGCGCGTGGTGGCAAAGCTGCGGTGGAGAGCGGGTGCTGTAGGGGAGTGAGTGCGTTAGAACCACCGGTCGTGCAGCCCCCCCCCGCGATCAGCTGATCTGATGATGCCTAAATCCGTTTGTGACATTTCAGACAGGATCATGGTCCTCCCCAACCAGCATGCACCAGTATTTTAATTGTTTATATTAACTTTACCATTCTTTTTAGACTGAGTCATCTGAAAGGCTCCTTATCCCTAGACAACACCAGTTCACTGCATACAGACAGGCTATACAAAATAAACGTCTTATGACAGTATCAAGACAGTCATTATGGGCCGTTATAGCCATTCCACTTGATATCATAATCTAAAGAAAATAGAATAAGATATGGTGATACCTCATAATAGCTGTGTTAGAAATGATACAAACACCAATCCACTACCACAGTAGGTACTAGTACTGAGCATCTGAGCAACTCAATGACAATATAGCTTTACTCCAGATGTAGTGTAGGGAAAAGGTGACCAGTATTACTGTGCGGGGTACACAGTAATAAATATTGAATTATATTGTTATTAGGACGTGGGTTAATAAGAAAGACATGTATTTTCAGAAAACATTAAACAACAATGATCAGAGGGTAATTTAACATATGTTCTATTTATTTGGGCACAAAGTGCATCATTTTAAAATAAATCCATATGGAAGTTTTTAAGGAAAGAGCAGTTTGGAGCAAAATCTATATTTTACAGATTACAATTAGCTGAGAGCTCCATAAACATTTTCACAGTATACTCAACAGTACATGTATTTGTACATCGTTGTATCCTTCAAAAGTTTTTTTAAAAGCTTGTCCGTTGTCTGTGAGGTTGAAACATCCACACCAGTCCAGGCTTTTGATGAATCATGGAGCTCAGACTTGGTCACTGAGAATCTGAACGTTATTCCCCCGGTCTGCAGACTGCTCGCCGCAGATGTAGCTCGGCTTCCACACCGACTTGTGGTTGGACGCGTCTCTCCAGGCCACACTCGGGATACGCTTCCTTTGCCTTTAACGTCATAAATGAAAATAATGTGCAGGATCTCCGGGGAAAGAAACAATATGCGTGTCTCCATTTAAAACATCACTGCAGGTTGATTGTGGGCGTCAACACTGTCGTGGTTAGCTTACCAAAACTTTACTGCCGAAGTTGCTGGCTGGCTACGCAACGTTAGCTATATCCGCTAGCATACATACAGGCTAACTATAGCCAGTTAGCTTTGTGCGTAACGTAACACAAACCCACCCATCTCATAGGAGCAAAGCTTACTATTTCATTCAATATAATTATGGTGCACTAACGCCACAGGTATTGACAACATGGAGGCATATATAGGAAACACCAAAGGCAGTTGTAATATTTACCTAGCAGGCTAGGCTAACGCTGTTGCGCTAATGTCCAGCGGCGTAGCGTTAGCTAGCTGTCTAAACTTGTGAAAAGCCGAACAACACCCCCTCCCTCCAATATTATCATAAACATAATGAAGTCACCTGGACTCAGTTGAGACCTAAACTGTTAATATTAAAAGACCAAAAGCCATATTAGGCCAGACCAGTGGCAAATAACATGCAGGCTGCACTGTTTTCTCCCCAGTGTGACGTCATGCAATGCATTGTGGGGGAAAAAATAAACACTGTAAAATAGTGCCTACTTTTCGTATTATATTCAGTTTGCGATATCCAACACCATCAAATACAACGGATAACAGTTCAAATATTTAGTTCCCACAAGCAAATTGCACAGATTCGTTGCAAAATTAAACCTGCAACATAGGCTTTAAAGTAAAGAAAGTTGCGTGCAATGTGCCATGACGTAGGTCCCCTTCAAGGCCAGGCTGTTGTTGGAAGGCCCCCTAGTGGACAGGATGTGTAACAACAACCACATGCTTATAGTGGCATAGACAATGCATAAGCCTGAGTAAGTAGTACATACAGTGGTGCTCAAAAGTTTACATACACATGCTTAAGTTGACTAAAAAGAGGAATAAAAAAATAATGTTTTGGAAATTTATTTTAATACCTAAATTAAAAAATGAGGTAAAATCCAACCTTTAAGGACACCAATTTTCTTTGTGAATGAATAACGTATTGTAAATAAATAAATGTTCTTATTTAAAATACAGGGTCATAAGTATACATACCCTATGTTAAATTCCCATAGAGGCAGGCAGATTTTTATTATTAAAGGCCAGTTATTTCCTGGATTCAGGATATTATGCATCCTGATAAAGTTCCCTTGGCCTTTAGAATTAAAATAGCCCCACATCATCACATACTCTTCACCATGCTTAGAGATAGGCATGGGATACTTTCTATAAAATCATCTCTCAATGCAAATCAAACCAGGTATTAGTCTAACTGAAATAAAACCATGCCTATCTCTAAGCATGGTGAAGAGTATGTGATGATGTGGGGCTATTTTAATTCTAAAGGCCAAGGGAACTTTATCAGGATGCATAATATCCTGAATCCAGGAAATAACTGGCCTTTAATAATAAAAATCTGCCTGCCTCTATGGGAATTTAACATAGTATGTATACTTATGACCCTGTATTTTAAATAAGAACATTTATTTATTTACAATACGTTATTCATTCACAAAGAAAATTGGTGTCCTTAAAGGTTGGATTTTACCTCATTTTTTAATTTAGGTATTAAAATAAATTTCCAAAACATGATTTTTTTATTCCTCTTTTTAGTCAACTTAAGCATGTGTATGTAAACTTTTGAGCACCACTGTATTAATAACAGGCTGCATTTCAGCATTAAATATTTGAATATTATTAATATAAAAAATAAAATAAAATTTGAATGGTATTATAGAGGAAAGATTGACAGCTCTAGTTTGGTGTAACATTTGGTTTAACTTTTTTTTTTATAAGATAACCGGAATAATGTTACATATCATAGATTGTTCACAGAAATGTCCTATTTTAAGTGGATCTTTCATTTGTTTATTACTTTATTGAACATGATGGAATAAGCAGTAATATGTAGATGCTGAGGCAGAGGAAAGTACTGATTTTTTTTTTTTTAAATTGGAATTTTTATTATTATAACTTTAGCTTTTGAGATACATTTTCCGTGTTTGACTGTTCAATATCCCATGCTTACTAAAAGAAAAACTCTTGTAATTAATATCTTATGTTCTCATCCTGCATAAGAATATAGAGCAGTTTTGATGGTGTCTCAAGTAATAATGCTCCATGACTTATTTTATCTGATACACAGTGAATAGTGAACTTTGTTTTTATATCACTTATTGAATCATAATTGCAATATCTAGCAAAAATCGCAATTAGATTTTTTTTTTTAATCTTATTTTTAATCACTCACACACACACACACACACACACACACACACACACACACACACACACACTCACTCAGAGTGACCAGGATTAAGTCTGTTAAAAATAGCCACAGGTTGTGACTCTGAAGCTTCTACAGACCAGAGACCTGTACAGGAGCTGTGCAGAAGCACACTACGGTTGATGGGAGGGGAAGGTAGGGGAGGGGAGAGGGGAGGCAAACGGCTATATGTCCGTCCTGCTGACGGAATTCTTCAAAAATGCTGTGTATTATGTATTTCCTCCACGCTATCTTCCAGGTAAGCTTTCTCGCTTTAAGTCTGCTAAATAGAAAGAGTTATCTCTTAGTACTTCTTTGTATTGTCAGCGGCTGACGTGGAGTGTGTCATGCCGTGCAGAACTTACTACTTCATGTCATTGTCATCATTTTGCACAGTAGGATAATTTTGTCTGCTTAGTATGGGATGTAACGATGCATCGTGAATTGGTTTAAAGTCAATTTAAATATGTTGAGATTACAACCGGTTGAGATTAAAAAAAAAAGAATTGCGATGCAAAAACCAAAAACAGCCTAGGGCGGGACGCTAGCTAACATTACACAGCAGTTAACCTTAGCCTACCATTAGCTAGTAAAATCACTGATTTTGTTATACAGACAAAATGTGTTTAGTATGACTGTATTTCACTGGAAAGGCTTCCAGACAACAGTCTGCAGCTAAAGACACAGAGCGGACTAGCTGCACTTGAGACACAATGCTGCCGTTAAACAACACGGGATTTAGTGTTGCGTTTTTAGTTCTGCTCAGAAAGTTGCAATAAACAAGCTGTTCTTTAGTCTTTTATTTATTTTTCTTATTTAAGTTAACATACTATTTCAGTTGCGCTTTTTATAAGAGCGAAAGAACGGGATCCAGGGTACAAGTGGCCAAAATGGGCACTCCCTAGGGAGGTGTTTCAGGCACGTCCAGCTGGGAGGAGGCCTTGGGGAAGACCCAGGACTAGGTGGAGGGATTACATCTCCAAACTGGCCTGGGAAAGCCTCGGGATCCCCCAGTCGGAGCTGGTTGATGTGGCTCGGGAAAGGGAAGATTGGGGTCCCCTGCTGGAGTTGCTGAACCTGTGACCCGACACCGGATAAGCGGACAAAGATGGATGCATGGATGAGATATAGATAGATAGATAGATAGATAGATAGATAGATAGATAGATAGATAGGGTACAACTCAAGCGGAATGCAATTGCGTCAGCCCTTTCAACTGGGCCACCAGTTCGGCACACAGTAAAAAAAGTTGAACGGCGCCATCCGGCACTCCAGAATCCAGCCAAGTCTCTGCGGAACAAAGAACACCACTGCTCCCCACAACCAGCTGGACACCGATGCGGGCCGGGCACAGAGACCACCCAGCTTACCATCCAACGCCTAAACACTGGCCAGAAAAATGCCCAGCACAAAAGATCCATGAATTGAGCCTGGATTTAATTGCTCAACACTTGCCTCGGTGGCCCTTTGTTGTGGAGAATGGAGATGGATGTAGGGGTAGTATTGTTTACCCATGTTCTCAGGATCATAGCTTGTGCCCATCTTCTCCACCTTTTTTCCCTCAGTTTACATTTGAAAACGTTGTTGCAGAGTTGGCAGGAGGAGAATCCACAAAGTGGTGAGTTGATACGTCTGATGAGTGACTCATATGTCATCAATGTCCAGTGTCACAAACAAAAAGTACAACTAATAACGTAAACAGGATTATATAGTGTTGGAAATGAGCTGAGCATTTACAGAAAGATGCATCACACACTGGAGGTGTAGAGTCAAAAAGACCCCCGCATCCATACAAACCCTCCTGGACACAGACATATGCTATCATGTTGTAAAATGTAGGATCCGGTGTTTTTGGAGCGTGACCCATATGCCACGGCCACAGGTTGTCCTTTGTCGTTATTGATTGGTTGCCAAACTTCAAGCAGGAGGGTCTTCTGTAATAAGAGCCTGTCAGAGGGCAGACGGAGGAGAATAGATATATCGACGCAGTGGTGTGCTGCAAATGAGAGAACGTAGCAACTTTTTGTTGAGACCATGATAATGAATGATAACCCTCACGCCTGAAGTATGTTTAGTTTCTGTCTGTATTTGGCACGACTTAATGTGCTCCGTCTCTGTTGGTCAGTGATTGAGGTACGCCATTGGTTGAAGTGAGTTTTGAAATTCTTCATTAGTCAAAGTTAGTGACGAAGTTACGCAAAGAGGCAGTCGAGTTGGAGTTCTCCCATTGGCCATTTCTTGCTCTTTCAAAATGAATAGTCCCAACAGTGTTATAAAAGTCTTAGTCACAGACATATTGACGCTATATATCTCTGCACACTGTAGTCTGTTTACATTTGTCCATCGCTCAGCGCTACGTCAAGTTTCATTGCTCTGATTGGTTGTAAGTCCATCCAATAGCCTTGTGGGCTTCGTGCTGTCCGTCACCATGAAGCAGCACTTGTCTTCGGCTCAGAGTGTGTGCGCTGACCCACAGACTTTGTGCGCTGCTGGGTTAGCTGGTGACGACTGCCGTGTAGCAGCATTCCTTCTCCAGCTCGGGGTGTGTGTCGTGTCTTACTTTTAACTTAAGTGCCAGCAAACTAACAAAGCTGTACAAGATGTGCAGCGGCCCGTGGCTCGTTCTTCGCCTCAGTGCATTCTTCTTTTTTTTTTCACAATTTTGACACCTACACCTACTTCGGCATTTTATTTGATCAATCGAATTTGGCTGCGTGGATAATAAAACGTGTTACAGTGGTGCGACGGACTCCGCACATATTGACCAGGAGTTAACTTTAAAAAGTAAAGGTAAGCTGCTGAGAACGGTGTGAAATAAATCAGGCCTCCTCAGACTCCTGTGGTGAGTTCCCACAGTTTGAAAAATTTAGGTGGCAACTCGGCATTGTTAGTCACTGTCTGTGTAGTTATTGTTGTGAAGAAGGACTGGTTTTGGCAGTGAGAGTGGGTCAGGAGGGCTTGGCTCTCTCAGGCTGATGGACAGCTCACTTGTCATTGTGAGTGACTTTCTTGCAGGCCATGCTTCTCACAGCAGTTATTAAAACCTTCCTCTATTGTCAGTGTAAGGGAGTGTGTAATGAAGACATCAGCAGCCTGCAGTTCACACCGTCCCTGTTCTAAACACTGATTGATTAAAAACTTTCAGCAGGCTCCAGGGTGTCTGAGAGCTTCTGGCAGAATTGAACCCCTTTCGCACATGCACCCATAGGCGGGGGGATGGGGTGGTGGTACGCTACATAGGGTTTGTCACATAGTGGTCCCGTGCGCTGACATGCACTAACATGTGCAAGTGGCCCGGTAACTGGCCAATGAGACCTGATCGTTATATTGTGTCGAGCAGGCTCTAAATCAAACACAACTAAGCCACACAGTCTATGGACGGGACGCATCGCTGTACAAAATAAACAACATATTGCATACGTATTGCAACACTTAAATTGTGATAACGATATTGAGTCAATATATCTTGCACCCCTTGATATAATGTTGTGCAACGTGATATTGTGATAAGAATATTGAGCTGATATACCAAATTCAGTACTTTTTTTTAGGCACAGACCGAATTGTTTCTAAAGTATTGAATATTGAAAAAGTACTCATTCAAAACCCAATTTCAATACCTAAGGAGTAAATCTCAGGAGCGTCAGTGAGCCAATCAGGACGCAGCATGCTCCTACCAAGATCTAATAATGTCTGTGAATGGCTGTCTAACGTTACACGTTGTAGAGACCCGCAGGAAAAAAAATACATAAAAAAAAAAGTTTTCTTTTTGTCGTATGAAATTGGTATCAAAGAAATATCACTAAGGTATCAAAGTCACGGTATTGCTTTTGAAGATTTTTTAACAACATCCAGCTCTACAGTTATCTAACTTTAAACTAACTTCAACTTGATGCACACAATGCTGGCTAAAACCTGTGCCCAGCTGCTGAATATCAAACCAACTTCCCAAACCCGCTTGTGACATTTGAGCTGCAGTCGAAATGGCAGCTGAAAAAAGTAAGAATTCTCCGGTGTCCGCTTGTTAAATGTGTAAATATGTTCTAGTTTCTTCTCTCCTCTGTGACAAGAAACGTGAATATCTTTGAGTTGTGGACAAAACGAGACATTTGAGGACGTCATCTTGGGCTTCTGGGAAACACTGATCCTCATGTTTCACCACTTTATAACAACTAATTGATTATTTGAGAAAATAATCAACATATTAATTGACAGTCTGCAACAAACTACATCAAGTATCACTGTATTTCTTAAACCAAAGCCAAAAGGGGTCTGATTTAATATTTGGGAAGTTTATGTTGGCACCAAATCAAACCCATCTAAGCTTGTACACTGGACCATGAATATCAAAACTGGAACGCGACCAAACTCTTATGAGTAATTAGTAATATAACTACCTTTTTATTAAGTAACAATAAGCTTTGAGTAATAGATAACATGTTCAACTAAGTTCCCCAACGCAGAATAAAGACACACTTGTAATGAAATGGACTGTTTCAGTAAGTTTAATAAGATTAATATGAAATGACTCAAAGTATATAGTAAATAGACAGCTGAACAATACCATTCATATTTGTGGGATGTGTTATTGCATTCCTATTTGCTTGGCCAGTCCTCCCAATAAGTACTTTAATTTTAAAAACCACAAGTGTGTGTGTGTGTGTGTGTGTGTGTGTGTGTGTGTGTGTGTGTGTGTGTGTGTGTGTGTGTGTGTGTGTGTGTGTGTGTGTGTGTGTGTGTGTGTGTGTGTGTGTGTGTGTGTGTGTGTGTGTGTGTGTGTGTGTGTGTGTGTGTGTGTGTGTGTGTGTGTGTGTGTGTGTGTGTGTGTGTTTTGCAGGCCAGAATAATGAAGCCTGCAGGGCAACAAATGTAATAATTGGCTGCTTCTTTCCCACACTGTGCTGTTGGTATTCTAACCCAGATCTCTGAGGTCTACCTTCACTGTTCCCTCCCTTTGTGCCATGGTTTCCATGGTGTCGTCTGGGTTAAGTGAAAAGACTGTGTATGTGTGTTTGTGTGTGTGCAGGCTGTTGTCATGAACCGTTCCTACACAGACATGCAAAAAGTAATGCACTGTAATTGTTAAGTATTTATTACTGTAAGCCCCACTTTGACGTTTGCTGAAAGGCAGTGACCGCTAGTGTCCGTAGTTGTTA
Source organism: Percina caprodes (assembly GCA_013375575.1). NCBI lineage: Eukaryota > Metazoa > Chordata > Actinopteri > Perciformes > Percidae > Percina > Percina caprodes. The sequence goes on from JABXJD010000058.1 coordinate 2,137,506, forward strand.
TGATGTAGCGAAGATGGAAATCAGGTGACATAGTATAGGAGCGCTAAATTCCGCATAAGGATGAGTTTGGTGGGGGATGGGTTTTTCTAATCTTAACCAGTCCGCCAATGATGTTGGTGTGTGCATTAAAATCAGTAGGTGTGTGATGTTACCTAAAAGAAGAGTTGTATAGGTTTACATTTACATACTAAAATGCATTGTTGTTCAAGTTTTCAATTTTTTTCTGTGTTCTGCACCTCATGTTAAACAACTATTTCTGTGTTAGTTTGTTTAGACATAGGCAAAGGTGCCCCAAATTCTGGATGGAAGGCCATGGGCCAAAAAAAAAGAATACCAGTGAGTTTTTCTGCTGGACGACAATCCCATTTTGCAGCAGTAAAATTGAATTGAGATGACCAAGTAGAGAAATGTTTCTTTTTAGATAAAACAGATGTTGACAAAGATTCTTTTTAGGGAGTTTTAAATTGGAAAAAAGGTAATAAATTGGACTATATCACAGAATATTGCAATATGTTTAAAATCGCAATAATATTGTGACATACAGTAATAATATCGTATTGTGACATAATTATTGTAAATGTAAATGTGCTGTATTTATATAGCGCTTTTCTAGTCTTAACGACTACTCAAAGCACTTTTACATCATACAGGATACATTCACCATTCACACACATTCATACACTGTGGCCGAGGCTGCCGTACAAGGTGCCACCTGCTCATCACACAAACATGCACACACATTCACACTCCGAAGACACAGCATTGGGGGCAACTCTGGGTTCAGTGTCTTGTCCAAGGACACTTCGACATGGGACTGCAGGACCACCAACCTTCCCATTGGCAGGCAACCGCTCTACCACTGAGCCACAGGGATGATATAGTACCATGAGGCCTCTGGTGATTCCCAACCCTACTTTTTAGCTGCAAAAAATGTACATTTCGTAGACTACCTTTACACGTGGGCGGCTATTTTCATAAAGGGACCTTTCAACCTCTCCGGTTTCAAAAATAACATAGCACAGCTGTCAGTGTTCATTTACAAGTACCCGTGTATATGTGACGTCAATGTCGTCATGAGCATGCCAGACCTGTAGGTGGCAGTGTAACAAGAAGCTCAAGCCCACGTTAGCCAATCAGAATCCCCAAAATAGCAACATATCACTTCCTCTCTCTTCTCTTCCTCACTTCCTCGGCTTCCTGAACCTCTGTTTGTCTTAGTTTACATGCAAATGTGCAAACAAAGACTTCAGAAATCTCCACTCTGGCCAGAGTTTTTAGAAAGACTCGTTTTCAGAGGCAAATTCTCCATATTTGGAAGGAAATGTCTCCGTTTTGTCAAAATAACCATGTACGTCTCTCAAAATGAGAGAAAAATGCGCATGAGCATGTCAAACACCATGGCGGCCTAAAACAAAGGGACCATGGGCCAAACTTGGCCCGCGGGCTCCAAATCGGGTGGCCTTGGGTTAGAGCAAACATTCTTCTGTTCTGTGGATCTGCCTCTGTCCTCTTGGTGATCTTGTTTCTCCATCAGCAGTCTCCCTCTCCACTGTATTCTGACATTTGAAAAGAATGAATTACAGCTCATTAGCCATGCTGCTCTTGTGCTGTTTCTCCAGCGTAAGACAGAATATTGCCTCTTTAGCCTTGTGCAAGCAGTGAATTGAAGCCTTTGTTACAAACTGGAGTGCTCTGTTTTCACTGCAGGCTGTGGACAGTTAGCAAAGCAAATGTCCTCCGGCAAACTCAATGCTAAATGTTGACCTTTTCACCGATTCATGTTGACTGGCATCAGTTCGGCCCACAAGTCATCAGAAACATGTTGTCTTTCTGCATATGGGTTAGGGTTGGAGATGAGATGTGCACTGTCAATCAAGCTTCAGTGTCACGCACAGTTTAAGAGGCTTCCCCCTACTTCACTCTGCTTTGTTCTTTAATTCAATTTAGTTCAGTTCAGTAGCAGATTAGACCATAATCCAATAAACGGATGCGGTCTGTATGTTCATCTTCAACAAGCAATTCTATATGTATTCAGGAACAACATGAGGTTAACGTTAATAACCGTTATTCCTGCATATTGTGTGTCAGAGAGAGAGAGAGAGAGAGAGAGAGAGAGAGAGAGAGTTCCTATGCACTTCCTCATGAAATGACATTGCGTTTTGTTTAGTATTGGCAGGTTTAACCTGCTCTCTGCTGGACATCACAGGAATGCAATACGCCTCTTCACTTTGTTTTTCAATTTGTTTTTCATTCAACTACAACACAATAAATGCATAAATAATGGATTCTGATGCGTTTGGTGGGGATCCTTCCCATAATGTTGTCAGACACTTATATAATAATAATCTGAAAATTGGAAGCTGCGCAATTGCCCTGTTAATGTTACATTGCAGCTTGTGGTCTCGCTTAATACTGGACCAATGTCAAGCCATCAGTCGCGTAGACACAAAAACATAGAACAACTTGATCCAGGTTGAAAAATACCAAAATGACCCTGTAATGAAGTGTGGCAGGCTTTGAAGCCAATTTGAAATAGCGGCCAAATGGTGGAATTACAACTTCCGTGTCTGTTATGTGGTGCCGGGGGGCCCAACAAGTCTTTCCCCATAGACTTACATGGCAAAAGAGAGGTCTGTAAATCAGTGGATCAATTTATTTGAGTGTCATAACCCCCCTTCAAAATGACTCGTTTTACTATCACAATTTGATCCATTCCATGAAAATGATGTGAGTTAAAAAAATAACACTAATGAAAATAAGTATAACTTTTTGATATTAATGAACGGTATTAATGAATATTGCCAAATGTGTTGCTACAAAGCTAATTAATCAGCGCCACACAACTCTCTCTGGATTTGTCTGTATGGCTACGTTAAGAAGATTGTGGCGTCCGGTGACTTTCCTGCGCAGAAACTCTGAAGTGAAGATAATGATCTCATCTGAAGAGTCCATGTTTTTTTAATCCTTTGTGTCCTCCTTGGTTATTGCGCGCGATCACGGAAGGCTTCTATCATGTGGCAGCGCTGACAGTTTTCTTGTGATTACTTCAAACTCCTCATAGGTGAGACAGAAACTACGCACTGTAGCTTTAAATGAAGTTACTTAATGGATGGGATGGTAAGTGAATGTAATTCCATCAGTTTGAAGAGAAGGTAAACCCATAAATAACTTTATCATATTAAATAATAAAGGGGATAAATCACCTAGGTACTCTTGTGTGTATGTATCCATAATGTGGCTGCTGCCATGTGTGTCTGTGAGCAGCAGCTTGTGTGTTTTTTTTTGGGTTTTTTTTTTTTCCTGCTCATGAATAATTGAGTGGCTGGTGTAAACGGAGACCCCATTAAGTCTGTCCACTTTGTTTCCTGTGTGTAACCACAAAATGCTTTATACCCCCAGAACTGCTAGGATCTCATGCTGATCCGGCTGTGGCACTGAGGGACACGGGTTGGACCGGGGTCGCCGCCTCCATAACGTTTTAGATGTTACAGAAGTCATCTCAGCTAAATAACTGGGTACCACAGTGTGCCGTTTAAATTTCCTTCATGCCAACAAATGGGAGGGGGTCATGAGACAAATAATGGAATTGCAAAGATGAAGGTAAAACCTTATGCTACAGAAATGTGGTTTAACTTTTCAAATTTTGGATTAGGGAGGCACCAAAATCATCATGCAGCTGTCGCCGTGGTCCTGCTACACGTCCTGCGGTGTCCTGTAACGCCCTGCGGTGCCCTGCTACGCCATAAACTACTCCAAACTACTATTTCTAGTCACTGTTCCATTATCTTTTACAGTGACTATTATTGCCATTATTCATCCCCCCCAACTGGCCCCCGTCAGACACCGCCTACCAAGAGCCTGGGTCTGTCCCAGGTTTCTTCCTAAAAGGGAGTTTTTCCTCGCCCCAGTCGCACTAAATGCTTGCTCTGGGGGGAATTACTAGAATTGTTGGGTCGTTGTCAACCTACTCTATCTGTAAAGTGTCTTGACATAACTCTTGTTATGAATTACTATTACTATGAATAAAATTGAATTGAATTTAAAAGACCTGGAAATCATATATATGAGGACAGCAAGCTTAATGATCCGTGTATTATAAATCTAATCAATACTGCACCAGTTGTCTGTGGAAAGCAGACATTTGACACCACAAATCCCCCAATCTCTTCCTTTAACTCAGCAGTCTAATATTACATGAGTCCAGGTTAAAGCTATAGTATGTAGTTTTTGCCTCCCCCATGAGGAATTCTAAGTAATGACAACACTGTCAGCGCGTCCACATGACCGTGCACCCCCCTTCCTGGATGCACTTGCTTGTAGCCAAGGAGGACACGGAGGATTACAAAAACATGAGTCTGATGATCTTTGAGTTGTTTCAGATTTTAAAAATGTGGCTGTCACTCTTATAGGCGGGTGAGTACAGGGTTAAGACAGCAAAAAATGTCTTACTGCCCAAATACAAACTGTAAAAACACAGATTAAGTTATGCTAACATGACAGCCCATTCATTTAAATTCCGAAGCATTTCATTTCCGTCACCCAGTATTATAAATAAATAAATAAATAAACAAACAAACAAAATAAAGTTTCTAGTGCCTTTTACTTCCAAGCCCATAATGCAGTGGATCAATGTCTTTATTGACTTCCCGCTGTTTGGCTCAGCATCCTGATACTTAGTACTTATTTACTTGCTTTTGAACTGTATATAATTTAGGACCACAGACTGTAAACGTTAGGGGAGTAGCAGCAGTGACGTCATCCATTGGTTTGGGGACTGCTGTTTTGAAGCCTCAACTTTATATGGCCGTCGCAATCTTGTTTTTTTTTGTCTTGTTTTCAAATGACTCTATGGAAACAGACTTCCTTTTGGAGCCAGTGGAGTTTTCCCCTGCCGGAAATGAGATAGAATGCAGGATTAGCCCACTTCCACATTGGCTTCACTTTCAAGACCTGGAAGCGTAGTTATTTTGCAGTCTCTTTAAAAGTCTTTAGGACCAAATTGTGTTTTGTTATCTGCAGTTCTGACTTTGGCCACTATGGAAAAATCACCGCACAGCTTAGTGCTGTACCTCTCAGCTTCCCTTGAATTTTTATTTATCATCAGCTGATCCTAATAGCAGAGTTTTGGTTTTACAGTGGTGTATCATATTTTACTCCAGGGACTCTCCAACACCCCCCCCCCCCTCACATTTTACTCCACGTAGCCTCCAGCATAGAGATCAGGTTCCGCATCCTCCTCTCTCCTGAGATGCAAGACTGTAGGTGACAATTGGGGGGGATGACCTCAAAGAGAAGGCAGAGGGAGGGGCAGGCAGCGGTGGTGATGGGGGGGGGCAGTGGTAGACTGAGGTGAGACAGAAGGAGAGGAAAGTGAGAAGGGAGTAGTTGTCGGTCTGCCAACACTATCCACTGTCAGACAGAGGTAAGGGGGTGTGTGTGTGTGTGTGTGCTTGTGTGTGTGTGTGTGTGTGTGTGTGTGTGTGTGTGTGTGTGTGTGTGTGTGTGTGTGTGTGTGTGTGTGTGTGTGTGTGTGTGTGTGTGTGTGTGTGTGTGTGTGTGTGTGTGTGTGTGTGTGTGTGTGTGTGTGTGTGTGTGTGTGTGTGTGTGTGTGTGTGTGTGTGTGTGTGTGTGTGTGTGTGTGTGTGCGTGCGTGCGTGCGTGCGTGGGTGGGTGGCTTTTTAGTGTTTAGTGTAAAGTATCATCATGAATAATTGATGCTGGCCAGATGTCAGTCACTTACTAATGTGTCTGTAAGACTACACAACGAAACCATCAGATGAGTTTTTATTGGGGTGGGGTAGACGTCAGGTTCAGTACCAGGTGTGGTGGGGGTAAAGGCACTGTCACAGCCGGTGCAGAAGAACGAGGAATATTCTGTCTTTGGAGAAGAGAAAGATTAGCCTTCTTGGTGTGCAATATATGTATGTATGTATGTGGGTGTGTGTATGTGTGAACTCAGTGGAGCCCTGCTGGGACAATAGCCAGCTGTTCTCGGGGCCCTGACACACCAGCGTGACTGCAGCACCCACGTCCACATTCCCTCCATGCTGGGTGTGGGTGGCGTCTCCTGGCCGTCAGGAGGAAACACTGACTCTGTGGAGCCTTAGGCTGCCGGGGCAACAGTTGAGAGGCAGAGAGAGAAAGAAGAGAGAGACAAGGGTCTGGAAGATGGAAACCTAGGTCAGAAACTCATCTGAAGGTATCGTGTGTGTGTGTGTGTGTGTGTGTGTGTGTGTCATTTATAGCAAGTGTTCTATCTAGTAGGAGAAAAGCCAGTAATAATAATAGGTTTATTGTGAGGTCATAAAGTTTCTTAAAATTGCTCCTGAAGGACAACAGCGATGTCCAAGGTAAATCTCCTACTGGGACAATGAAGTATTATCTTATCTTATTTCAAATGGCGACTGGAGGGCTACGGCAGTTAAACAAACATATTGGCATATCTGGCAATTGAACAAACAAGTGATGCTGTTGTATTTCCTGAGAAGTGTCATAAATTAATATATTGTGTTAACATTCCATAACACCAAACTAAGGATGGTTTTTCTGGCTGTGTGGTCTTTCAGTTTGACTTGTTATTCACTGAGCTGTCATTGTACCACGGTCTAGTGATAGAAATTGAGGAGAGTTACCTATTGGTACTGAACTACAACTGACTGTGTACTCCGAGACCAGAGAGTGTGTTTGTGTGTGGACAAGGGTTTACTTCACAAGCTCGTGTGTTTGGGTTGTCTTAACTCCGTCTGGGACTTATGCAGCCTTCTGAGGTCACACTCAGTTCATCTTAAAGGGCCGCACCACTGCAGTCCTCCATGAATGGTTTCTCCCTGCAAGGAAGTAGACTTCTATTTACCAAATGCAGTTATTGGCAAACAATGGTCAGGCCCGTTGCCTGTGCGCAGCTTCCTGAAGTCTTCTCGACACAGTGAAGTTGGCAGGTATATAAGGCAATAAACAGAGCACTGGGCGGATGGATTAACTGCTATTTGTCGAGAAATAGTTCCGATCTGATGCATCTGTACATGATCAGAGATGCTGAAAGCTGAAAGGATCCGATAATGTGACGTATTTCGTTTGTTTCACACACCTGGTTGTCCTGCTGACCACGACACCATATCCCTGTTGCTGCTGCTGAGTCTTCTTCCAATGTAGTCAGGAATAACCAGAAGTGTACGCTCCATTTGGAGGTCTGTTTTGTTGAGGTATTTCGGATAGCATGCCATGATATGCCATTTGCTGTTGCAGGACCAACAACCTGCAACCTGGGGTTTCTCAAAACCTGAACTAAGCCTTGTGAGGCTTTGGTACCAGGTTCTTCTTGCTTTCACTACTGTGTTTTCAAAACCGCGACACACACATACACATCATTAGTATAGATTTACATGTATTCCAAATCTTCCTGAAAACAATACTCGCATGCCCCTATGTGAACTGTAATAGTTGCTAGCTGCTTTAATCATCCCTTCTCTGGATTCTAGTTGCCTTCCAGGTGTTGGGGGACAAAGTCCATTGTCATGTATAAAAATGCGCACTTAAGTTTGGCTCAAGCTAATATGAGGCTCCAGCAGTCTGAGTTACTCTTCTTTGGGGGAAGCAATATCTTTTGTTCTAAATCTCTTCCTAAAGTTTCCCTGGACACAAAGGAGGGATTTTGATTGGCTTCAGATCGGCCCTTATGCTTTCCTTCGGATTGGCTCCCTAGTTTTCTGGCTCGAAAGGCACAGTAAAGAATTTAAAATCATGAAACGGTGTACAGAAATGCAGCAAATGGCAAAAAATGTCCCACTATGTTATCTGAAACTCTTCAGTATGCATGTTGGTACAGACCAGCTGTGAAATAACAACTTCCATTTTCCATTTAACTGAGTTGTTGGTTCCATAGAGCATGTCAGTTTTTGGGAGTACAACTTGGTGCTCAGGCAGAAGTGCAGGGTCCGCCTGGCACAGGGAACAATAACATGGACCGTGGGCATGTTTGGATAACTGGTAAAACGTTGTGGTGCTGGGCCTCAACCAGCCACGCCACTATCGGCTAGAAAAGGGAGCTCTGCTAAGCCTTTAAGCTTCTTAAGACTCTCACCTTTAATTAACAGTTCTTTTGGTTTGGTCCCGCCCTTTGGACTGAGGTGGATAAGTTGATGTATTACTGTTTTAGCCGATGCTTCTCTCATCACCTGGGCAACATGGAATCTGTGGACGCAGATTTTCCGCATTGATAAAACATGGGCCTGGTTATTACCATGGTCATCACTGATATGTACACTAATGATATACAGTACATGAACTTGTTGGAGCAATTTGTCTGAAATTTGAGGGATAAATAGCAGAACTGCAAAGGTTTATCTCTGTACATCTCCATTGTACAAATGATGATTTGTGTTGGGGACAGTAATGGTTGGTTTAATTTTAAAGCAGAGCTGTAGTCAAGTCAAGACCAGGAATAGTTGAGATTGAGTCAAGACCGAGTCCAAAGAGGTCCAAGTCAAGACCTAGTCCAAATAAGAGACAGTTAAGATCTTAGAAACAAGGGGTCAAATTAGGCCACATTAATATATTATGTGTTAACATAATGTTAACATTAATAATGTTCCCATTCTTGAACTTATTACTTAAGTCCTGAAGAATTCATAGTACAAAGTCCTCGCTGACAATCTGTCTGTGGCCTAAATAAAAAAATGATTGATATCTGACGATTGAGCCGTGACGCAGCCCAACGTATACCAGGCCACCAATCTCGATGCCTGTCCCATACGGACTTTGAATTAACCTAATACCCGTTTTCTGAATGATCACACTTCATCAGTGGTCTTGTGTTGAAGGAGGACGTTACTTTAGAACAAAAGCATATAGTGCGGAACTCGGTCAAGACCAACTTTAACATTTGACTAGTCCAATGGCTCCACGACAAGTCTGAGTCCCAAATACTAACGCATCCCAGACAAATTCAAGTTATCCTGAACAAACCTGCCATTTTTAAATAGTTCAGCCAGCGGTGGTATTTTTGCTGCCTTCAGCTTCTTTTGAAACAAAATTGTCTTCCGGCTGCGGCAACAGCTACATGGCGAGAATTAAAAACAACACACCTTCGACGTTCTGTGTGTGTCGCGTTAGTTCACAGCCATTTCCAGCGGTGTCGCTATGACGACCTGACACGCTCACCTCACGCATCAGGCGGTACTAAATCGGCAATGGGATATGGAGGGTGGGGCACCGCGGCCAAGCAGAGCAGGGCTGGCACTAGCAGTGGATAAGCGCCGATAGAGTCCTCTGCTATTGATCATAAACTATTGGTTAAAGAAAGCAATAAACATTTGAACTATCATAAAATTTCTTCTATTTCAAAAATACAGAATATATAAGAGGAAATATCAGTTAAACACTTCTGTCACCCTGGCACAGAGGTCAGAGATTGAAAAAAGAGTGCAGCCCAGTCATGAATGATGCATCACTTTCAGTGGTTATCTGGATACGTTTTCCATTGCAGACCTTTATAGGAATACCCTAAATAGATATTACACTAATGCAAAAAACCAGCAGGGGTTTTTCTGTCATTCTGCCTTTCTGATGTGGTCCCATACTAAATATGAGGGGGAAAAACATCTGACTCTATAAATCTATTTATATGTAACATCTATAAAGTTACCAAAGTGTCCCTTCAAGTAATTAAGTTCCTTAAGTAAAATAAGTTGTATTATTGCTTCTCAGTTCAACCTTGACCTTAACCAACAGCAGTTGACACACCATGCTTAACAGATGGCGTCAAGCATTCTTCCAGCATCTTTTCATTTGTTCTGCGTCTCACAAACGTTCTTCTTTGTGATCCAAACACCTCAAACTTGGATTCATCCGTCCACAACACTTTTTTCCAGTCTTCCTCTGTCCAATGTCTGTGTTCTTTTGCCCATCTTAATCTTTTATTGGCCAGTCTCAGATATGGCTTTTTCTTTGCCACTCTGCCCTGAAGCCCAGAATCCCGCAGCCGCCTCTTCACTGTACATGTTGACACTGGTGTTTTGCGGGTACTATTTAATGAAGATGCCAGTTGGGGACCTGTGAGGCGTCTGTTTCTCAAACTAGAGACTCTAATGTACTTATCTTCTTGCTCAGTTGTGCAACGCGGCCTCCCACTTCTTTTTCTACTCTGGTTAGAGCCTGTTTGTGCTGTCCTCTGAAGGGAGTAGTACACACCGTTGTAGGAAATCTTCAATTTCTTAGCAATGTCTCGCATGGAATAGCCTTCATTTCTAAGGACAAGAATAGACTGTCGAGTTTCAGATGAAAGTTCTCTTTTTCTGGCCATTTTGAGCGTTTAATTGACCCCACAAATGTGATGCTCCAGAAAGTCTATCTGCTCAAAGGAAGGTCAGTTTTGTAGCTTCTGTAACAACCTAAACTGTTTTCAGATGTGTGAACATGATTGCACAAGGGTTTTCTAATCATCAATTAGCCTTCTGAGCCAATGAGCAAACACATTGTACCATTAGAACACTGTAGTGATAGTTGCTGGAAATGGGCCTCTATACACCTATGTACATATTGCAACAGAAACCAGACATTTGCAGCTAGAATAGTCATTTACCACATTAGCCATTGCTAATGTGGTAAATAGAGTGTACAATAGTGTATTTCTTCAAAGTTAAGACTAGTTTAAAGTTATCTTCATTGAAAAGTACCGTGCTTTTCCTTCAAAAATAAGGACATTTCAATGTGACCCCAAACTTTTGAACGGTAGTGTGTGTCTTTTAAACCTTAGAGCTGCACCAAGAAAGCAGCGAAACCCAAAGAATTACATGATGAATTAATGTCTTAATGCTTTGATTTTTGTGACAATTGAAGGCTGTTCACATAGGCTCTGTGGCGCAATGGACAGCGCATTGGACTTCTAATACTACCTACTCTCTGAAGCAGCAGTTCAAAGGTTGTGGGTTCAAGTCCCACCAGAGTCGTTCTTTCCATTTGATCACAAAACACAGCCACTTTCATAGTATTTCAATTCAGCATGTTTGCAAAGTATCTAACTGCATATTGTGGTTGTTTCTTTGATTAAATGGCCTACACTAATTATATTACACATAGGTCTTTTAAACCTTAGAGCTGCATCAAGAAAGCAGCGAAAACAAAAGAATTACATGTTGAATTAATGTCTTCATGCTTTGTTTTTTGTGACAATTGAAGGCTGTTCACATAGGCTCTGTGGCGCAATGGAGAGCGCATTGGACTTCTAGTACTAGCTAGTCTCTGAAACAGCAATTCAAAGGTTGTGGGTTCAAGTCCCACCAGAGTCGTTCTTTCCATTTGATCACGAAACACAGCCACTTTCAAAAGAATTTCAATTCAGCATGTTTGCAAAGTATCTAACTGCATATTGTGGTTGTTTCTTTGATTAAATGGCCTACATTAATTATATTATACATAGGTCTTTTAAACCTTAGAGCTGCACCAAGAAAGCAGCGAAAACAAAAGAATTACATGTTGAATTAATGTCTTCATGCTTTGTTTTTTGTGACAATTGAAGGCTGTTCGCATAGGCTCTGTGGCGCAATGGACAGCGCATTGGACTTCTAGGACTAGCTGCTCTCTGAAGCAGCAATTCAAAGGTTGTGGGTTCAAGTCCCACCAGAGTCGTTCTTTACATATGATCACAAAACACAGCCACTTTTAAAAGAATTTCAATTCAGCATGTTTGCAAAGTATCTAACTGCATATTGTGGTTGTTTCTTTGATTAAATGGCCTACACTAATTATATTACACATAGGTCTTTTAAACCTTAGAGCTGCACCAAGAAAGCAGCGAAAACAAAAGAATTACATGTTGAATTAATGTCTTCATGCTTTGTTTTTTGTGACAATTGAAGGCTGTTCACATAGGCTCTGTGGCGCAATGGATAGTGCATTGGACTTCTAGTACTAGCTACTCTCTGAAACAGCAATTCAAAGGTTGTGGGTTCAAGTCCCACCAGAGTCGTTCTTTACATATGATCACAAAACACAGCCACTTTTAAAAGAATTTCAATTCAGCATGTTTGCAAAGTATCTAACTGCATATTGTGGTTGTTTCTTTGATTAAATGGCCTACACTAATTATATTACACATAGGTCTTTTAAACCTTAGAGCTGCACCAAGAAAGCAGCGAAAACAAAAGAATTACATGTTGAATTAATGTCTTCATGCTTTGTTTTTTGTGACAATTGAAGGCTGTTCACATAGGCTCTGTGGCGCAATGGACAGCGCATTGGACTTCTAGTACTAGCTACTCTCTGAAGCAGCAATTCAAAGGTTGTGGGTTCAAGTCCCACCAGAGTCGTTCTTTACATATGATCACAAAACACAGCCACTTTTAAAAGTATTTCAATTCAGCATGTTTGCAAAGTATCTAACTGCATATTGTGGTTGTTTCTTTGATTAAATGGCCTTACACTAATTATATTACACATCGGTCTTTTAAACCTTAGAGCTGCACCAAGAAAGCAGCGAAAACCAAAGAATTACATGTTGAATTAATGTCTTCATGCTTTGTTTCTTGTGACAATTGAAGGCTGTTCACATAGGCTCTGTGGCGCAATGGAGAGCGCATTGGACTTCTAGTACTAGCTAGTCTCTGAAACAGCAATTTAAAGGTTGTGGGTTCAAGTCCCACCAGAGTCGTTCTTTCCATTTGATCACGAAACACAGCCACTTTCAAAAGAATTTCAATTCAGCATGTTTGCAAAGTATCTAACTGCATATTGTGGTTGTTTCTTTGATTAAATGGCCTACACTAATTATATTATACATAGGTCTTTTAAACCTTAGAGCTGCACCAAGAAAGCAGCGAAAACAAAAGAATTACATGTTGAATTAATGTCTTCATGCTTTGTTTTTTGTGACAATTGAAGGCTGTTCACGTAGGCTCTGTGGCGCAATGGACAGCGCATTGGACTTCTAGGACTAGCTGCTCTCTGAAGCAGCAATTCAAAGGTTGTGGGTTCAAGTCCCACCAGAGTCGTTCTTTACATATGATCACAAAACACAGCCACTTTTAAAAGAATTTCAATTCAGCATGTTTGCAAAGTATCTAACTGCATATTGTGGTTGTTTCTTTGATTAAATGGCCTACACTAATTATATTACACATAGGTCTTTTAAACCTTAGAGCTGCACCAAGAAAGCAGCGAAAACAAAAGAATTACATGTTGAATTAATGTCTTCATGCTTTGTTTTTGTGACAATTGAAGGCTGTTCACATAGGCTCTGTGGCGCAATGGAGAGCGCATTGGACTTCTAGTACTAGCTACTCTCTGAAGCAGCAATTCAAAGGTTGTGGGTTCAAGTCCCACCAGAGTCGTTCTTTACATATGATCACAAAACACAGCCACTTTTAAAAGTATTTCAATTCAGCATGTTTGCAAAGTATCTAACTGCATATTGTGGTTGTTTCTTTGATTAAATGGCCTTACACTAATTATATTACACATCGGTCTTTTAAACCTTAGAGCTGCACCAAGAAAGCAGCGAAAACCAAAGAATTACATGTTGAATTAATGTCTTCATGCTTTGTTTCTTGTGACAATTGAAGGCTGTTCACATAGCCTCTGTGGCGCAATGGAGAGCGCATTGGACTTCTAGTACTAGCTAGTCTCTGAAACAGCAATTTAAAGGTTGTGGGTTCAAGTCCCACCAGAGTCGTTCTTTCCATTTGATCACGAAACACAGCCACTTTCAAAAGAATTTCAATTCAGCATGTTTGCAAAGTATCTAACTGCATATTGTGGTTGTTTCTTTGATTGAATGGGCTACACTAATTATATTATACATAGGTCTTTTAAACCTTAGAGCTGCACCAAGAAAGCAGCGAAAACAAAAGAATTACATGTTGAATTAATGTCTTCATGCTTTGTTTTTTTTGACAATTGAAGGCTGTTCGCATAGGCTCTGTGGCGCAATGGACAGCGCATTGGACTTCTAGGACTAGCTGCTCTCTGAAGCAGCAATTCAAAGGTTGTGGGTTCAAGTCCCACCAGAGTTGTTCTTTCCATATGATCACAAAACACAGCCACTTTCAAAAGAATTTCAATTCAGCATGTTTGCAAAGTATCTAACTGCATATTGTGGTTGTTTCTTTGATTAAATGGCCTACACTAATTATATTACACATAGGTCTTTTAAACCTTAGAGCTGCACCAAGAAAGCAGCGAAAACAAAAGAATTACATGTTGAATTAATGTCTTCATGCTTTGTTTCTTGTGACAATTGAAGGCTGTTCACATAGGCTCTGTGGCGCAATGGAGAGCGCATTGGACTTCTAGTACTAGCTAGTCTCTGAAACAGCAATTTAAAGGTTGTGGGTTCAAGTCCCACCAGAGTCGTTCTTTCCATTTGATCACGAAACACAGCCACTTTCATAGTATTTCAATTCAGCATGTTTGCAAAGTATCTAACTGCATATTGTGGTTGTTTCTTTGATTAAATGGCCTACACTAATTATATTACACATAGGTCTTTTAAACCTTAGAGCTGCACCAAGAAAGCAGCGAAAACAAAAGAATTACATGTTGAATTAATGTCTTCATGCTTTGTTTTTTGTGACAATTGAAGGCTGTTCACATAGGCTCTGTGGCGCAATGGAGAGCGCATTGGACTTCTAGTACTAGCTACTCTCTGAAGCAGCAATTCAAAGGTTGTGGGTTCAAGTCCCACTAGAGTCGTTCTTTACATATGATCACAAAACACAGCCACTTTTAAAAGAATTTCAATTCAGCATGTTTGCAAAGTATCTAACTGCATATTGTGGTTGTTTCTTTGATTAAATGGCCTACACTAATTATATTACACATAGGTCTTTTAAACCTTAGAGCTGCACCAAGAAAGCAGCGAAAACAAAAGAATTACATGTTGAATTAATGTCTTCATGCTTTGTTTTTTGTGACAATTGAAGGCTGTTCACATAGGCTCTGTGGCGCAATGGAGAGCGCATTGGACTTCTAGTACTAGCTACTCTCTGAAGCAGCAATTCAAAGGTTGTGGGTTCAAGTCCCACCAGAGTCGTTCTTTCCATTTGATCACGAAACACAGCCACTTTCATAGTATTTCAATTCAGCATGTTTGCAAAGTATCTAACTGCATATTGTGGTTGTTTCTTTGATTAAATGGCCTACACTAATTATATTACACATAGGTCTTTTAAACCTTAGAGCTGCACCAAGAAAGCAGCGAAAACAAAAGAATTACATGTTGAATTAATGTCTTCATGCTTTGATTTTTGTGACAATTGAAGGCTGTTCACATAGGCTCTGTGGCGCAATGGAGAGCGCATTGGACTTCTAGTACTAGCTACTCTCTGAAACAGCAATTCAAAGGTTGTGGGTTCAAGTCCCACCAGAGTTGTTCTTTCCATATGATCACAAAACACAGCCACTTTCAAAAGAATTTCAATTCAGCATGTTTGCAAAGTATCTAACTGCATATTGTGGTTGTTTCTTTGATTAAATGGCCTACACTAATTATATTACACATAGGTCTTTTAAACCTTAGAGCTGCACCAAGAAAGCAGCGAAAACAAAAGAATTACATGTTGAATTAATGTCTTCATGCTTTGTTTCTTGTGACAATTGAAGGCTGTTCACATAGGCTCTGTGGCGCAATGGAGAGCGCATTGGACTTCTAGTACTAGCTACTCTCTGAAGCAGCATTTCAAAGGTTGTGGGTTCGAGTCCCACCAGAGTCATTCTTTCCATATGATCACGAAACACAGCTACTTTCATAGTATTTCAATTCAGCATGTTTGCAAAGTATCTAACTGCATATTGTGGTTGTTTCTTTGATTAAATGGCCTACACTAATTATATTACACATAGGTCTTTTAAACCTTAGAGCTGCACCAAGAAAGCAGCGAAAACAAAAGAATTACATGTTGAATTAATGTCTTCATGCTTTGTTTTTTGTGACAATTGAAGGCTGTTCACGTAGGCTCTGTGGCGCAATGGACAGCGCATTGGACTTCTAGTACTAGCTACTCTCTGAAGCAGCAATTCAAAGGTTGTGGGTTCAAGTCCCACCAGAGTCGTTCTTTCCATTTGATCACGAAACACAGCCACTTTCATAGTATTTCAATTCAGCATGTTTGCAAAGTATCTAACTGCATATTGTGGTTGTTTCTTTGATTAAATGGCCTACACTAATTATATTACACATAGGTCTTTTAAACCTTAGAGCTGCACCAAGAAAGCAGCGAAAACAAAAGAATTACATGTTGAATTAATGTCTTCATGCTTTGTTTTTGTGACAATTGAAGGCTGTTCACATAGGCTCTGTGGCGCAATGGAGAGCGCATTGGACTTCTAGTACTAGCTACTCTCTGAAGCAGCAATTCAAAGGTTGTGGGTTCAAGTCCCACCAGAGTCGTTCTTTACATATGATCACAAAACACAGCCACTTTTAAAAGTATTTCAATTCAGCATGTTTGCAAAGTATCTAACTGCATATTGTGGTTGTTTCTTTGATTAAATGGCCTTACACTAATTATATTACACATCGGTCTTTTAAACCTTAGAGCTGCACCAAGAAAGCAGCGAAAACCAAAGAATTACATGTTGAATTAATGTCTTCATGCTTTCTTTTTTGTGACAATTGAAGGCTGTTCACATAGGCTCTGTGGCGCAATGGAGAGCGCATTGGACTTCTAGTACTAGCTACTCTCTGAAACAGCAATTCAAAGGTTGTGGGTTCAAGTCCCACCAGAGTCGTTCTTTACATATGATCACAAAACACAGCCACTTTTAAAAGTATTTCAATTCAGCATGTTTGCAAAGTATCTAACTGCATATTGTGGTTGTTTCTTTGATTAAATGGCCTACACTAATTATATTACACATAGGTCTTTTAAACCTTAGAGCTGCACCAAGAAAGCAGCGAAAACAAAAGAATTACATGTTGAATTAATGTCTTCATGCTTTGTTTTTGTGACAATTGAAGGCTGTTCACATAGGCTCTGTGGCGCAATGGAGAGCGCATTGGACTTCTAGTACTAGCTAGTCTCTGAAACAGCAATTTAAAGGTTGTGGGTTCAAGTCCCACCAGAGTCGTTCTTTCCATTTGATCACGAAACACAGCCACTTTCATAGTATTTCAATTCAGCATGTTTGCAAAGTATCTAACTGCATATTGTGGTTGTTTCTTTGATTAAATGGCCTACACTAATTATATTACACATAGGTCTTTTAAACCTTAGAGCTGCACCAAGAAAGCAGCGAAAACAAAAGAATTACATGTTGAATTAATGTCTTCATGCTTTGTTTTTGTGACAATTGAAGGCTGTTCACATAGGCTCTGTGGCGCAATGGAGAGCGCATTGGACTTCTAGTACTAGCTACTCTCTGAAGCAGCAATTCAAAGGTTGTGGGTTCAAGTCCCACCAGAGTCGTTCTTTACATATGATCACAAAACACAGCCACTTTTAAAGTATTTCAATTCAGCATGTTTGCAAAGTATCTAACTGCATATTGTGGTTGTTTCTTTGATTAAATGGCCTACACTAATTATATTACACATAGGTCTTTTAAACCTTAGAGCTGCACCAAGAAAGCAGCGAAAACAAAAGAATTACATGTTGAATTAATGTCTTCATGCTTTGTTTTTTGTGACAATTGAAGGCTGTTCACATAGGCTCTGTGGCGCAATGGAGAGCGCATTGGACTTCTAGTACTAGCTACTCTCTGAAGCAGCAATTCAAAGGTTGTGGGTTCAAGTCCCACCAGAGTCGTTCTTTCCATTTGATCACGAAACACAGCCACTTTCATAGTATTTCAATTCAGCATGTTTGCAAAGTATCTAACTGCATATTGTGGTTGTTTCTTTGATTAAATGGCCTACACTAATTATATTACACATAGGTCTTTTAAACCTTAGAGCTGCACCAAGAAAGCAGCGAAAACAAAAGAATTACATGTTGAATTAATGTCTTCATGCTTTGTTTTTTGTGACAATTGAAGGCTGTTCACATAGGCTCTGTGGCGCAATGGAGAGCGCATTGGACTTCTAGTACTAGCTACTCTCTGAAACAGCAATTCAAAGGTTGTGGGTTCAAGTCCCACCAGAGTTGTTCTTTCCATATGATCACAAAACACAGCCACTTTCAAAAGAATTTCAATTCAGCATGTTTGCAAAGTATCTAACTGCATATTGTGGTTGTTTCTTTGATTAAATGGCCTACACTAATTATATTACACATAGGTCTTTTAAACCTTAGAGCTGCACCAAGAAAGCAGCGAAAACAAAAGAATTACATGTTGAATTAATGTCTTCATGCTTTGTTTTTGTGACAATTGAAGGCTGTTCACATAGGCTCTGTGGCGCAATGGACAGCGCATTGGACTTCTAGTACTAGCTACTCTCTGAAGCAGCATTTCAAAGGTTGTGGGTTCAAGTCCCACCAGAGTCATTCTTTCCATATGATCACGAAACACAGCCACTTTCATAGTATTTCAATTCAGCATGTTTGCAAAGTATCTAACTGCATATTGTGGTTGTTTCTTTGATTAAATGGCCTACACTAATTATATTACACATAGGTCTTTTAAACCTTAGAGCTGCACCAAGAAAGCAGCGAAAACAAAAGAATTACATGTTGAATTAATGTCTTCATGCTTTGTTTTTGTGACAATTGAAGGCTGTTCACATAGGCTCTGTGGCGCAATGGACAGCGCATTGGACTTCTAGTACTAGCTACTCTCTGAAGCAGCAATTCAAAGGTTGTGGGTTCAAGTCCCACCAGAGTCGTTCTTTCCATTTGATCACGAAACACAGCCACTTTCATAGTATTTCAATTCAGCATGTTTGCAAAGTATCTAACTGCATATTGTGGTTGTTTCTTTGATTAAATGGCCTACACTAATTATATTACACATAGGTCTTTTAAACCTTAGAGCTGCACCAAGAAAGCAGCGAAAACAAAAGAATTACATGTTGAATTAATGTCTTCATGCTTTGTTTTTGTGACAATTGAAGGCTGTTCACATAGGCTCTGTGGCGCAATGGAGAGCGCATTGGACTTCTAGTACTAGCTACTCTCTGAAGCAGCAATTCAAAGGTTGTGGGTTCAAGTCCCACCAGAGTCGTTCTTTACATATGATCACAAAACACAGCCACTTTCAAAGTATTTCAATTCAGCATGTTTGCAAAGTATCTAACTGCATATTGTGGTTGTTTCTTTGATTAAATGGCCTACACTAATTATATTACACATAGGTCTTTTAAACCTTAGAGCTGCACCAAGAAAGCAGCGAAAACAAAGAATTACATGTTGAATTAATGTCTTCATGCTTTGTTTTTGTGACAATTGAAGGCTGTTCACATAGGCTCTGTGGCGCAATGGAGAGCGCATTGGACTTCTAGTACTAGCTACTCTCTGAAACAGCAATTCAAAGGTTGTGGGTTCAAGTCCCACCAGAGTTGTTCTTTCCATATGATCACAAAACACAGCCACTTTCAAAAGTATTTCAATTCAGCATGTTTGCAAAGTATCTAACTGCATATTGTGGTTGTTTCTTTGATTAAATGGCCTACACTAATTATATTACACATAGGTCTTTTAAACCTTAGAGCTGCACCAAGAAAGCAGCGAAAACAAAGAATTACATGTTGAATTAATGTCTTCATGCTTTGTTTTTGTGACAATTGAAGGCTGTTCACATAGGCTCTGTGGCGCAATGGAGAGCGCATTGGACTTCTAGTACTAGCTACTCTCTGAAACAGCAATTCAAAGGTTGTGGGTTCAAGTCCCACCAGAGTCGTTCTTTCCATTTGATCACGAAACACAGCCACTTTCATAGTATTTCAATTCAGCATGTTTGCAAAGTATCTAACTGCATATTGTGGTTGTTTCTTTGATTAAATGGCCTACACTAATTATATTACACATAGGTCTTTTAAACCTTAGAGCTGCACCAAGAAAGCAGCGAAAACAAAAGAATTACATGTTGAATTAATGTCTTCATGCTTTGTTTTTGTGACAATTGAAGGCTGTTCACATAGGCTCTGTGGCGCAATGGACAGCGCATTGGACTTCTAGTACTAGCTACTCTCTGAAGCAGCAATTCAAAGGTTGTGGGTTCAAGTCCCACCAGAGTCGTTCTTTACATATGATCACAAAACACAGCCACTTTCAAAGTATTTCAATTCAGCATGTTTGCAAAGTATCTAACTGCATATTGTGGTTGTTTCTTTGATTAAATGGCCTACACTAATTATATTACACATAGGTCTTTTAAACCTTAGAGCTGCACCAAGAAAGCAGCGAAAACAAAAGAATTACATGTTGAATTAATGTCTTCATGCTTTGTTTTTTGTGACAATTGAAGGCTGTTCACATAGGCTCTGTGGCGCAATGGAGAGCGCATTGGACTTCTAGTACTAGCTACTCTCTGAAGCAGCAATTCAAAGGTTGTGGGTTCAAGTCCCACCAGAGTCGTTCTTTCCATTTGATCACGAAACACAGCCACTTTCATAGTATTTCAATTCAGCATGTTTGCAAAGTATCTAACTGCATATTGTGGTTGTTTCTTTGATTAAATGGCCTACACTAATTATATTACACATAGGTCTTTTAAACCTTAGAGCTGCACCAAGAAAGCAGCGAAAACAAAAGAATTACATGTTGAATTAATGTCTTCATGCTTTGTTTTTGTGACAATTGAAGGCTGTTCACATAGGCTCTGTGGCGCAATGGAGAGCGCATTGGACTTCTAGTACTAGCTACTCTCTGAAACAGCAATTCAAAGGTTGTGGGTTCAAGTCCCACCAGAGTTGTTCTTTCCATATGATCACAAAACACAGCCACTTTCAAAGTATTTCAATTCAGCATGTTTGCAAAGTATCTAACTGCATATTGTGGTTGTTTCTTTGATTAAATGGCCTACACTAATTATATTACACATAGGTCTTTTAAACCTTAGAGCTGCACCAAGAAAGCAGCGAAAACAAAAGAATTACATGTTGAATTAATGTCTTCATGCTTTGTTTTTGTGACAATTGAAGGCTGTTCACATAGGCTCTGTGGCGCAATGGACAGCGCATTGGACTTCTAGTACTAGCTACTCTCTGAAGCAGCAATTCAAAGGTTGTGGGTTCAAGTCCCACCAGAGTCATTCTTTCCATATGATCACGAAACACAGCCACTTTCATAGTATTTCAATTCAGCATGTTTGCAAAGTATCTAACTGCATATTGTGGTTGTTTCTTTGATTAAATGGCCTACACTAATTATATTACACATAGGTCTTTTAAACCTTAGAGCTGCACCAAGAAAGCAGCGAAAACAAAAGAATTACATGTTGAATTAATGTCTTCATGCTTTGTTTTTGTGACAATTGAAGGCTGTTCACATAGGCTCTGTGGCGCAATGGACAGCGCATTGGACTTCTAGTACTAGCTACTCTCTGAAGCAGCAATTCAAAGGTTGTGGGTTCAAGTCCCACCAGAGTCGTTCTTTCCATTTGATCACGAAACACAGCCACTTTCATAGTATTTCAATTCAGCATGTTTGCAAAGTATCTAACTGCATATTGTGGTTGTTTCTTTGATTAAATGGCCTACACTAATTATATTACACATAGGTCTTTTAAACCTTAGAGCTGCACCAAGAAAGCAGCGAAAACAAAAGAATTACATGTTGAATTAATGTCTTCATGCTTTGTTTTTTGTGACAATTGAAGGCTGTTCACATAGGCTCTGTGGCGCAATGGAGAGCGCATTGGACTTCTAGTACTAGCTACTCTCTGAAGCAGCAATTCAAAGGTTGTGGGTTCAAGTCCCACCAGAGTCGTTCTTTACATATGATCACAAAACACAGCCACTTTTAAAGTATTTCAATTCAGCATGTTTGCAAAGTATCTAACTGCATATTGTGGTTGTTTCTTTGATTAAATGGCCTACACTAATTATATTACACATAGGTCTTTTAAACCTTAGAGCTGCACCAAGAAAGCAGCGAAAACAAAAGAATTACATGTTGAATTAATGTCTTCATGCTTTGTTTTTGTGACAATTGAAGGCTGTTCACATAGGCTCTGTGGCGCAATGGAGAGCGCATTGGACTTCTAGTACTAGCTACTCTCTGAAACAGCAATTCAAAGGTTGTGGGTTCAAGTCCCACCAGAGTCGTTCTTTACATATGATCACAAAACACAGCCACTTTCAAAGTATTTCAATTCAGCATGTTTGCAAAGTATCTAACTGCATATTGTGGTTGTTTCTTTGATTAAATGGCCTACACTAATTATATTACACATAGGTCTTTTAAACCTTAGAGCTGCACCAAGAAAGCAGCGAAAACAAAAGAATTACATGTTGAATTAATGTCTTCATGCTTTGTTTTTGTGACAATTGAAGGCTGTTCACATAGGCTCTGTGGCGCAATGGAGAGCGCATTGGACTTCTAGTACTAGCTACTCTCTGAAACAGCAATTCAAAGGTTGTGGGTTCAAGTCCCACCAGAGTCGTTCTTTCCATATGATCACAAAACACAGCCACTTTCAAAGTATTTCAATTCAGCATGTTTGCAAAGTATCTAACTGCATATTGTGGTTGTTTCTTTGATTAAATGGCCTACACTAATTATATTACACATAGGTCTTTTAAACCTTAGAGCTGCACCAAGAAAGCAGCGAAAACAAAAGAATTACATGTTGAATTAATGTCTTCATGCTTTGTTTTTGTGACAATTGAAGGCTGTTCACATAGGCTCTGTGGCGCAATGGACAGCGCATTGGACTTCTAGTACTAGCTACTCTCTGAAGCAGCAATTCAAAGGTTGTGGGTTCAAGTCCCACCAGAGTCATTCTTTCCATATGATCACGAAACACAGCCACTTTCATAGTATTTCAATTCAGCATGTTTGCAAAGTATCTAACTGCATATTGTGGTTGTTTCTTTGATTAAATGGCCTACACTAATTATATTACACATAGGTCTTTTAAACCTTAGAGCTGCACCAAGAAAGCAGCGAAAACAAAAGAATTACATGTTGAATTAATGTCTTCATGCTTTGTTTTTGTGACAATTGAAGGCTGTTCACATAGGCTCTGTGGCGCAATGGACAGCGCATTGGACTTCTAGTACTAGCTACTCTCTGAAGCAGCAATTCAAAGGTTGTGGGTTCAAGTCCCACCAGAGTCGTTCTTTCCATTTGATCACGAAACACAGCCACTTTCATAGTATTTCAATTCAGCATGTTTGCAAAGTATCTAACTGCATATTGTGGTTGTTTCTTTGATTAAATGGCCTACACTAATTATATTACACATAGGTCTTTTAAACCTTAGAGCTGCACCAAGAAAGCAGCGAAAACAAAAGAATTACATGTTGAATTAATGTCTTCATGCTTTGTTTTTGTGACAATTGAAGGCTGTTCACATAGGCTCTGTGGCGCAATGGAGAGCGCATTGGACTTCTAGTACTAGCTACTCTCTGAAGCAGCAATTCAAAGGTTGTGGGTTCAAGTCCCACCAGAGTCGTTCTTTCCATATGATCACAAAACACAGCCACTTTCAAAGTATTTCAATTCAGCATGTTTGCAAAGTATCTAACTGCATATTGTGGTTGTTTCTTTGATTAAATGGCCTACACTAATTATATTACACATAGGTCTTTTAAACCTTAGAGCTGCACCAAGAAAGCAGCGAAAACAAAAGAATTACATGTTGAATTAATGTCTTCATGCTTTGTTTTTGTGACAATTGAAGGCTGTTCACATAGGCTCTGTGGCGCAATGGACAGCGCATTGGACTTCTAGTACTAGCTACTCTCTGAAGCAGCAATTCAAAGGTTGTGGGTTCAAGTCCCACCAGAGTCGTTCTTTCCATATGATCACAAACACAGCCACTTTCAAAGTATTTCAATTCAGCATGTTTGCAAAGTATCTAACTGCATATTGTGGTTGTTTCTTTGATTAAATGGCCTACACTAATTATATTACACATAGGTCTTTTAAACCTTAGAGCTGCACCAAGAAAGCAGCGAAAACAAAAGAATTACATGTTGAATTAATGTCTTCATGCTTTGTTTTTGTGACAATTGAAGGC
This sequence comes from Percina caprodes, assembly GCA_013375575.1. Lineage (NCBI taxonomy): Eukaryota > Metazoa > Chordata > Actinopteri > Perciformes > Percidae > Percina > Percina caprodes. The sequence continues at coordinate 2,161,560 of JABXJD010000058.1, forward strand.
TGTTCACATAGGCTCTGTGGCGCAATGGAGCGCATTGGACTTCTAGTACTAGCTACTCTCTGAAGCAGCAATTCAAAGGTTGTGGGTTCAAGTCCCACCAGAGTCGTTCTTTCCATTTGATCACGAAACACAGCCACTTTCATAGTATTTCAATTCAGCATGTTTGCAAAGTATCTAACTGCATATTGTGGTTGTTTCTTTGATTAAATGGCCTACACTAATTATATTACACATAGGTCTTTTAAACCTTAGAGCTGCACCAAGAAAGCAGCGAAAACAAAAGAATTACATGTTGAATTAATGTCTTCATGCTTTGTTTTTTGTGACAATTGAAGGCTGTTCACATAGGCTCTGTGGCGCAATGGAGAGCGCATTGGACTTCTAGTACTAGCTACTCTCTGAAGCAGCAATTCAAAGGTTGTGGGTTCAAGTCCCACTAGAGTCGTTCTTTACATATGATCACAAAACACAGCCACTTTTAAAGTATTTCAATTCAGCATGTTTGCAAAGTATCTAACTGCATATTGTGGTTGTTTCTTTGATTAAATGGCCTACACTAATTATATTACACATAGGTCTTTTAAACCTTAGAGCTGCACCAAGAAAGCAGCGAAAACAAAAGAATTACATGTTGAATTAATGTCTTCATGCTTTGTTTTTGTGACAATTGAAGGCTGTTCACATAGGCTCTGTGGCGCAATGGAGAGCGCATTGGACTTCTAGTACTAGCTACTCTCTGAAGCAGCAATTCAAAGGTTGTGGGTTCAAGTCCCACCAGAGTCGTTCTTTCCATATGATCACGAAACACAGCCACTTTCATAGTATTTCAATTCAGCATGTTTGCAAAGTATCTAACTGCATATTGTGGTTGTTTCTTTGATTAAATGGCCTACACTAATTATATTACACATAGGTCTTTTAAACCTTAGAGCTGCACCAAGAAAGCAGCGAAAACAAAAGAATTACATGTTGAATTAATGTCTTCATGCTTTGTTTTTGTGACAATTGAAGGCTGTTCACATAGGCTCTGTGGCGCAATGGAGAGCGCATTGGACTTCTAGTACTAGCTACTCTCTGAAACAGCAATTCAAAGGTTGTGGGTTCAAGTCCCACCAGAGTCGTTCTTTCCATATGATCACAAAACACAGCCACTTTCAAAGTATTTCAATTCAGCATGTTTGCAAAGTATCTAACTGCATATTGTGGTTGTTTCTTTGATTAAATGGCCTACACTAATTATATTACACATAGGTCTTTTAAACCTTAGAGCTGCACCAAGAAAGCAGCGAAAACAAAAGAATTACATGTTGAATTAATGTCTTCATGCTTTGTTTTTGTGACAATTGAAGGCTGTTCACATAGGCTCTGTGGCGCAATGGACAGCGCATTGGACTTCTAGTACTAGCTACTCTCTGAAGCAGCAATTCAAAGGTTGTGGGTTCAAGTCCCACCAGAGTCATTCTTTCCATATGATCACGAAACACAGCCACTTTCATAGTATTTCAATTCAGCATGTTTGCAAAGTATCTAACTGCATATTGTGGTTGTTTCTTTGATTAAATGGCCTACACTAATTATATTACACATAGGTCTTTTAAACCTTAGAGCTGCACCAAGAAAGCAGCGAAAACAAAAGAATTACATGTTGAATTAATGTCTTCATGCTTTGTTTTTGTGACAATTGAAGGCTGTTCACATAGGCTCTGTGGCGCAATGGACAGCGCATTGGACTTCTAGTACTAGCTACTCTCTGAAGCAGCAATTCAAAGGTTGTGGGTTCAAGTCCCACCAGAGTCGTTCTTTCCATTTGATCACGAAACACAGCCACTTTCATAGTATTTCAATTCAGCATGTTTGCAAAGTATCTAACTGCATATTGTGGTTGTTTCTTTGATTAAATGGCCTACACTAATTATATTACACATAGGTCTTTTAAACCTTAGAGCTGCACCAAGAAAGCAGCGAAAACAAAAGAATTACATGTTGAATTAATGTCTTCATGCTTTGTTTTTTGTGACAATTGAAGGCTGTTCACATAGGCTCTGTGGCGCAATGGAGAGCGCATTGGACTTCTAGTACTAGCTACTCTCTGAAGCAGCAATTCAAAGGTTGTGGGTTCAAGTCCCACCAGAGTTGTTCTTTCCATATGATCACAAAACACAGCCACTTTCAAAAGAATTTCAATTCAGCATGTTTGCAACGTATCTAACTGCATATTGTGGTTGTTTCTTTGATTAAATGGCCTACACTAATTATATTACACATAGGTCTTTTAAACCTTAGAGCTGCACCAAGAAAGCAGCGAAAACCAAAGAATTACATGTTGAATTAATGTCTTCATGCTTTCTTTTTTGTGACAATTGAAGGCTGTTCACATAGGCTCTGTGGCGCAATGGAGAGCGCATTGGACTTCTAGTACTAGCTACTCTCTGAAACAGCAATTCAAAGGTTGTGGGTTCAAGTCCCACCAGAGTCGTTCTTTACATATGATCACAAAACACAGCCACTTTTAAAAGTATTTCAATTCAGCATGTTTGCAAAGTATCTAACTGCATATTGTGGTTGTTTCTTTGATTAAATGGCCTACACTAATTATATTACACATAGGTCTTTTAAACCTTAGAGCTGCACCAAGAAAGCAGCGAAAACAAAAGAATTACATGTTGAATTAATGTCTTCATGCTTTGTTTTTGTGACAATTGAAGGCTGTTCACATAGGCTCTGTGGCGCAATGGAGAGCGCATTGGACTTCTAGTACTAGCTACTCTCTGAAACAGCAATTAAAGGTTGTGGGTTCAAGTCCCACCAGAGTCGTTCTTTCCATTTGATCACGAAACACAGCCACTTTCATAGTATTTCAATTCAGCATGTTTGCAAAGTATCTAACTGCATATTGTGGTTGTTTCTTTGATTAAATGGCCTACACTAATTATATTACACATAGGTCTTTTAAACCTTAGAGCTGCACCAAGAAAGCAGCGAAAACAAAAGAATTACATGTTGAATTAATGTCTTCATGCTTTGTTTTTTGTGACAATTGAAGGCTGTTCACATAGGCTCTGTGGCGCAATGGAGAGCGCATTGGACTTCTAGTACTAGCTACTCTCTGAAGCAGCAATTCAAAGGTTGTGGGTTCAAGTCCCACCAGAGTCGTTCTTTACATATGATCACAAAACACAGCCACTTTTAAAAGAATTTCAATTCAGCATGTTTGCAAAGTATCTAACTGCATATTGTGGTTGTTTCTTTGATTAAATGGCCTACACTAATTATATTACACATAGGTCTTTTAAACCTTAGAGCTGCACCAAGAAAGCAGCGAAAACAAAAGAATTACATGTTGAATTAATGTCTTCATGCTTTGTTTTTTGTGACAATTGAAGGCTGTTCACATAGGCTCTGTGGCGCAATGGAGAGCGCATTGGACTTCTAGTACTAGCTACTCTCTGAAGCAGCAATTCAAAGGTTGTGGGTTCAAGTCCCACCAGAGTCGTTCTTTCCATTTGATCACGAAACACAGCCACTTTCATAGTATTTCAATTCAGCATGTTTGCAAAGTATCTAACTGCATATTGTGGTTGTTTCTTTGATTAAATGGCCTACACTAATTATATTACACATAGGTCTTTTAAACCTTAGAGCTGCACCAAGAAAGCAGCGAAAACAAAAGAATTACATGTTGAATTAATGTCTTCATGCTTTGTTTTTTGTGACAATTGAAGGCTGTTCACATAGGCTCTGTGGTGCAATGGACAGCGCATTGGACTTCTAGTACTAGCTACTCTCTGAAGCAGCAATTCAAAGGTTGTGGGTTCAAGTCCCACCAGAGTCGTTCTTTCCATATGATCACAAAACACAGCCACTTTCATAGTATTTCAATTCAGCATGTTTGCAAAGTATCTAACTGCATATTGTGGTTGTTTCTTTGATTAAATGGCCTACACTAATTATATTACACATAGGTCTTTTAAACCTTAGAGCTGCACCAAGAAAGCAGCGAAAACAAAAGAATTACATGTTGAATTAATGTCTTCATGCTTTGTTTTTGTGACAATTGAAGGCTGTTCACATAGGCTCTGTGGCGCAATGGACAGCGCATTGGACTTCTAGTACTAGCTACTCTCTGAAGCAGCAATTCAAAGGTTGTGGGTTCAAGTCCCACCAGAGTCATTCTTTCCATATGATCACGAAACACAGCCACTTTCATAGTATTTCAATTCAGCATGTTTGCAAAGTATCTAACTGCATATTGTGGTTGTTTCTTTGATTAAATGGCCTACACTAATTATATTACACATAGGTCTTTTAAACCTTAGAGCTGCACCAAGAAAGCAGCGAAAACAAAAGAATTACATGTTGAATTAATGTCTTCATGCTTTGTTTTTTGTGACAATTGAAGGCTGTTCACATAGGCTCTGTGGCGCAATGGACAGCGCATTGGACTTCTAGTACTAGCTACTCTCTGAAGCAGCAATTCAAAGGTTGTGGGTTCAAGTCCCACCAGAGTCGTTCTTTCCATTTGATCACGAAACACAGCCACTTTCATAGTATTTCAATTCAGCATGTTTGCAAAGTATCTAACTGCATATTGTGGTTGTTTCTTTGATTAAATGGCCTACACTAATTATATTACACATAGGTCTTTTAAACCTTAGAGCTGCACCAAGAAAGCAGCGAAAACAAAAGAATTACATGTTGAATTAATGTCTTCATGCTTTGTTTTTGTGACAATTGAAGGCTGTTCACATAGGCTCTGTGGCGCAATGGACAGCGCATTGGACTTCTAGTACTAGCTACTCTCTGAAGCAGCAATTCAAAGGTTGTGGGTTCAAGTCCCACCAGAGTCGTTCTTTCCATATGATCACAAACACAGCCACTTTCATAGTATTTCAATTCAGCATGTTTGCAAAGTATCTAACTGCATATTGTGGTTGTTTCTTTGATTAAATGGCCTACACTAATTATATTACACATAGGTCTTTTAAACCTTAGAGCTGCACCAAGAAAGCAGCGAAAACAAAGAATTACATGTTGAATTAATGTCTTCATGCTTTGTTTTTGTGACAATTGAAGGCTGTTCACATAGGCTCTGTGGCGCAATGGACAGCGCATTGGACTTCTAGTACTAGCTACTCTCTGAAGCAGCAATTCAAAGGTTGTGGGTTCAAGTCCCACCAGAGTCGTTCTTTCCATATGATCACAAAACACAGCCACTTTCATAGTATTTCAATTCAGCATGTTTGCAAAGTATCTAACTGCATATTGTGGTTGTTTCTTTGATTAAATGGCCTACACTAATTATATTACACATAGGTCTTTTAAACCTTAGAGCTGCACCAAGAAAGCAGCGAAAACAAAAGAATTACATGTTGAATTAATGTCTTCATGCTTTGTTTTTTGTGACAATTGAAGGCTGTTCACATAGGCTCTGTGGCGCAATGGAGAGCGCATTGGACTTCTAGTACTAGCTACTCTCTGAAGCAGCAATTCAAAGGTTGTGGGTTCAAGTCCCACCAGAGTCGTTCTTTCCATTTGATCACGAAACACAGCCACTTTCATAGTATTTCAATTCAGCATGTTTGCAAAGTATCTAACTGCATATTGTGGTTGTTTCTTTGATTAAATGGCCTACACTAATTATATTACACATAGGTCTTTTAAACCTTAGAGCTGCACCAAGAAAGCAGCGAAAACAAAAGAATTACATGTTGAATTAATGTCTTCATGCTTTGTTTTTTGTGACAATTGAAGGCTGTTCACATAGGCTCTGTGGCGCAATGGAGAGCGCATTGGACTTCTAGTACTAGCTACTCTCTGAAGCAGCAATTCAAAGGTTGTGGGTTCAAGTCCCACCAGAGTCGTTCTTTCCATATGATCACAAAACACAGCCACTTTCAAAAGAATTTCAATTCAGCATGTTTGCAAAGTATCTAACTGCATATTGTGGTTGTTTCTTTGATTAAATGGCCTACACTAATTATATTACACATAGGTCTTTTAAACCTTAGAGCTGCACCAAGAAAGCAGCGAAAACAAAAGAATTACATGTTGAATTAATGTCTTCATGCTTTGTTTTTGTGACAATTGAAGGCTGTTCACATAGGCTCTGTGGCGCAATGGACAGCGCATTGGACTTCTAGTACTAGCTACTCTCTGAAGCAGCAATTCAAAGGTTGTGGGTTCAAGTCCCACCAGAGTCGTTCTTTCCATTTGATCACGAAACACAGCCACTTTCATAGTATTTCAATTCAGCATGTTTGCAAAGTATCTAACTGCATATTGTGGTTGTTTCTTTGATTAAATGGCCTACACTAATTATATTACACATAGGTCTTTTAAACCTTAGAGCTGCACCAAGAAAGCAGCGAAAACAAAAGAATTACATGTTGAATTAATGTCTTCATGCTTTGTTTTTGTGACAATTGAAGGCTGTTCACATAGGCTCTGTGGCGCAATGGACAGCGCATTGGACTTCTAGTACTAGCTACTCTCTGAAGCAGCAATTCAAAGGTTGTGGGTTCAAGTCCCACCAGAGTCGTTCTTTCCATTTGATCACGAAACACAGCCACTTTCATAGTATTTCAATTCAGCATGTTTGCAAAGTATCTAACTGCATATTGTGGTTGTTTCTTTGATTAAATGGCCTACACTAATTATATTACACATAGGTCTTTTAAACCTTAGAGCTGCACCAAGAAAGCAGCGAAAACAAAAGAATTACATGTTGAATTAATGTCTTCATGCTTTGTTTTTTGTGACAATTGAAGGCTGTTCACATAGGCTCTGTGGCGCAATGGAGAGCGCATTGGACTTCTAGTACTAGCTACTCTCTGAAGCAGCAATTCAAAGGTTGTGGGTTCAAGTCCCACTAGAGTCGTTCTTTACATATGATCACAAAACACAGCCACTTTTAAAAGTATTTCAATTCAGCATGTTTGCAAAGTATCTAACTGCATATTGTGGTTGTTTCTTTGATTAAATGGCCTTACACTAATTATATTACACATCGGTCTTTTAAACCTTAGAGCTGCACCAAGAAAGCAGCGAAAACCAAAGAATTACATGTTGAATTAATGTCTTCATGCTTTGTTTTTTGTGACAATTGAAGGCTGTTCACATAGGCTCTGTGGCGCAATGGAGAGCGCATTGGACTTCTAGTACTAGCTACTCTCTGAAACAGCAATTCAAAGGTTGTGGGTTCAAGTCCCACCAGAGTTGTTCTTTCCATATGATCACAAAACACAGCCACTTTCAAAAGAATTTCAATTCAGCATGTTTGCAAAGTATCTAACTGCATATTGTGGTTGTTTCTTTGATTAAATGGCCTACACTAATTATATTACACATAGGTCTTTTAAACCTTAGAGCTGCACCAAGAAAGCAGCGAAAACAAAAGAATTACATGTTGAATTAATGTCTTCATGCTTTGTTTTTTGTGACAATTGAAGGCTGTTCACGTAGGCTCTGTGGTGCAATGGACAGCGCATTGGACTTCTAGTACTAGCTACTCTCTAAAGCAGCATTTCAAAGGTTGTGGGTTCGAGTCCCACCAGAGTCATTCTTTCCATATGATCACGAAACACAGCTACTTTCATAGTATTTCAATTCAGCATGTTTGCAAAGTATCTAACTGCATATTGTGGTTGTTTCTTTGATTAAATGGCCTACACTAATTATATTACACATAGGTCTTTTAAACCTTAGAGCTGCACCAAGAAAGCAGCGAAAACAAAAGAATTACATGTTGAATTAATGTCTTCATGCTTTGTTTTTTGTGACAATTGAAGGCTGTTCACGTAGGCTCTGTGGCGCAATGGACAGCGCATTGGACTTCTAGTACTAGCTACTCTCTGAAGCAGCAATTCAAAGGTTGTGGGTTCAAGTCCCACCAGAGTCGTTCTTTCCATTTGATCACGAAACACAGCCACTTTCATAGTATTTCAATTCAGCATGTTTGCAAAGTATCTAACTGCATATTGTGGTTGTTTCTTTGATTAAATGGCCTACACTAATTATATTACACATAGGTCTTTTAAACCTTAGAGCTGCACCAAGAAAGCAGCGAAAACAAAAGAATTACATGTTGAATTAATGTCTTCATGCTTTGTTTTTTGTGACAATTGAAGGCTGTTCACATAGGCTCTGTGGCGCAATGGAGAGCGCATTGGACTTCTAGTACTAGCTACTCTCTGAAGCAGCAATTCAAAGGTTGTGGGTTCAAGTCCCACTAGAGTCGTTCTTTACATATGATCACAAAACACAGCCACTTTTAAAAGTATTTCAATTCAGCATGTTTGCAAAGTATCTAACTGCATATTGTGGTTGTTTCTTTGATTAAATGGCCTTACACTAATTATATTACACATCGGTCTTTTAAACCTTAGAGCTGCACCAAGAAAGCAGCGAAAACCAAAGAATTACATGTTGAATTAATGTCTTCATGCTTTGTTTTTTGTGACAATTGAAGGCTGTTCACATAGGCTCTGTGGCGCAATGGAGAGCGCATTGGACTTCTAGTACTAGCTACTCTCTGAAACAGCAATTCAAAGGTTGTGGGTTCAAGTCCCACCAGAGTTGTTCTTTCCATATGATCACAAAACACAGCCACTTTCAAAAGAATTTCAATTCAGCATGTTTGCAAAGTATCTAACTGCATATTGTGGTTGTTTCTTTGATTAAATGGCCTACACTAATTATATTACACATAGGTCTTTTAAACCTTAGAGCTGCACCAAGAAAGCAGCGAAAACAAAAGAATTACATGTTGAATTAATGTCTTCATGCTTTGTTTTTTGTGACAATTGAAGGCTGTTCACGTAGGCTCTGTGGTGCAATGGACAGCGCATTGGACTTCTAGTACTAGCTACTCTCTGAAGCAGCATTTCAAAGGTTGTGGGTTCGAGTCCCACCAGAGTCATTCTTTCCATATGATCACGAAACACAGCTACTTTCATAGTATTTCAATTCAGCATGTTTGCAAAGTATCTAACTGCATATTGTGGTTGTTTCTTTGATTAAATGGCCTACACTAATTTTATTACACATGTCTTTTAAACCTTAGAGCTGCACCAAGAAAGCAGCAAAAACCAAAGAATTACATGATGAATTAATGTCTTCATGCTTTGATTTTTTTGACAATTGAAGGCTGTTCACATTGGCTCTGTGGCGCAATGGAGAGCGCATTGGACTTCTAGTACTAGCTACTCTCTGAAGCAGCAGTTCAAAGGTTGTGGGTTTGAGTCCCACCAGAGTTGTTCTTTACATATGATCACAAAACACAGCCACTTTCATAGTATTTCAATTCAGCATGTTTGCAAGGTATCTAACTGCATATATGTATATATATATATATATATATATATATATATATATATATATATATATATATATATATATATATATATATATATATATATATATATATATATATATATATATATATATATATATATATATATATATATATATATATATATATATATATATAGTGGCTTGAGGTAAAAAAAAAAAAACTTCTTTTGGAAATTGATCTTAATGTCTTAATTCAAAAACATATAGAATAATCCAACCTTTAACGACACACAATAATGTATTGTAAATAAATAAATGTTCTTCATTTAAAATATAGGAGTCATAGGAATACACTTATGTTAAATTTCCATAGAGGCAGGCACATTTTTATTTTTAAAGGCCAGTTATTTCATGGATCCAGGATACTATCCATCCTGCTTAAAGTTCCCTTGGTTTTGTAATTCCTCTTTTTAATCAACTTTAGCCTGGGTGTGTAAACTTTCTCAAGCCATTATACATAAGTCACTGGGGTTTAACAAAGAAACGGTGATTACTTTAAACATATTGCATTTGGACAATTGTGACAGGCCTACATTCAACCCATGCGGCTTGAGCTTGTGTGCTTGAGCTTGTGTAATAGGGTTACTTGTCCTTGAGAAGGAGTTGAGTTGTCATGCACCCTGCACTGCCCAAAGTTGCAACACTGTATTTATAGCAGGGCTTCTTAATGTCTTCCCTTGTTATTGAGACACAGAGATCACTGTGTACCTGCTGTTTGAGGTGGGATTAAGTCCTTGCTGCTGTAGAAGGACCACATCTTGAACATGCAGTGAAAAGGGAAGTTGTGCTTCTTCCTGTGCATACAGTTATCTGGCTCCAAGGCTTTATGTAAAGGCCAGTCACTGCACGTAGATTGGGGGTGCATCTGTCGTTTTAAGACTCTGAGATCTTAGCTGGCACGATTGACGATCATGGAAGATAAACACAAAGACAAAGGAAGAAGAGTACAGAGGGAAGCTCCGGGCATGTAGTATCAGGAAAGAGGAGACCCTGCAACTGTGTGTGTGTGTGTGTGTGTGTGTGTGTGTGTGTGTGTGTGTGTGTGTGTGTATGAACTGTGTGGTTATGTATGTGGGACGCCATGGGAACAGTGCTGAGCTGGTTTGCTGCTCGCCTATGTGCTCTGGTGCTGGATACAGCTGATGCATTCAAGCGCTGGAGAGTAAGTAAGACTGAAATTGTAAGATTTTAATAAGGGATTGTGCACGTACCAGAGACACTTTGAACTATATGTATAAGTAGCAACAATATGGATATATCTTCTTGTTTGTTCTGGCCTGTGTACTACGGTAATTAGGTCAAAATTGTAATTGTAAAAGCTTTTTGCAATAAGTTTTTGGTTCAAACAGACTATGTTGTTGTTGTAATGTGATCGGTGTGATATCGGGAGGTGGGCTCTAAAATGGTTCATGAGATGCTTTAATTCAACAACTTAACAAGCAGTTATTAGGCAAATGTTTCCCACCTTAGAAGTCATACTCTACTCCATGACTCTGTACTAGGGCTGTTGGAATGCATTTTTGCATCTTTTTAATTATTTTTTATTATTTTGTCAAATTATAGTTTGAATATTAAATGTGTTGACTATGTAATATATTAAAACATGGGTTGGCTAATATCAGCGATTCTCACCCTTCTCGCCTTGGCCTACCGCCATGTGAAAACTAAATGCTTTTGTCACATCTGATGAACACTCAAGTTGGCGTAGTAAGCAGCACAAGGCATTTGGCCACAGAGCTACAGTAGAGATCGAGTAGTAGTGGCGGCGGGACTGGGAATCAAAAGATGGATGGGGAATACTATTGTAACATGAAATACAAATCTTCCAGCTGACGGAGGACTCCATTTTCTTAGTAAAATACAAACTTAGCTTAAGCTAATACTGCTAGTGTTAGAAGCATTAAATCAACTTCACTGGCTGAACAGTATGCTATTGTCGATCTACTCTATCTACTCTACCTTTCCATCCATCTATCTTGACAGTTAAGCAGCTCTTACTCATCTGATGCCATAGGAACTTGTCACTCAGAAGGTCGAGGCTAAGCAGCTGCTTCCACATACATGTAAATGTCCTAAAACAATATAATTCACTTTTGAAAAATGAAAAAAAAATAACCCCAATAGCTAAAATATAATTTATATGTCATATTTCCTTACACAAAATGAGTTGAGTCAGGAGAATTAAAAGTTTAATTTGACTTTAAAAACCAACTAACTTGCCTTACAAATGACTGAAATGATTTATTTGCTGACTTTGACAGAGGGACGTTTGAACAGCTTATACTACTGGAAGTGACTAGACAGATTAGTACTTTTTAAATATTGTATATCTTTAGGACTAGCTCACCCTCTTCTTTACTGTCTCCACAGCCCCAGGATGCCCTTGAACACCCCCCCCATCCCTCGGAAGGATTAGGCTTAGAGGAGGGGGATTTGGGTGCTGACTCCCTGGAATGGTGCGAGAGAGGCCCAGGAAGGTTGGACACATGTGATTTTGGCCTGGACCGGGAGGACTCTCTGGATGCTCTGCTGGGACTAGAAGGCACCTACCGTGGTCGGCGAACAACCGGCAGCACTTTCTGCACTGGGCAGAGAAAAGCCCGACGCAGAGAGTCAGTGACAGCCAAGGACGACCACAGAGATACCACAGAGACTTATGTTGGACGATTTGGATGTAGCCGTAGGAGGAAAAGCCCAGAAAACCATGTGGACCCTAATATTCCCTCAAAGCTCAGCACTAGAGACCTGCGCTCAGTTCAGATTCGACCCCGTCCAAGTACAGAAGAACTAAAACGGGACTCGCAACAGTCCGGTTTACAGGCTGTTTGCACAGAAACTCAAGTCCAGGGCAGCACGGAGCCATACAGTTTACATGTACAAAGCCAACACAACACAGACACCTTTGCCAAGAAGGTAAATAGTCCACCAGACACTCAGGAAGTGACTTTGCATGCACAACCTGCAGAAAGCAACACCAACAGACTGAATGAATCTACAGACTCAGAAACATGCGTGATACATGTAGATACCACAGAGGACAAGAAGCTACTGCAGCGAATCGCATGTGAACCTAACACTAGGTTACAGACAGGGAGCACACACAGAGAAAGTGAAGAGACGACAGACAGCGTAAGAGTAGAAGTCTGTAAGGTTCGGCATGTAGAGGTAAAGAATGTTGACCTATTCAGCGCTTGCTCTGTCGAGTTTAACCCCCGTTTAAATAGATGCAATAGTGACTGTAATGAAAGACATCACAGGCAGAAGGAAAATTTAGAACACCAGGATGTAATCTGTGAAGACAAAGACATACAGGCTCTAAAAGGGCACAAGGACAGGAGGGACTTGTGCAAGAGTGTTGGGACATATTGTAATAGATCACATCACAACATAGAGACTCATTATAAAGACAACACACGCATTGCTCATACTCATTTTGCTGATCTATTAAATGCACAAACAGCTGACGCGACACCAACACCCTCTGCATCTGAGACAAAACACACAGACTCTCAGGTAATTACAGACATTTTTGTAGCAAGTCCAAACATCACAGAAGCACATGGCGCAAAGACAAATAGCATGTCACATAACACACAGTCAGCTAAGCTCAGAGACACACTCGATACCGTCAATACATTGGCACACAAGGTGGATATTTGCTGTTCTCAAACTCTGTGTGAAGAGCGCTCCAACAAAGGACCGTCAGTGATCCACCCTCAGGTTTGTACAATTGAGACAAAGCCCCAGGATAAGGCAGGGGTGTCGGGTGTCTGCTTCCAGACGGAGCAGTTTGGGTGTGCTGGTACTACAACAGAGGGGACAACACCACCTGGGAGAGTAAATGAAATATGTTCCTCCATCACGTTTTCCACAGAGACCGCATCCTCTTTTCTGTTAAATACCTGTGCTACTGTTCCGAAGGTTTCTCCGCTAGCCTCACCTGTCCCGTTGGCAGACTCGGACAGGGAGGAGCTCGCTGAGAGCCAACCAGATCAAACACAAAGTGCAAGGTTACAAACATGGCAAGTTCCAGGTCAAACCCAGGATTTATTCCCTAATCACTTGGATCATGGGGGCGCTACCATAGAAATACTCAGTCATAGGCAGTTCCGTTCTGTGGACACGCATTCAGAAGGGGCACAGCCAGGCTCTGTAGAACCAGGATCTGACCCAGCTCAAATCCAATCTGACACTGGGAAGGATCCTGGAAACCATTTGCCTCATCGCCAATTCTCAAATAATCTGCTGCTTATTTCTGGCAACCAAGGAGCAGAGGAAACCTCCCCTCTGTTATCAGAGAACGTTGGAGGAGAGAGGAGGGGGGAAGGATCACTGTGCTCTCTTCTCCGGAAAAACCAGAAACAGGAGGTGGAGGGCAGTCATGTTTATCATCACCAGAAAGAAATTGTGAAAGCAGTAAGCAAAGCCAATCTCTTACAGTCACAACTTGGCACAATAGAGCTTTCTGAGCACATAGAGCTGAGAGTAGGTCCAAAAGAAATTGCCACTGATCCAGATGCCTACTTTACTCAGCATTTGCCTAATAGGATAGGAACATCATCCCCCTCTGCGGCTGCTGCTGAGTCCATTCAGGACAGTAGCGGAGAACACCCAGGCACAGCTCAAAGGGCCATTTCTCTGACAAACCTACAAACTACTGTCAGCAACATTTCTAGCGATTGTAAGCAAGTTCAGCTGGTCCTAAAGATCCCTAAGCCTCCATGTAGCCTGAACGCCCCTGTTTCTCTGCTCTCAGACTCCAACAATAACACCAAGGCCAGTATAAACAGGGTGGGGAGAAGGGAGGGTTTAGGGTGTATCTCACAGGAAGCCCCGAGCAACTACGAATGTAACGAGAGTATCAATCGTCCTGTGTTTGAACCATCAACGAATGTGACCTCTGACCCCTCGCAAGATGTAGACAAGCCCCGGGAAGATTCAGAGTTGCTCCTGTCTGCACTGGACCACGGAGCCAACTACAGCAGTGAGGACACTGAATCTGTGCTAGGGGAAAGCAGTGCTAGCCACAGCCATTCAAGCCCCGCTCATGCAGACGAGCTGGAACATCTGAAGACCGAGAAGATTATTGAGGATAAAACTGTTGTAAGTCTAAGGTTCAACTGCTCTCACCCAGAAAGAAGTGAAGGCCTTCAATCTTTAGTGTCACGTTCAGAGAGCAGAGGTCTATTAATGGACAGTGAATTTAAAGCGAGAGAAGGGCACTGCTGTAGCCAGCCAGGGGATCGCAGCTTACCTAATAGGAGAAGAGGCAACTTATCCGAATTATTTGAGGAATATGCACTGGCTGAAGAGTGTAGAGACCCCGCGCCGGTCAGATTGACAGCTCCACAGCAGGAAGTGAGGGTAGTAAGGTACTCGCACCCTGATGTTAGCCTGAACCTGCTTGCTGTCAGTTGTTTAGAGCCAATTTTGGAGGCTGAGCGTTCACTGGAAAATTACGGCACAACAGAGGATGATTTAAAAATAGAAACAAAGATAGAATATGAGGTCATGGGGCCTGCTGAGGACCTTTCAGGGGACATCTCCAGCCCCAAGAGTCCACACCACCAGCCTGAACTGGAAGAAGAATCTCTGACAACTGCTGAGTTAGAACCTGAGGTGAACCCAGCAACACCTGTTCTATGTGGAAGTGACGAAAAGCACTCTAGACCTACGACTGTTGCCTACGATGCTGTTTCTTACACCTCAGCTAGCAGCAACTGCGACGAATTGGACGACCCTCACTTTGATATTTCTGCCAGAAGTGCCAACCTTGACAAAATGACCAAGAGAAGCAAAACAAAAGGCACCCAGACAGGGAATAAAGGCTCTAAGTTTTCTGTATTTGCTAAAATGCCTTCTTTTAGGAAGGCAAAGGGCTCAAAAGGTTCTAAAAGTGAGGAGTGCCCCCAGGAATCATCAGATGGGGGAGGTGAGGGCCCTCTGTCTGGGGAAGGTCCACAGAGGGACAACTCGGAAGACGAGGTTTTTGTCAGAGGTGACATCCTGAACCAGACTGCTCACCAAGCGTTGTCCTCATTGCATTGCGAGATAGAAGAGGACTGTGGCTTTTACCCCTCGAGCCCCGACACTCGCCATGTCCATCCGCTAGTCAGCCAAGGGAGTAGTGGGGAGGGTAACGGGGGACCCAGCCCAGACAACCCCCTCCTCAGGCAAGTCCAGTCACCTAATGGACAGACCTACAAGAGGAGCAAGAGCAACGACAGTTTAAACATCCGCATGCGCTTTGCACAAGCACACAAGTCCATTTCCAGCCTGTTTGAATCCCGGTCAATGGATAAGGAGAATGAGGAGCAGGCCACAGTGGGCATTGATGTGGATTCTACTGCAGCCAAGCAATCCTGGAGGAAGCCAAAAAGGACCAAGGAGGCTGAGCTGCTGAAAAGAACTCATTCATTGCCAGATGAGGAATGTAGCAACGCGGCTTCTGGCCGGGGCTGCGGAGATTTACCGTCCTCTCCACCGCTGGACAGGCTCAGCAGTCCAGGGTCACCATCCTCCCTCAGAGCCCTTCGCCACACTGATCCCATCACCAAGCGGGGAGTTCCACACGGGAGTGGAAAGGAAAACCCCCATGGGTCTAAATCTGAGGGCCAGAGAAGAAAATGTTCACCGAATGGTGTACCTACCACACTGTGTGCGTCTGGCCTACCTCCACTCTCTGCAGTCCCACAGCCCAATCACACCAGTCCTGTTTCACCTTTAAGTCCCTGCGCAGCAGCTTCCCTTACTCATCAGCTTTCACCATCCTGCACCAGGTCTCACCCAGTAGCCAGCGAGGGTTTGACTAAGAGCCCCCTACGGCCAATGAGCCCGAAACCCAACAGTCCTAGGCCAGCAGCTCAGCGTAAAATGTTTTATTACCCTCACTCAGCAAGGACCAGTACTGTCTGCCCTATCCTTCTGGGCCAGTCGGTCAGTGTGGAGGGATTAACGGACCCCCCCGAGAGACCTAAGACCCTGAAACCCTCAGCTAGCCCTCTGGGTCTCAGCCTCAGCCCTCTGGATGCAGCCGAATGCAGAATAGACAGCCAGTCACACATCAGCCTGTATGCCATTGGCTCTATCAACGAATTAGAGGTAAGAAAAGTGTTTGTCACGCACAGAGACATGTACAAAAAATGTTATACTGAAATTATCTTTAATAAGTACAGACGTTTTACTGGGTTCTCATTGAAATGTGTGCATGTGTAAATGTAGTAAATGCGCTACCTTTTTGTAGGTTAAATACCACCATAAAGCTGTATAGATAAAACAGGCCTTGTTCAGGCCTCAATTAAGATGCCAATGGAGTTCCAGCTCCCTGGGAAAAGTGTTTCATCCCCTCCTCCAGCTCTCTCTCACACACACACACACACACACACACACACACACACACACACACACACACACTAACTCTGGCTTGCGATGAATAGCAGGGTAAAAAAAAAAAACCACAAAAAAACAGCACCAGTTAATCTCTTGCTCTGCAGATGATGGTGTTTGTGTGTGTTAGGGTGGTTGCCAGTGGATCTGTCAGTATCTGGGTTAGGACAGAGAACAAGTCCCTCTTTCTTTGTGGATCTCTGTCAACCAGATGAAGAGGAGGAGAGAAAACAGCAGAGTCAACTCTTTCTCCCTCTCGGCCCCCAGCAGTGCGGTAGATTTCCATTCTGTGAGTTAGCTGGTTACCATCACAGCCGGAGTTGTGTTCCTACAATAGTCCTGTGATACACAGCCAGAGCAGGATTACTTGAGGACCAGCCCCCCCTTGTGGCATCCTCCCACTTGATGTTATATTTAACAAAAAAATGTCCCACTACCTTGCAATGTGATCTGGCAAAAAAATAATACTTGTACTACTTTTTAATGATTTTGATAATCAGGCAGTTCCTTTTTTATGTTTACATCTCAACACACCTTTATAGAGACATCGAAAGGGCAGGGACTGCTTTGTGTCCCTACATAAAGCTTAGGTTCCCTCCAGCGTTACACAGTCAATGAAAACAGCCGACTAGTGACATAACTGAGAAGCTAATGTAAATTGCGTGTCTGTCCTGTCAAGCCTTTGACACTTGACCTGAACGACGGCTCAGGCATTCCACTGTTGATGTAGGCAGTGGCACAATGAAATCAAGGACAGGTTCAAGCGGTGGTACAAAAGAGCAGGAGAGTTCACTTCACTAAGCACGCCATGTATGAGTCAGTGTGATTTGACACAGGAAAAGATGTGAATCTGTTCCCTTTTTCCATTTAATTCCTTTACATATTTATCCATGTCATTGTTCCAGTACATTTGCTCTGTATATTGTGTGTGTGTGTGTGTGATTAAAATTGTAGAACCATATGGAACCGGCTACTTTTTAATGGGCAGTAACATATTAATTTCTACTGGAATATATATATATTATATGAAGGAAAAAAGTCCATGGGAAAAACACTGGATATTGGAAGAGAGTCATGACAGTAGATCACTAGATTTGAATACTTTGATGTACTTTCATTGTGTACACTGCCACAGGGCTGAACCTTGCTGTGTGAGCAAGATTGTAAAGTACAACACAATGACAACGTAATAGACACCGAAACTGGATGTTGGTGTCGACTAACCAGCTGAGTTCCAGTGAATGGAAGCGCCTGTAGTACAAGATCCATCCTCATGTCAAATCATACAAACTAGGGCTGCACGATACGACAAAAATAAGAAATACGCGTTAACGTTGAGTATCGCAGTAATGATATCACTTGTGATAAATAAACCGGTATTGCAGTGTTCTCTGTTCTGCTGATTTTGATTATTAAAAATCAAAGAAAGGAAATCATTTCCAACGTTCTTTTATTTAAACAAACTGAACATTTTAGCAGCGCTAAAACAAGAGCAACAATTACATTTTAACCCTTGTGTTGTCTTCCCGTTGACCATGACAGTTTTAGTTTTTCTGGCTCAAAACTTTTTTTTGTCACTTTTGTCGCTTTTTGCTGTTTGTTGTTTTTTTTTTCACTTTTTTTTCTCACTTTTTAGTTTTTTTTTTCCTCCATGTTTTTGAAGCTTTTTCCAATATTTTTGTCACTTTTATTGAACGTTCTTTTATCAATTTTATTTTCTTCAAATGCTATAAAATTGAATAAAGCACCCACATTCAGTTCAGAGTTGTGAACTGATCACTTATTTTACAAACAAATTTCTGATATAAATCAAATTTGACCTGAGGACAACAGGAGGGTTAAAGTGCAGTTTTCTACCGATATTCTCTTTCAACTAACACAAAAAATAATTAGCGATGTGTCGCAGTCTTGTTTACTACGCAAGTTGATATTGTGTTAATGATAAAAAAATATACATATATGTATACAGTACGTTGTGCAGCCCTTATACAAATACAAAGACATTCCAGTTAAAAGTAGCCACCGTTGTGCACTGTACCTGGGGGACAGAAAGGGGGTGGAATCGGTGTAGAAAAGGTGACCGTGACTAACCAATTAACTGTGCAATCACAAGGGTACACAGACAGAGGGCCGACCCGCCAGCCAGTCCAGAACAAGAAGGCTGTTGGGGGTGCAGTGCGAGGGGAAGGCCTCTGTAGTTCTCGCTGGGCTGAGGACTGGCTGCTGGGTGGACCTGGGCCACGATGGAGGCGGCCCGCAGCGGAGGCCAAAGTTTTCAGATGACCTCTGGATTGAAGAGCAAAAGAAAAACCAACGCAAACTGGCCAGAGGTATCAGGGGGAGCCTGGGCCAACTCAACACACTGTTATGTGAAGACGTGGACAAAGTAAGATGTGGCCACAGCGCCATGAGCCGCCAAAGCAAAAGATCCAAAACCTTGGAAGTCTTTGTGATACTCATCTTCTCCCTTCTCTGCCTCGCTTCTGAGTTTCTGTTCTTCCTGGGCAGTCTGTTTTCTCTCTGGTGGCTTCTGACAGTTTTTTTTTCTTGGACATGAAGCCTGCCATCACTTCACTTTCTGTTTCAAGCATGGCCTCCTAATTTCCACTCTTCTGCACCATTCATTCATGCATGCCCATTCATCTTGTATTCTTTTCTTTTCAGTCATATAGATTGAGTGATTGTCGTTTTACGTGTTCATGTCTAGTTCATCGTTAGCAGACAAATGAATGCCGGTAGTGATATCAGTGATTTTGAAAAAAAAAAAAAAAAAAAAAGAAATCCCCTTTTATTCCCACAGACTGATGGCGGAGTCATCTTGGGGCCCATTGAAGCCTTCCGGGGGATGCCCCTCAAATCCCACTGCTTTTCTCAGAGCACCCCCATCGGTCTTGACTGCCTGGGCTGGAGAAGACACATCTACTCCTGTAAGTACCCACTCTGGTTAAGTCTCCTGCATTTTAGATACTGCACTCATTCAGATTGGCCTGGGGTGGTTGATTGGTTCCAATGGCTGTTGGAACATTGGAGCATGTGGTTTTTTTGGTTATTAGATACTCAACCAAAATGGTGTGTGTGTGTGTGTGTGTGTGTGTGTGTGTGTGTGTGTGTGTGTGTGTGTGTGTGTGTGTGTGTGTGTGTGTGTGTGTGTGTGTGTGTGTGTGTGTGTATATTGCTGCCCCACAGGCTGAAAATCATTATTACATGATTTATTGTCAGTGAATCAATGTTGAGTTTGTGCTGGGTGTAACTGGAACTGAGTCACTAGTTTACATGTTGCCTGTGCTGTGACCACAAACACATTGCACCAAATGGATATGCAGACTTTTTATTGCTTAAAACTGCTGCCGGCAACACCAGAAAACATCAGTGAACTGCGCACCCTCGTCACCTTTTGGCTGAGGCTGGCGTTAGAACCACAGAGCCAGTGCAGTTCCTTGTTTCCCCTGCTGGCTGCAGTAACCTCTCACTGTACCGCAACATTTACAGCGTCCCTCTTACCATACAGATGCATGCAAACAAATACTAATATGCCATCAGGTTCTTCTCTCTTCAGGGGAGAGCAATTTTAAATGTGCGCTCTTTTAATTTTTTTTGTGGTGCTCTTGAGACAGAGAGAGGAAAGAGACTTCTACATTATCAGACTATCAGCCCCATCTCACTGAAACACATCAGCACTGTAAATCATGTGAGCTTTGTTTCAAATTCTTCCACATTGTCTATTATGTTGCCTGATTTTAGTACCACTACTGAAATTATATTGTTTGATACATCGGTATGAGCACATTGTTTTAGGAAAAATATTTTTAATTTAACACAAAAGCCGAACACATGGCTGTTTAATATTGTCTTACCAGCTAAACAAGAACTTTGCCGTAATAACTACCAAATGTAATATTTGCATACTTACATAAATGTAAAAAGACAGGGAACCTAACCAATAAGTGCAAATTTCAACACACTCATTCCTGCCTTTTACATGCTGTGGTTTAACATTTGTCTGATAGCAGACAATCAGCTGTACAATCAGATGTGTTGTTTTGAGCCTAAAACTCTGTTCTTTGAACTAATTTCCTTCCTTTTTAGTTAATTAAAAAGCCCTAAAGGTCTGTCAGTGTTGTAAGATTATTTCAGCAACTTCTATCTCTTTTTTTTTTTTTTTTTTTTAGCATTTAGCGATTTAGTGATCTCTGTGCACAAAGTGTTTTCAGCTCCATTAGAAGTACTAATCTTTGTTTACACTTACACGCCCAAACGTCACATCTCATCGACATTCTGGAATACTGGGCGTAAACAGGAGGCGGTGTGCATAATCCGCCTGTTGCTGGTAGTTGCCATGGTAACATTTGTAGCTTAGTCTCAGAGTGTATAACCTATAAGACCAAATCAGGCAGCGAATCATTTGCGTCAGTGTCGGTGTTGCCAAAGGTCATTCCAAACCAAACCAAAACGGGTCAGAAGTTTCTCCTAATGTATCCGGTTCAGGGGCTCGGAAAAGCCAGAGCAGGGGGAATGAGGGGGGGAAATGCCAGAGCAGTGGGAATGAGAGGGGGAAATTCCAGAGCAGTGGGAATGAGAGGGGGAAATACCAGAGCAAGGGGGAATGAGAGGGGGAAATACCAGAGCAAGGGGGAATGAGACGTGGAAACGTAGCAAAAGATATTCATTTTTAAACCAAAACTTAGTAATGTAAATGTAGCCTCTGAAAGGATGCTGGAGATCCAGAACAGATGAAGATCAAAGAAAAGCCCTCTTTGGAAAAGTCCGGATTCAAGTTATCATGATAATACCATCTGAAATCTGGAAAGCCTACAATCGCAAGAAAGACTTCCTTGAAATGGTGCGCTTCTCCACTTCTAAAAAAGAAGAAAAAAAAGGAGGTCTCTTCACTATATTGATCTTGAGGTATTGAATATGACATAAAAGTTGACGTAAACAGCACCAACGCCAGACCGTTAAATTCTAGAAGGCCTTAGCTTGGTGGACCTAATAAACTGGTAACTAAGTCCTCTGGGTGCATAAGTGCGGCTGCATGAGCGATCAGACTGGCTATCATGTCAAAGTGTCCGTACACCTCTCGCGGGGAGCTCAGTGCTCTTGCTGCAGATGTCCTCAGTGTAATTAGATTCGTTGGACTAAATTGAATTGTCAGCCGAATCATGAGGCCGCTGCAGTGCTCCCTCACTGAATGGGAAGGAGCACTGAATGGGACCGCACACACAAAGCCACTTTAATCTTTTTACACGGGTCTATGCTTCATCATTCTGAACCCCAGCACAGCAGACTTAATCTGTACAGTGATCCATCTCTTTTTCTCATGTAATCTTCTCTACGGTGGTTTCATTAGGCTGAAATCCAACGCCACCAATAGCAATGGTGGCTCGATCTTAAGAAGTCAAACAGTCAGCTGTTAGCCTGAGGTGCACGGCTTTAGATTAGCTTGTTAATTGACTCTGATTCAACCATGACGGAGCTATGGGCAACACTGGCTTTGGACTGCATATTAAATATGGCACTGGTAAAGTTGTATAGAAGAAATTTAAATGGATGCAATGTAAAATATTTTATTAAAGCTTTAGTGGGTAGCTCTTTTATGTTAAAGAGCGTCCGTTACATCCCGGCCATTGCCAAATGAGTTGCTACAAAGCTAATTAAGACTCTCAGCTCCACACAGCTCTCTCTGTGTTTCTCAGTATGACTATGTTCAGAAGATTG
This sequence comes from Percina caprodes, assembly GCA_013375575.1. Taxonomy (NCBI): domain Eukaryota; kingdom Metazoa; phylum Chordata; class Actinopteri; order Perciformes; family Percidae; genus Percina; species Percina caprodes. The sequence goes on from JABXJD010000058.1 coordinate 2,184,012, forward strand.
TGGCGTCTTCGGAAGAGTCCATGTTTTTTAATCCTCTGTGTCCTTCTTGATACATCTGCTGTGTGTGTGTGTGTGTGTGTGTGTGGGTGTGTTTCAAATGGAATATGTAAAGGTGTCCGATATCAGTTCAACCATAACGATCTCATAATGTTGTATGGATGTTGCGTGATGTCTCGCCTCTACACAATACATATAACATACCTCGGTCATGGCTGTCACAGAGCCAATCGGCTGAAAATAACCAGGAATGTAATCTGAAAATCTGCTCCGTAACTCTGATATGGTGTGTGTGTGTGTGTGTGTGTGTGTGTGTGTGTGTCGGGAGGGTGGTGGAGTGGACTGAGCCAGGAGGGAGAGTTAGTTATTTTCATCTCCACAGAAAATATCCAGGAATTTAATCTGAAAATCTAATCGAATTGCAAAATTCGATTTATTTATTTATTTATTTGGGCTGTCTGAAATCCATGTTGGATGACACACTCAACTCCTCGTTAACATAACCCCTCCGCTACGGCTTATAAATACGATGTTACCATCGCCCCTGTGTGAGCGGTGGGACTCTCTGAGCTCTTTCAGATTATTTCAAATACTAATGTAACCAACTCTATAAAATGGCAAAATTGTATAAACACAAGTAGAATAGCCATCGCTTGGGCACCCGGATAGCTCAGTTGGTAGAGCGGGCGCCAATGTATGGAGATTTACTCCTCAACATGACTCTGACCTGCGGCCCTTTGCTGCATGTCATTCCCCCTCTCTCCCCTTTCATTTATTCGGCTGTCCTGTCATGAAGGCCTAGAAATGCCCACAAAAATAATATTTAAAAAAGAAAAGAATAGCCATCACTTATCTTTTTAGTCTTTCAACCTGTGTCGGCGGTACTTTTTCCCTCTTACCTCTACTAGGATCTATCAATGCAAATAGTTTTGGTAAGATGGGTCTAGATTTAGGGTACAAGTGGCCAAAATGGGTTTCCTCAGGAGGGTGGCTGGTGTCTCCCTTAGAGATAGGGTGAGAAGCTCAGTCATCTGTGAGGAGCTCGGAGTAGAGCCGCTGCTCCTTCGCGTCGAAAGGAGCCAGTTGAGGTGGTTCGGGCATCTGGTACGGATGCCCCCTGGGCGCCTCCCTAGGGAGGTGGTCCAGGCACGTCCAGCTGGGAGGAGGCCTCGGGGAAGACCCAGGACTAGGTGGAGGGATTATACCTCCAACCTGGCCTGGGAACGCCTCGGGATCCCCCAGTCGGAGCTGGTTGATGTGGCTCGGGAAAGGGAAGTTTGGGGTCCCCTGCTGGAGCTGCTGCCCCCGCGACCCGATACCGGATAAGCGGATGGAAGGATGGATGGATGGATGGATGGATGGATGGATGGATGGATGGATGGATGGATGGATGGATGGATGGATGGATGGATGGATGGGTCTAGATTAGGAGATATTACAGAACACTTTGTCAAGGTATTTCTTCTCATGAAAGTAGTTCCAGAAAAAAAACTGCTGCTTTGTGGGTTGTCAAAACTAACAGAGATACTGTTTGTACAATGTGGCAAATGGAGGGCATCGTATTGGAGTGGAGGTATTAATCAACACCAAATTCAAAACAATTTGGACTTTTTATTAGCAAAAATGCAAATAGTTCACTAGTACCAGCTTGTCAAATAAGAATGCTTGCTGATTGTATTGGCCTTCTATGATAGTAAACTGGAAGATAGTAAATCTACAGGAACCAAAAATAGACTGAAGCTATTTTTAAGACACCACCACAGGCTTTGGGGAGTTGGAATTTTTCACTAAATTTTTCTGTTTTGGTCACCCTTTACGTTTGTCTGGAGGTTTTATGATTTTTAGTGCCTACTTGATGTGAGCAGCGGTGGAAGAAGTATCCAGATCCTTTACTTAAGTAAAAGTACTAATACCACACTATAAAAAAAAAAACAACTCTGTTACAAGTAAAAGTCCTGCATTCGAAATGTTTATTAAGTAAAAGTATGGAAGTATCATCAAGAAAACTTAAAGTATTAAAGTACTCAAAGCAGAAACATCTTCCCAGTTTTGTGTTGTGCTGGATTTGTAGGCAGTTATATTGTTGGCTAGTTGGCTATGTGTTTTGTGTGCAGAAATCTTAGTGGTGCTCTAATCGATGTCCTACGTTTTTAGGCTGCAACATTTGTTGTCACGTACAGCAAACATCTCACTATCTGCTAGCTGTCTGCCCCCTGAACACACTGTAAAAAACATCTCCTCACTATCTGCTTGCTGTCTGTCCCCAGAACACACTGTAAAACATCTCACTATCTGCTAGCTGTCTGTCCCCAGAACACACTGTAAAACATCTCACTATCTGCTAGCTGCCCGTCCCCAGAACACACTGTAAAACATCTCACTATCTGCTAGCTGCCCGTCCCCAGAACACACTGTAAAACATCTCACTATCTGCTAGCTGCCTGTCCCCTGAACACACTGTAAAACATCTCACTATCTGCTAGCTGCCTGTTCCCTGAACACACTGTAAAACATCTCCTCACTATCTGCTAGCTGCCTGTCCCCTGAACACACTGTAAAACATCTCCTCACTATCTGCTTGCTGCCTGTCCCCTGAACACACTGTAAAACATCTCACTATCTGCTAGCTGTCTGTCCCCTGAACACACTGTAAAACATCTCACTATCTGCTAGCTGCCTGTCCCCTGAACACACTGTAAAAAAAACGTGTCTCCGTAGACAGCCCAGGGTCTACAAACAACATACTATGCCCACCTGCACCCGTCAATAACTGAAAAAAAGGGGTTGGTTGAGCCATCACCGCAGCAGCGTTAGCATGTAGGCTACCTCCACAATGCGCGTTCATGACTCAACCAACTCCTTCTTGTCGGTTATTGGCTGAAACACTGTTTGTTATGGTTTGTGGTGCAGTTTGTTTTTGTTGCTGTTTGCAGCCCCTGGGCAGTCTACAGAGACTGCATTTTTTTACAGTGTGGTCAGGGGACAGACAGCGAACAGCGAGGAGATATTTGCTGTATGCGACAACAAACATAGCCTAAAAAACGTCTGACATCGCTTGGAGCACCTTTTAATGTGTAAAGTAACTAAAGCTGTCAGATGAATGTAGTGGAGTAAAAAGTACAATATTTCTCTCTAAAATGTAGTGGAGTAGAAGTAGAAAGTGGCATGAAAAGAAAAGACTCAAGTAAAGTCCAAGTACCTCAACATTTGGACAGTACAGTACTTACGTTCCACCGCTGGCCGTGAGGCAGCAGTGCCAACCACTGAGCCACCGTGCTGCTCCGTGTTATAAATATTAAAATGACAACAAAGCAATTTCATTTGACTTTGGCCAAGGTATATAGCTTGATATAATAATATACAAATAAATTAGCCTTTATTATTTTTTCCCTGAAATGCAACGGTTTTGGTCTCAGGCAGTATTTGCCCGACAGCGATGATATATTTAACTTCTCCTCTCACTCATTACATGGTGACATCACAGCTCAGTGTGCAACAGACTTTAACATTTAGCCAGAGAGGGCAGAAAACAGCCTGTTATTTAAAGCAATCTGATGGAGTTCAGCCAGTAATATCCTCCTCCACAATGAATACAACCTTCATTTATTTATTGATTTATTATTTGAAGCGGTAGTAATAATGCAGTATGTGGATGTACTAAGACGGTATAGTAGCTGCAATACATTGCTATAATAAAAAAAAAGCCACTGATTTGGTGTCCGATATCAGTTCAACCATAACGATCTCATAATGTTGTATGGATGTTGCGTGATGTCTCGCCTCTACACAATACATATAACATACCTCGGCCATGGCTGTCACAGAGCCAATCGGCTGAAAATAACCAGGAATGTAATCTGAAAATCTGCTCCGTAACTCTGATATGGTGGCCAACATAGTGTGCAGCGTGTGTGTGTGTGTGTTGTGTGTTGTGTGTATTTGGGAGGGCAGTGGAAGGGGTGGGGTGGACTGAGCCTAGAGGGAGGGCTAGCTGTTTTCATCTCCACCTTAAGGAATACTGCACCATTAGCGAGCCATCCACGCCGGAGAAACCCCCCTGTAGGACCCCCACTGATGTCAGAGAGAGAGAAAGAGAGAGCGAGAGAGAGAGAGACTGTCGTTGCATGACAGGCGATCAGAGCAGAGAGGTGGAGGAGCTGCGCGCTGCTACAGCTCTGCTGTACTGTGAATGGAAGGAGGAAGCAGCAAGTTGACAGTTGACACTTACCTCAGCGAATAGTGCCGCAGATATCACCTCCTCCTCCTCCTTCTTTCTCCTCCTGCGATCTCACCCTGGGAATAAACCACCTGCTCAGCCGTTTCGCCTCCTCTTCACTGCCAATTACTTCTCCGCTGCCCACTTCCATCCCCCCCCCCTGCCCCGTGTTGTCGTGCATCCAATATCGGGATGCGGACCCAGCAGGGCTTGGAGGGGGGCGTGCCCATGCCTGGGGGCAGCTGTGGCAGCAGCGGCAGCTCGGGGCTGTCGCCAGGCTCCGACTCGGACGGAGGAAGCCCGACAGCCGCAGGGTCGGACGGCATGGTGGACGGAGGGCTCGGGGTGGGTGGTTGTATGGGTGGAGGTGGGGGAGCAGGTAGCTTGGGCGGTACACTGAGGGGGGTCCTTTCTCGTTATTGGAGCCTGGAGAGTCTGCACTCGACCACAGGTAAGTGCCTTCCAAACACTAAACGCGGCTCCGTGCAGCGCTCCCTACGGATCACTGAATTGCAATCAGTCGTCTTTATAATGCACAACATGTACACACTGACACACTGCCACGAGGTTAGTGTGTCAACCTTGGGTGGATAGGATGTACTGTGTGTGTGTGTGTGTGTGTGTGTGTGTGTGTGTGTGTGTGTGTTTCTGTGTGTGATGCCAGCTGTTCCAGCGGTTCCAGGGTAGGGGCTGTGTTGATGGGTTTGGGTGGGCTGGCTGCTTCACTTTCTAGTCATGCAGGAAGACAGAAAACACCGTCAGCGTCGCTTTCCACAGCGCAATTTCTCATCGTCTCCTTACCACTGACTCCAGTCTGTGTCCCTTAACTGCTACACACGGGCAGCTGTGTGAGTGGACCTCATGGTGGCCCTCAGGTAGCATGAAGATTCTGACTGCCCATCCCCAACTCTCAGAACATGGGCTCGGTATCATTGGAAGTCTTTCAAAATCAGTGCTGAGATTTTTTTTGAAACCATATTTCCGCACAGGATATGCAGCAAAGTTTTCCCGGCCAGAGTCAAACCAGCAATATTGTGATTATGGTCTTAAGCTTTTGGCCACCAGGATGCCCATGTATTACTTGGTTCTATATCTTACTCTAAGAGATACAAACATTCATGAATTTATTTCATTCTTTTAGGACATCTCTTTTGCGTACACAAGCAATTATTCAAAGACAAAGCAATGGTGCCCAGAGCCCAAGGATATAGTCTTCAAATTGATAGTTTAATTGAGCAATAGTCCAAAACTCAGAGAGTATGTTGTTTGCAAAGATCTAAAATGGAGCACATTCTTACATTTGAGAAAATAGAAACACTAAATACATACAAACTATTAATGAGGTTTATTCTATGTCTACATATCTGGTCAAAATGTAAACAAACCCAAAAAAAAAAAACACGCCTTATTGTGTAAAATTACTTTCCAGTTTTAAAAAAATTAAATAACACAGATGTTGTTCCACGTTTTAGCTTGTTTTAAGACGGAGAAGACAAAAACCAACGTAGCTCCTGCTAGAGGTAAAGCTAGCTTAGCAGATCTTAGCAGCTACCATCTGTTTGTTTTGGTGTTTTTACACTAGTCAATGTCATGTGGTAAAGCTACATTACAATCACATAGGCTACTTTAATGTGTTGCATTATGGGTCGGTGTATTGTATTGCTGTCAATAGAAGAAGTGCTTGGACTCAAGCTTAGCCAAACACAGAAACACTCGATCGATCCTCTTCCTTTTAAACTAAGAAGCTGAGCGAACACATTTTATTTGTAGACATGTTATAGGCATTGTGTTCAACAATCAGCCTTGAAAGGCATACAATAAAAGCATTACAACATGTGATGCCGTCCAGCCTGAAACCTTTTTTTTTTTTTTTTTTAAGATATATAAGATATCTTTATTTAAAAGGGACAATGCACATGAATCAACATGAGTACAGAGTCCAACATGCAAATGTGCCAGATTTAGCCATGCAGGCTAATTTTCGTCTGCAGTATTTAGGTCAATAGACATTTAGTGTTTTTCCCTTTATTAGGATATTTGGCAATTTGCAGATTATTTGTCAGTGTTTTTTTTTTTGTTTTGTTTTTTACTGATACCCAATAGAGTAAATAATTAAAAAGTGTTCTACCTTGGCTCTGCTACAGCTCTGTAAGCAGTCTGCAACCACTGCAAACAACTTCACACAGCTATTTTTGTTTTTATTCATTTTTGTGACTATGTATTTGGTTTAAAGTTTCAGTTGAATAAAATAATTGCTTGCCAGGAATTTAATCTGAAAATCTAATCTAATTGCGAAGTTTGATTTTATTATTTATTTATTTTTTCACCCGTTCTCACTCTCGCTTGGTCATTGGCTCTGGTACATACCGATACAGAGTCTGGCAGGGGGACTGCTGGGATTGGTTGAAAAATTGTGATAAAAGTTGCAATGTTTTTTTTTTTGTATGGTTCTTTAAAAATAAAAAGGCAACTTGTTTTGGGGAGAGTAAAATTACTGTGGGCTGAGTTTTCCTTGTAACCTTACCAAAATATATCAGTATATCAGTCTGCACTGCCGACTGTTTATTTACGGTACCAATTGTTTACATATATATTTGCAATACCGTACTGTAACTGTAATATGCAATCACTTTCCACTGCACTTTAATTCGGATAGTTTCTGTCCAAACTTTACTTTATTTATACTATATACATTACAATACTGCTCATTTTAGCCTAACTTATTATTTATATATATATATATATATATATATATATATATATATATATATATATATCTGTAAAAATTCTGTTCATAGTAATAGCAATCTGTATATTATGCTCACATTCTGTCTATAGTAATAGCCATCTGTATATATATTCATAGTACATATTCACCTGTAAACTCTATTATAGTAATAACATCAGTATATTATGTTCATTGTAGAAATCTGTAAAAATTCTATTTATAGTAATATCCACCTGTATATTATATTCAGTACATATCAAGCTGTAAATTTTGTTCACAATACTAGTTAGTTATATATCATATTCATAGGACAAATCTATATGTAAAATTCTGTTTATAATAGTATTCATCTCTATATTTATTCAATACACATCCATGTCCTGCACTATGGAACCATTGTATATCCTGCACTTACTGCTATTGCACTTCTGGTTAGACCTAAACTGCATTTTGTTGCCTTGTACCTGTGTAATGACAATAAAGTTGAATCTAATCTAATCTAAAAATGCTCAGAACAGGCTTTAAAACAACAAATAATTTATTTAATAATCAAATTTGCATACAGTATGTGTCAGTGGCTTGTTGATCTTTACATTGTTAGTTTCCTATCCTGACCTGGGACACATTCATACGGTTTGATAAAGGACTTATTGGACTTTAACTTATCATTGTACTTAGAATAACGAGCGTAGCTGTCCTCAATTTAGGTCATCCTGTACATCTCATCTCCGGTTTGTCCTGCATCCACCGTGCGTGCGTGCGTGCGTGCGTGCATGCGTGCGTGCGTGCGTGCGCTCCTGGAGGGACTGAAATACTGGTTTTGTTGTGGTTTCCGTGTCATCAGCAGCAGTTTTGCTCATGGACACTACCTGCAGGCCTGGTAGTGATGAACTGTTTTCTAATGCTGTCTCTTTGCGTGTGTCCGGCTTGCTTGTTCATGGACCTATTCAATCTCAACATTGATATGCTTTCTGTCCACTCTTTCACTCGCCCGACCAGTCAGCCTAAATGCTGCTGTCATGGGACTGTGTTTACTGTAGCGGAAGAAGAAGGACCATCGCGGGGTCTTACAAAAACTAAAATTTCCAAAGCAGCAGAAACTCTGCCTCAGCTCAGGACTATGTACAGATGTGAAATGCAAAGCTGGGAGCAGCAAAATCAGTGGAGGCCCGACCTGGCTCGTTGAAATTGCATCACATTAGCTTTATCGTGACTACCAGTTGTTGTCATTGGAGCTTTGTCAGACTCTGTGCGTGCGTGTGCACGCTGAGCTGTGGTTTTTAACTTGGAAAGGAGATGGAGATGCACTGTAGAGTGGGAGGAGGGGCAGCTACAGCACTGAATATTCCCATTGGAACATTTGCAAGTGTTGGTGGTGGAGGAGCAAGCATATGTGCGGCATGCTGTTGCATTTACACACATTACACACACAATTATGAAACTGACAACATTTCAGTTGTAATTAAGATTTTGGCTCTTAATGATCCCAAAAACATCAAGGAAGTCATCAAGGAAAACAATTATTTTGCACAATGCTCAAATGAGAAAAGTATTGAGGAAAATGTCACAGTTCTACGTGTTTCCACGGTGGATTTGTTCAACTTTCAATGTTTTTTGAAGTTCCATACTGTACATGCAACATCTTTCCAAAAGACGATGAGTAATCGTGTTCAATAATCCTGATTTTAATATTATATGTGACTTGGTTATGATTTTTTTCCTTAATCAAGCTCCCCCAACACACACTTGGACTACCGTAGTACAGTACATATATAGGGTCTATACAGACCTGTCCTGGTCTTTATCATTTCTTCTGTGCAGCCACAATCGTGCTTTCTGTCATATAGACATGCAGAAACACAGATGTTGGCCTCATAACACACACACACACACACACACACACACACACACACACACACACACACGCCGCAACCTTTATCTGCTCTCAGCAGCATGTTTACCTTGTAGAACTTTAAACTAGTCATTTAAATGTGCTATCAATACCCAGACCTGAAGCAGAGTTTTTATCTATGGCATGAAGTACTAAACCATGGTGAGTAGAAAGCAAGGCGTACACCACTTGCTTTGTCTCCTTTGTGGTGCGGAGAATTAATTTCCCTCCGAGATCCATTTTCAAAGAGAGCATTCCTGCACACACTTGTCACGTCTGCATTCCTTTATGCGGTCGGTTGACGTGTCGATCACAAAGGACCTTGATCATGACTGAATAAATACAAAAATAAATGATAAACCAGACAAATCGGTTCAAACACTTTTTTTTAATTTTTTTTTTTTGGTAAGCGACCTCTTGTAGCCATGCAGATGATGACTGTGGTCTGTCAGCAGTAGGAATGGAAATTGTTCGGAAATGTACGATACCAGTACCATTCAGTGACTTTGATACCAGTTCCTACGGATACCTTTTTCCATCCCATTTTTAAAGTACGTATTGTGTATATATACGCATTTGGAAACTAAGAAACAAATCCTGCGCTCTGCTCTTGCGCTAGCATCACTGTTAATTAACCCTTTCGGACCTTCATCAACAAACATCCCCTCCCATTCTGTGTCCCCAAGTAACTTATCAATGGGAGTATCTCTCAATCAACACACGTGTCCCTTGCAACATGTGTCGTTCATACAGGCAATCAACATTCCAATGTTCCACACTTCTCTTGCTGCAGCATCAGCATTTATTAAAGAAAACTAACATTTTCCGTCCCTCATCAAGATCTTTTTTTTTTGTTAATGCAACGTCGCAGTTATTCGGCCTATAGTTTTAGGATTTCCCTTCATTGGAAGTGAGAAGCCTAGAACAAACCAGGAAAACCAAACCCAGACCAAAACATACACTGAAGGATCTGGACAGGGATGTCCACATACATTTGGTGATTATAGTGTAATTAGTTTACCAATTCTGAACCCAGAGTCTATTTCCTCAGCCCTTTTATTAGAATGAATCCTCATCCAGTCGCAGGCACACAGCATGATGCCGCTCTCTCCCAGGAATAGTGCATCCCGTCCCCTACAGGACTCTGTCACGCTTGACCTCAGTGCACCATTACTTAAGTCACTTCCTCCTCTTGCACTCACTGCTGCACGGCCCCCAGTGACAATACAGTTTCTTCCAAATGATGCCACAGAGCTCTAACGTGAGTGAACCTGTGTGTGTGTGTGTGTGTGTGTGTGTGTGTGTGTGTGTGTGTGTGTGTGTGTGTGTGTGTGTGTGTGTGTGTGTGTGTGTGTGTGTGTGTGTGTGTGTGTGTGTGTGTGTGTGTGACATGCCCATGCTTGTGTTAACTCTTGCCTCTGTGGGGGCCTGGAAATAAAAGCAAGGCCAGCTGGCAACTGGGCAGCACACTGTGTGATACATACACACACAGACAAACACACCACCAAATGTCCTCCTCTGTGGGGCAAGAAACAGTGAGGGAGGGATGTCTGAAAGCATCCATCACAAAAAAAAAAAGGGAGGCACGGGGTGCTCTGGGAAATAGGTCGCTGTGGAACTTCCATTCAGCCGGAGGCGTCTTGGAGTTCTACCTCAGCTGAAGTTACTTAGTTGAGAGGGGTGGGGGCAGGGGAAACAAAGGACAGAACTGCTGCAACGATTCTCCTAGTTTTAACTACTTTGCCGTCTCATCGATCACTTCAGCTCAGCGGTGTGTGTTGAAGACCAAATGATCTGATTTGGGTCACTGCGTCGTGTCTACTTGACAAAATTTGAATCAAAAAGCCAGCGCGGCCACCCGCTGCCGCCACGTTTCCATTGGAAACCGTGGATGCTCCGGGTGCAACTGCTCGCTGTCGGAAAGTACTTTGAATGCTAGCGTGTCAATTAAAGCAAAATACGTGAAAAACGTTCAAGTTTTGCATGGCAGATAGAGAATTATACCGTTTTTACCAAAACAGATGATTTTGTTTTCCATTTGAACACTTTTGGTTTCTTTTTGTACTCAAATTACATGACAGGAATCACCACGAGTGGACCGTGTGAAACCATCATGTCGATATTGTCTATTGGTGCTTTCACAAAATGCCATGTCAGCCAACAAAAGATGGTTACAGATCATTAAAACTTCAGTTACTTGCAAATGTTCAACAATAAACAAGATCAGAGTCAGTACTGGATTTAATTTTGATAATATGCCTTTGAACCTAAACCCCTTGACAGACATTACACGGAGTGTCGCCCTAAAGACCGATGAGAATCCATATTGCACGACATATTTCCTTTGACGATGATCAATACAATGCAGTAGAAGTCAGCCCTGCAGTGAACTTGAGTGTCAAAACAGGACGATCTAAAGTGCTGGGAGCAATTAGCTCTGCCTAATGGCGTTGTCTCCAAACAGCCCATTACGTCATGTCAGAGGAGCACCTACTCATCAGATAAACACCCACACACATGTACACCCCGATGGGGCAGCATCGGGGGCAACTTCGACATAGGACTGCAGGGCCAGGGATCGAACCACCAACCTTTCAATTGGAAGGTGACTGCTCTACCACCCGAGCCACAGCCACTCAATAATATAACACACTAAAAGATGGGAAAAATCCCCCCAAAAAAGCACAATAGGGCTCTTTAATAATATGTTCAGAGTAGATTATAATGTCCTATTTATAATGTAATTTATTTTTACGATTTATGATAATCTTCTATTATTAGTGTACTTGTTCTGCTTCCTTCTCCCTTCTCTGTTTGTGTAGAGACAAATGTACATTTGGATGATGCTGTGCCTGTCCGTGCCTCTGTGGAGTCATTCCAGTGGTCCTGCATGGTTTTTTATATAGGGCTTGCTGTATTAATGGCTTTTCACATGGGGAGCGACACTCACAGGGCAATTTATAACGTAAAGGGGCAATCCTAGTCTTTTCTTACCACATACTGTTATTGTTGATAGCTAAAGTTAGCTATATTATCATTAGACTTAGACTTCTCTTTATGATCATAGTCATAATTAAGGATGTTAGCCAATAAATCCAGTCTTGTTCTGATGCTCTGACGAGCATAAGCCCCGATGTCTATGTCCTGAAAACAGTTTTCTATTTTAGTGAACTCACAAACGGAAGAATCAGTCCCTCGTTGCTTGATTGGCGCTCGCGTAGAGAACAGCTCAACTCCTGCAGCAGGCGGGCATGTGACCAGCACGGACGTGACAGTTTCACGGGATTGCGCCCGCTTGTTGTGTCGCCTGTCAAACTGCCTGCACTTCCCCAGCTGCCCCCCCCCATGTCAAAAGCCGCAGTGAGTTATTGCAGTCAGCGCAGCGTGTCAACATATCTGTCATGATTAGCCGGCTTTGTTCAATATGAACAAACGGCCTGCAGAACTAATGACCCTTCCCATCAGCCCCATGTGTTTAGTGCTAATTTAGCTTATGTCAGCATCTTAACTAGAGCTGCACAATATTAGGAAAATTACTAATTGCGATTATTTTGACTGATATTGCAATATGATTCACGATATTAGAGGGAATTATCATTTTTAATAAATTATTGAAGTTTGATTTTTTTTTTTTTTTTTTGCATACCAAACAATAGTTTTGTAGGCCGGGACGTCTCTGCAGTACCACAATACTTTATTTTAGAATGGTTATACACATATTTACATATTGCGATTTTGATAAAATTGCAATTTAATTGTACAGCCCTAATCCTAACATGTAAATGTGAAGATTGCAACCATGGTAAACACACATTATACCTGCTAAACATCAGCATGTTAACATTGTCATTGTGAGAGTGTTAGCATTAACTGTAGCAGAGAGCTGCTGGCATTAGGGTTGGGCGGTAATCCGGTATACCGCCACGGTATCCGTTTCAATACTGTTTATATCGTATTAAAAAAATGCACTTATATAGGAGACAAGGATTAAATATTAAATCTAATTTATTTAAGGCCTAAAACATGCTTGTGGTGTTGTCATTATGTGACAATGTGGAAGAGAGAGAGAGAGAGAGAGAGGGGGGGAGAGATTTGCACCGAGTGACCTGGTCTGGAAGAAGAACAGGACTTCTGCAGTCTGGCAGCATTTGGGGTTCCGCCCTAACGAGATGGGAGAGGTGTTTCAGGATCAGTGTTCGGTATTCACTTTCTGAACGCTGAAGGCACAAGCCAACAGTTTGGTCACGCTGTCTGAGCCTTATGACATCCTTTTTAATAAGTCACCGTATACCGTATTCCGCGTCAAAATACGGAGGAGGTCTGAGGGTATAAAAATTTGGATACCGCCCAACTCTAGTTGCCGTGGCAGCTAACTGTTGTTGTGAGTTTATAACATAGACTTGGGTGTGGACTTCTAAGACTAAATGTACTCTCAAAGCACTTTCTCACAGAATTACTCAAATGCAGTTGTCGGGCTTTAAGCTAGAATGCGCTTTAGATTAAGCATTGAGGCCATGGACCACATTTAAAACAAAACAGACGAAAAGAAATAGAAAAAAATGGATTTTTTTAGTCCGTGAGAACTCCCTGATCTGTGCACGAGCCTGGTGGTCATTATAAACAGTAACGTTGTCTCAGCACTCCCAACTTTGATTGCCTTCATGGGTCCCTGCTCATAAAACAACCAGTGATTGATCAAATTACAGCTTTGAACCGGACCAAACAGCAATTCCCGTGCAACAGATGAGGTGTTTTGACAAACACTATCCTGTCACTTTATAGATTTTCTTTTTCTCTTCATGAACTTTGATTCTCCTCAGTGTCAGGTGCACAAACGACCTCCATACAGCTAATACAGCATTCAAACACTTGATTTAACATACAGCGTGTAATCAATCGCCTCCCTGTGGCGGGCTGGCCAGCAGCCAAACTTCAAGGAATGCTAAAATTATTTCTCTGTCTTTGTTGAAGATAAGTAGAGGATAGAGATAAGACTGCCTCCCTGTCTCTGCTCTCTGATTGGCTGGCGGATAGTAAGAAGTCTTTCCCCTTTAAATAGATTTCCTGTGATTGCAAGGCATGGCGACCCGGGGTGAGAAGTACGGAGGCTAAAATTCTTCTTCTTTCTGTGTCTCTCCTTGTGCTATCCAGCGCTGTCTCGCCTCTCCTCCGCACACCTTGGTGCCACTCACCCCCACCCCCCACCCCCCCCTTTGGAAGGGCAGGACAGGGTAAGCAGGTTTGACACCAGGTTTGATGGTACAGCTGCCTACACGCTGGCTGCTCACACTGGTGTTGATTGACAGGCAGGCAGAGAGACAACCCAGACGGGAAGGTGGAGGGAGACTGGCAATTAACAGGTCGACTTTTGCACAGCCACGCCTGATTTAGAGCAGACATGACGGCTTTTTCACAAGAAGTACAGAATCTCACAACAATTACTCGTGTTTGCCTGTAAGTAGTCACGAGGAGCAGTAGTATTTTACACACTCTTTGTTATATTTGTAAATCCCCACAGTCTTGTGTACATCAGTGTGTTGATCCATCTGAATGAATGGGTAACATCTTCACATGAGCTGTAACACCACTGAGGTGTAGGAGCTGCAGTTTACACTTTGTAAGTGGTGTTCAAGAGATTCATTGCCCATGCAGTGTTTCCTCTAGTTATTTGAGAGGGGGTGTTGAACGTCAAAAAGTAACGTTACCTGAAAACTGCATGTTTTTCTTTTTAGCATCTTACGTCACACTTTCAGTCACTATGACGACCACAATGGTCAGAAACGTGCCAAAATATGAACGTTGTTGTCAACAGGCTTATCTGCTAATGTCTTTTAATATAGCTAGCTAACATTAATACAGCGTGTCGGAGGAATACAGCATCTCCTGCAGCGGGAAGGCAGAGGCGCCGCAGCGTTTGCTAACGTTAGCTTCTTGTCTCATCTGGGGTCTGATAAACAGTAAATTCATCAAACTCAGTGTCCACAATGCTATTTTTCAATAAACTGTAGCTGTCACATTTCACGGGACCCGCGTGAGTCCAGATTTCATGTTGCGGGTTTCGTTGCCATTTGTCACTTTGCCTAAGATTGAGTGACAAGTAGTACTCGCCCTGTTGTTTACTTGGTTGCCATGACTTCGCGAGTGATGACGTCCTGTCACTGTTCCAGTTGCTTCGAGGGTGGCATTAGGGTAATCCGGTATACCGCGGGGTCTTAAAAATAGCAACGGTACCAGTTTCAATACCGTCATTAAAAAAATGCAATGCATTTGCAGTTGCTCGGTTGCATTTGTGCCTTTTGTGCAGTAGAAAATGTTCAATCTTAGAAGATTGAGCTTGGTCTGGTGATGGCTAGACTACACTCTATAGGTAACCAATGTAGATTGGCCAGCACTGGTGTAATGTGTAACCTACGTTGATACATATCCCAAAGCATTTTTGGGGGGAGGATAACCGTGCCTCCCCTACATTATTGAATGTCTTTTCTATGTGATCTTCAAGCATCTCTGCATTCAGGGAACTGATGTCTCCATGCTGACAGGTTAGTTGGCCAATTTGAATGACTTTGAAATGCTGTCTCGGCTAATTCTTTCTTTTCTGTAACATTGACTGTCTTTCTCGGTGCTTTCAGGCACATTTTCAGTTCTTCCATTCTATTCTAGCTCATCCTCTGAGCTGCCTCCTTTGACATAAGTCAACATCTTCCTGATGCGTAGTCAGTTTTATTATGCTCCCATTGCCTTCTGTCTCCTCCATAAATGCAAAGACACGATAATATCCTCAGGTACATTTACTTTGTCTTCTCTTTCAGTCTGTCTAACTCTCTTTGCAGAGTCACTCTCATAATTTGTCTTTCTCTGCCGGTTTGTCCTTAGCTGGCTGGCCCCCAGTCTCTGTTTCACTTCTAATGTCGGCTTCAGTTACATTAGTATTGATAGACCATCAAGTCTTGTTCGTTACTTGTCTTGGCTCAGCTGACGTGACTCCTCCTCAAGAAGTACAGATTGATGTCAGTATTGCTATCAGCTCTTGAATGTTTGTGCTTTCCGCCAGCCACAAGGGCAGTCACGCTTACTCTCTTTCTCAAGTTTTCAGTAATGTGCTCGGCCTGCTCGATCCGTTTTTAGCTCCTCCTGAGATAGGCTGTTCTTATCGTATCTTTGTAGCTCCTCAGGCCCACCACCCTGTAATGGCCTCTGTAAGATGTATTCAGTTGTCTTCCTAGGCTGGGCCCATAGGCTTCACACTCAGTTTACCACAACAGACAAATTACTGTAATTAAGTCCCATCCGTTACAGAGTAAATGGAACAACAGTTGCACCCGGGCCTGGGCTAGCCGTTACTGAACAGTGCAAGAAATGCACAACAATGCAATCAAATTAAGCATCACATCATTATGGGGTATGGTTAGCATGAGCATTATTGTATCGGCATAGTAAAACAAAAAAGATTTAATTAATAAATCAATCATTTAATGTGCCACCCAGTGAGCACGCTAAATGACCCAAATCAAACACCCCCACAATGTCTGTTCATTGTATAGTTCATACAGTGCATTTTTTTGAGTTTGCTTCTGGAGGAATGTAAAAAGCAGCAACTAAAACAGTGGTGAATTCTCTGGGAAGATGATAGGGTTGTTAATAAATTCAACGTCTGGGGAACGTTGTCCATCAACTTTGATTAGGTTTGAGCACCAAGCATCATCGACGGAAACACATAGTCCGCCTCCCCTCGTCCCTCCCGGAGCCTTGCGTTCTGACTGCAGCAGCTTGATCCGGGATGTTAGCATGGATCAAGGTCTCTGTGAAGATGTGGGTGCAACAGCCTCTGATTTCCTGTTTCTTTTTCCTGCAGCTGGACATTAGCCAGGAGTAGGCTGTGTGTGTAGAATAGCCTTAGGTCCTAGCTAGGTTAGCTTCCTCCTCTTTCTAGGAGGGTTGCACCACTTTTAGTGGCGTTTTGTCCTGCTGTGTCTGGATGGGTAGTTGACACTGATTGTCTCAAGGTCTACTGCAAACAATCCAATCATCATAGGCTGTACTTGCTTCAGTAATAAAGACGAAAAGGTAATGCCTTAAAACCAAAGTATAGCTAAATTTATGGGAGCTGCTGGCTGTTAAACGTGCCGCCGTCACCATGGGTGAGATGACAGCTGCTCCAGTGCTGTTGGTGAAACCTCGCTGATGAGGCACAATCAGTGAAATTGCATTGGCGGGTAAAATGGGGTATGGAGCTGGCACAAGGGTGTTTCTACATCACTGCGTGGCTACCTGTGGGAGTGGTAATGAGGCCTGTGCATGTGCGCCTGGTTCCTCAGTGATTGGTATTTGTGAAACAGAAACAGGCATACATGCGACTTCACAAATCTGATGAAAAGAATGCGTATTCCTGTCATTCACACGATTGTTTTGTCGTGTATCTGCACAGTTTAAATTATCCCGGGGTGGGAGCGGTTCTGCTGCATCGCTGATGGATTTAAAACTTGTTCGCTGAAGCCTAATAGATGACTGTTGTGAGCCAAGGGACACTCACCTCTCTTCTCGCAGTAAATCCACTGATACATTTTCACATCAATTCCTCATTGCGCCTTCTGCTGCCTGTTCCCTCAAGTAGCATCAAGCTTCCTTTGTGCACTCAATGTCATTAATTAAGGTTTCATCCGCAAAAATAAGTTACAAACTCCATCGGCGATGCAGCCTGTGAAGGGGACTGAAAATGCTCTTCTTCACGACTTTCTAATTTGCTTCTTCATTTCCATATTGGTTCTCTAATGGCTTAATAGACCCGTTAAGGAGCATACAAAAAACAGAGACCTATAGTGTTTATCAAAAAATCAGAAAGGAGTTTATTGCCACAGTAGCTACCCCATGTGGATTTACCCTTGGTGATTGGTGCTTACATACATACATACATACATACATACATACATACATACATACATACATACATACATACATACATACATACATACATACATACATACATACATACACATTTAAAGCATTAATAAGAATGAAATGTGAAAGCCCAAAAGCCACCATTTTATCAGAAGAAGTCGGCGATGTTTCAGATTCCTGAAAAGGGCTTTAGTCTACCTTTCCTTCCTCCTCTTGTCCTTCGTTCGCCCATCCCCCCTCTTTCACTCTTCTCCATCCCAGCCTCCCCTGTTTCTCTGATAATAATGCAGGCGAAGGTGTGCAGCAGCAGCAGCAGCAGCAGGAGGAGGGATGTTGAGCATTTTACAGACCTGCAGAGTGGGGAAATGTGCGTCTGTGTGTGTGTCACATGCCAATTTGATGGCTGTAGTGTGCATGTGTCAGTGGTGGAAGAAATAGTTGTATCCTGCATTAAAAATATTACTTAAGTAAAAGTATGTATCATCAGAAAAAAAAAAAAGTACTTAAAAGTAAGTATTACAAGTAAAGTAAAAATCCTTCAGCTGTAGTTGTAGGCCATTGTATTTTTGGATAGTTTTATTTATAATGAAACATTGTATTTTATAAACTACATGTGTGTTGTTGGCAAAGATCTTAATGTGTAAAGTAACTAAAGCTGTCAGATGAATTTAGTGGAGGAAAAAGTAGAATATTTCTCTCTGAAATGTAGCTGAACAGAAGTAGTAAGTGGCGTGAAAAGAAAAGACTTAAGTAAAGTACAAGTACCTCAACATTTGTACTTAGGTACAGTACTTGAGTTGATGTACTTAGTTACATTCCACCACTGCTTTGTGTCCTTGTACTGTATACATTCTCGCTGCCATACACTGCCCTTGTACGGTACAGAGCCAGAGGAAGAACTCCGCTCGGCCTGGCACTTCCTTGCACGCACTCCACCCCCACCCCCCCGCCCCCCTCTTCCATTATCATCCGCTCTCTTTTTTCACTCTGTCATTCCTCTTCACTTCACTTTGTCCGAGCCTTGAAGTCCTCATCAGAGCAGATCACTTGTTGTGGACTCACAAGTCCTTCCGTGTGAGCACGGTGCCTGTAAACTTGGCTCTCATTCTCTTTGTGAGGATGTGTGCCTTTAAGAGACCAGTGTATTAGATTATTTTGAACTAGAATTGACATGGCAGGCCTATTAACCCTGTAAAGAATGATGATGTTCTTTGTCAAAAGTTACTGCTTCCTCTGCATATCCAGGTACAGTAAATATCTGGGATGTGGGGATCCACTTGTGAAAACATTGCTCCCATGGGCTTCTAGTGCTCACAAACTCCACAGGGTGCTTTTCTCTAGAATTACATGGTCTGCAAGTTATGAGATGATGGTCCTATTACTTTACTTTTTTGTTAAGTGTTTCGTATATTTATCATCTTTTGCATTTTAGTTTCGCGCAAAAGAAGGCATTGGCAGAAAATAAAAGGTTAGGCTGCAAAACAGTTTTTTTATTGCAATGTTACTGACCGACAGTCTAAGTGACTGAAGTCATTTAAGTGCCACGGTGAAAATTCAAGCAGCGGCCAACATCTCAGTTACCATCGCCCAGTGGTGGAACGTAACTAAGTCAATTTACTAAAGTACTGTACTTATGTACAAATGTTGTATGTATGTGTACTTTGCTTGAGTCTTTTCATGCCACTTTCTACTTCTACGCCGCTACATTTCAGAGAGAAATATTCTACTTTTTACTCCACTACATTCATCTGACAGCTGTAGTTACTTTACACATTACGATTTATGCAAACAAAACACATGTAGTTCATAAATATATGGTATAATATACTGTGTTTGGATTGTTTTTTGTGAGAGGATGTTTCTGCATTGTGTACTTTTAATACTTAAAGTACATTTTACATACTTTAACTTAAGTGACATTTTCAATTCAGGACTACAGAGTATTTTTACAGTGTGGTATTAGTACTTTTACTTAAAGGGTACTGTTTTTTTCATCCTGAACCCTATGTTCCCATGTTTTTGTGTCTAAGTGACTGGTGGGAACAACAATCTTTGACATTGGTCCAGTATTAAGCGAGATTGCTGCAGACGGCAGTGGAGAAACAAGCTACAATGGAAGTTAATAGGACATTTGTGCAACTTGTATACATATACTGTACCTTCACAAAAGTGCTATTTTTTACCACTGACAGGTTCAGATTAATATTATAAGTCTCTGACAACATTATAGAAATGATTTCAAAGGAGGTCGACCTTTTTGTTTTTTTTAAAACGTGAATACATCCACCAAATTGCATTAGCTAAACCCACCCAACTCCATGTAAAAAAAACAGGTAATTTTAGCATTATAAAATCCACTTCATTCAACAACAGAAACTAAGTACAACTGAAAACCCCATTTTGGACTTTACTATCACAACTCTTGTTTTGGTTGACATAAACACATAGTTTACTGATTTACATGTGAAAATATGCTGGCTCTATACACGCTAAAAGCATTGCTTTTTTAAATGGAGTCTGGTGAGTGAAAGCTGTTTCAGAAAGGTCTCAAAGAGGTTTTAAAGGTCTATCTCTGAAGAATACTTTCCATAATGTTGTCAGACACTTAGAATATTAATCTGAGCCTGTCAATGGCAAAATGGCCACTTTTGTGAACATAAATACAAGCTGCACAATTGCCCAATTAACTTACATTGTAGCTTGTTTTGCTGCTGCCTACTGCAGCAATGTTGCTTATTACTGGACCAATGTTAAAGATTGTTGTTCCCATCAGTCACTCAGTCACAAAAACAAAGGAAAACAGGGTCCAGGTTGAAGGAAAAAAAAAACGGTATTTACCCTTTAAGTAAACTGCCGCTGCCACTGGGTGACTAACATAATTCTGTCTCTGAGGATGGCAAGAAGTAAAATGAATACTTAATATTAACTGCCTTACATTAGAATGTTTTTTCGTATACTGTAAATGAAACCTTGCTGAAAATTTAAACTCCTAATGACTGCATAGCCCTTTTCTGCTCTGCATGTTGACACTTTCGCTCATGTCATTAGATCAGAGAATCTAAAACTGGGTTGATAATATGGGGCCCTCAGGGTAGGGGAGAGTCAAAAGGTCATCCAAGGCCTGTTTCCCACCAGTTCTCTGCCCCCGGCTAGGATTTCTCATGGCTGACAAGTTGGGGGTGGGGTGGGGGTCTCTCCCACTTCTGGGGGACAACTTGTCCCACTGTTACTATTTATAAAAGTAATAATAACAGAGCACAGCAGGGATTGCTTCCTCTCCACCAGCACACATCTGTGTCCTTGGTGCTCCATGCAGCGTGCCGCTGGGTGTGTGTTGTGGTGGTTTATTGGTCGCCATTTGACTCTTTACTTGGTTAATTAAACTTATAGGGCCTATTTATGACACTGGAAGTGAAGTAATCTACTTGCTGACTGTGTGAGACCTCAGTAGCGGCCTCAGTACTCAGTACTCCATAAAGACGCCGCATATGGCTTCCTCCATGCAGATTTTGATAGATATTAATTGTCCCTTGAGGGAGATTTGTTTTCTCAGTCGGTTTTATGCACATGGCAATATACGTGGACAAATACATCAAAACAGTTAACACAAGACAGGTATGTAGACACATAGAGACAACCACATTTACGACGACACCGGATCTATACAAGGTCAGCGAGATAGTTTGTTCAGCTGTGCTGTGGCAGAAACGACAAAACTTCTGCCAAAGCGAGTACACCTACACCTCAGAGGCCTGTCTCTGCGGCCAGATGGCAGCTGTGTAAAGTGTGGATATACAGGTCATTTACAGCAGTTACATGTTAACAAGTAAACGGAGCAGTACCGGATCCATTTACTGACCCTCGGCAATAGACAGCTGAATGTAATCTTCGTACAACGAATGTCTTTTTGTACAGCATTTGGGCGGTGCCAGTTGGCCGCATTTCCACCCACAGCTAACTTATGTTTCTGAGATCTTTAAATGACCTCAAGCTGGTTATGTTTGACATTTCATTCCTTACCCCCTTCTCCAATTCTCCCTTGTGCACTGTGTGAATGTGTGTACATCAGAAGGATCTTCACCATTCAGACCCTGCTTCCAGAAAAGCTTCATATTAAGGCTGTTTTTAAGAATTGATTATTTTTTGCAATATTAAAGGAAGTTCACTATTCACATTGACGCAATACAGTAACGTGAGCTATTTAAATGAACTGGATACACGGTTAAACCTCATTATGTCTTACCAGTGGATCTCCATGTGTACTTCCACAGCAATCCCACCAATCAGTCCCAAAATGTCCCAGTTAGAGAGAGAGTTAAATGCCCTAAACCTATTCCTTGTAAATCTTTACAATCATTCCTTGAAAGGGTAAAAAATGGCCCGGAGACGTCGTGATAACGTTGCATTAATCAGATGATTTATTTCATTGTTGGGGGTGGCAGTAGCTCAGGCCGTAGGGAGTTGGGTTGGGAACCGGAGAGTTCAAGTCCCCATACGGACCAAAGTACGGGGTGTGGATTGGTAGGTGGAGAGATGCCACTTCACCTCCTGGGCACTGCCCTGTGGTGGTCTTGAGCAAGGCACCGTACTCCCTCCCCCGCAACCGCTCAGGGCGCTGGTCCAGCACTAGCAGCCCACTCACTCTGACATCTCTCCATTGTGTATGTTTAGGTCCTGAGCATGTGTGTGTATTTCAGGCCTGTGTGTAGTGATTACTAACAAAACAGAGTGTAAATTGTAATTTTCCCACTGGGGAACATGAACAGTATAATTATTTGTTATTATTATCACTGTGTCAGCAGCGGTACTTTCCTACACACGGAGAGCCTCGCTTCCTATAACAATAACCCCCGTCAGACTAACGTTACATCACATACACATGCTGGCCACATGGCCACCTGTCTTAATGTTGTTTTAGCGTCAACGTCGCAACGTCCTGCGATGTGACTATGAAACGAAACATCGCGCAGCCCTGTTTGGTATTGTTACGGAAATATTTCTTTAACGATACCCTGCCCTATGGGTTAGATGTGTTTGCAGAGATGAGGGAAATCTGCTGCTGACTTTAGAATGGTTTTTCTTTGCTCCTCACTTCCTTTGGATTGAAGGATTCTGAGTTAAATGAATGTCCAAGGAAAGCTTCTCCAATGTAGAGTCATTTGGGGCATTGGCCAATCAGTGTTCTGTCAGTTGGAGAAAGAGAGGCTCCCATTCCTCCTGTGTTTGTGTGTGTGTGCTGCTAAGTTATCATGGAAGGCATCCATTGAGACCTGGAAATCATCACTGGTCAGTCTTATCATTCACTCGCTGCTGGAATGTGCTCAGTCCAAGAATGACGAACACCAGGCATCAGCTGTGTGTTGGATTTTGAATGGGATTAGTGGATTTGTAAAGGAGGGAGTTTGTGAGTTCATATAGTTAAACCTAATATAAAAAAGCGTCTTACTTCCCGTAGATGCATGTAGGAAACAGTTTTCTGTCAACCAGACCCTTACTGTTAATTATACCTGGAATGGAAATAGGAAGCAGTGTGTTTCCCTCTCTCTTATAGGAAGAAAAGCATCTCTGACTTTAACTCAAACAACTGTCTGTGTTGTGTAATGTTAGGTTGATTTATGTCTGCATGTTTGAAGTGTTTAGCTCAGACTAGCGTCAGCGTTTGCTGCTGCCAGCACGCTTCAGACCAAATGTACCAAAATCAGTGATCTAACATCTCTTTAACATCACACAAACATCAGTCATTGGTCAATTACACAATGATTCATTACAGTGCTTGTAGTTAAGGATGATCCGTTACGGTTTCTTTGTATTTCAAATGTTATTTCTCTCATACACACAGCGTTGTGCAATTAAATCCAAACCAACAGAACAGCTCTCCAGTAACCGCCACATTTACTCACTCACGGCATGAAATTGTCACCACTATTCGTGACAATGTTGATACATGATGTACTGTTTGTTACTATACTCAAACCCCTCATACATCTAGCCAGGGACAATATAATAGGTTTGTGAGGATAACTTTTAGAAAAATAAACAAAGCTACTACCAGTACTTAAAAAGGCAGCATTAAGTCGCCGGGTTAGCTCAATCGGGAGAGCAAGCGCACATGTGTAGAGTTATTCCTCCACGCAGAAGGTCCAGGGTTGTAGTCCGACCTGTGGCAGTTTCTTGCATATCTCCCCCACCTCCACTTTCAGAAATGCCCAAAATCAATTTAAAAAAAAAGAAAGCAGCATTAACAATTTGTTTTCTTTAGTTTTAATTCATCACTTAAATAATGATGTGATTTTCAATTGACGCCTGCTTGGCTAACATATGGTGTTCCTGCCGTGCAGCTTGACGTCCTCTCATACTGTTTGTGTTAATTTTGAGCCGGTGGAGTGCTATTATTTCGGGCTACAAGTCTAGTACTAGTACAGAAATCCGAAGGAAACTCTAATGAGGCAGAAAGTGCTGACACAAATGCTTCTCTGCTGCTTGCATTTGTCATTCTGTTTATCGGCAGAAAATGAGGCCACCTCTCTGTCTTCCGACTACCACCCCGATTTGTTTATCATATTTTGGCGTCAGCATTTTCATGGCGTGCCCTGCTGCACAGGCCCAGCCCCCTCCATGTGGGATAGCTGGACAGCTATCCATCTTATTCTCAGTTCTTCAATCACCCTGTCCTTTGCAGCTGTGTTTGTCCATCTTTGGTTTGAAGCAACACCCCCCCCCCCACCCCCAACAAGCTTGCCATGCATCAATGGCCTCTTTTATTAAGTATTAGGGATCAATACTGATTATTAGTAGTTAATGGAATGGATAAAAATATATAATTTAGGATGAATCATTTTCCTGAGGGAATCAAAGTATTTTGATGCTGGTTTTAATGCCCGATATGCATTTACAGTGAAAATGAAAATTAAGATTTTGGAATGTTACAAACTCCAACAAAAAAACTTTGTTTAACTTGTTAAATGCTATTTAATAAATGAGAATCTTTCACCGTAATCCCCAGTAACATTAAGTCAGACTCAGTGGTGAGAGAAACCGAAGCAGAGGGACAGACACAGAGCTGTGGTCAAGACAACGTACAACACTTTTGAATTTATTAACTTTATCGTTTATCAGGCAAATAAAACTCCAGATAGAGATAATCTGCAAACTGGTAAAAAAAAAAAAACAGCTTGATAATTGTCCAGGGCCCATCATCTTTCTATCCCTATTAAGTATATTAGCCAGATTGGTTAGATTGATGGTATTATGAGATTATGTTAATTACATTAGCTATGTGGTTTTTTTCACCGCGACATGAGAGATTCACCAGGAATATGCACTGGGGTTGTTTGTTTAACTGCTTCAAGTGACTTGTTGTCATTTTCCTGTCAATCTTCTTGAGGATGCACAAAGGATGACCGTCCTCTCCCATTAGCAAAGTCAGACGTAGCATGATGTTGTTTTACTGCTACAAAAAAGTCTGAGAGTTCTCACACCTGCTGTTGGTTTGCTTTGGTCCGAATCAGTTGGTGAGTTTGTATGGGGCGGCTGTGGCTCAGTGGTAGAGTGGTTGCCTCCCAATTGGAAGGTTGGTGGTTCACTCCCTGACCCTGCAGTCTCATGTCGAAGTGTCCTTGGGCAAGACACCAAGTTATATACCAAGTATATAAATACAGCACATTTATATTTAAAGTTGAAGCGAGTCCCCCTTGGTTGGGTTTGTTTCACACCTGGAAAAATCAAGCGTACTTAAATGCATCATTACAAATCACGCAAGAGCGTCCACTCCTGTTATTGGTCAGATGTGTTTGGGGGCTTGAGCAAGAAAGTCAATGCAGGTGCATTTGGTGCGCACGCGGGTGCAATTCACTCTCCTAAGGGAAGTGGTCAGGTTTCAAAGTCTGGTTTTGATGCAAAAGACTGTACCATTAGCAGTACTGTATGTGCATGTCACCTACTACATGCATATATCCACGACACTCCACTTACAGGATTGCCCCCGATGTCCCTCTTTTTGGCCGGATATCCGGTTCTGTGTGGACTAGCCAGACGTTCCTCCGCAGTTTTGTGGAGACTACCTACTCGAGACTACCTACTACATAACAGCCAAGGTAGATTTCTTTTTTTGGGGCTTTTCCCTTTATATTTTTTTTGTGACAGTGGATAGACATGAAAGGGGGAGAGAGATGGAGGGATGACACGCAGCAAAGGGCCGCAGGTTGGATTTGAACCTGGGCCGCTGCAGGACTCAGCCAACATGGTGCGTACTACTGGTTACTGGGTGAGCTAGAGGCCGCCCCCAGTCAAGATAGATTTCTTAACAGCAAATGAAAAGTTTCCCTAATTTTACTTTAGGTTATGATTGTTCTACCTACAGTATTTCTTTGTCTTTGGTACAGTATTAAGGTGTAATGGACATTAGCTAGGACTATACTAGTACGAGTACAGCACTGCCTCTCTAGAAAGGCCGACACAAAGGCAACAGGAATATTTGTAGCTTAAAATGTTTCCTCAGTTCTGACTGAGTGATGGAACATTTAACCTCTGTAGGGCCCTTCCCCTGTGAGAGGGGGTCGTTAGTCTGCCTGGCTGTCATGTGAAAGCCATTAGTCCCATATGTGAAGGGTGTGAAGGGGGACATAAACTGGGGAGGAATGTCAGGGTGGCATTTTAAGTGGCTGATAGCTGGCTTTGTAAGCTGTTAGGGATGGGTCCATGTCGTTAAAAGCCTAGGTGGTTTCTCGCCGGTCCAAATGTTTGCATTCAAACTGTCCAACAATATGTCTAAGAAGATGCTCAGTCGCCCGGGTCACACCATGTGATACTAGGGGTCTGATTTTTTGTTTAAGAAGAGGCAATTGACGAGGTATCACTTTTTGCACTAAAACCATTGCAGTCATATCATATTCGTTGTCTGGGGGGGGAATTACATTTATTTAAAGTAGATTCATTGGTCTGAACGCCTCCCTCTCATGTCTAAACAAAAGCACCTCAGGCTGGGCTGACTGTACACTGATGTGGTGTTTTTTAAAAGCCTAGAAGACAAAGAACCGTCCCCTGTTATGTGACTTTCTTTTATCTGTGTTCATGTTGACAATATGACAAAACAAATGGCACTTACTATTCCACAGTACATGGACATTTAAGGAGTGACAGGCATTCTGCTTTAGAATACGTTATCTCTTTTTTTAATTTTCAGGGTAATATGAAGACTGCTAGCACAGCATTATTATTCTTTTTTCCTTTAATTTACCGGTGAAACCAGTCAGCATTTATTATGATGTATAGTGTTCTCCAGCAGCACCTTCATACCTGTCAACACCCTCACAACCCCACCCCCCCACCCCCTCCCTGTAAGGTCTGGCTGCCAGAATTCTTCCAAACACAGTATTTCAATACGAGCCACTGGGATACATCCTGTCAGGCTTCTGTACTGCATCATATAGTTACAGACATGAAGCTAAAAAAATGTAACTTCTCATTATTCCTACAATGGGATCAAAACCCGTTAAAATTAAAGGTCCAAAACGTTGAAAAAGAACTGCCAAAAAGCATAAAAAAATGTTGGAAAAAGTGAAAGCTCCAAGCGCCAATTAAATTCTTGATTGGCAACTCAAAATCAAATAAATTCATTCAACAAGAAATTTCCGACGTTGGCAAGAGAACGGTATTTATGAAAGCTGAAACCCCAACGGGAAACTCGGTTGTTATAGTTACTTGCGCGACGTGGCGTGTTACTTTCCCCGGGCCATCAGTCAACCCTTATTGTTGAACCATGAATATTCAGTGCACACAGTGACAGCGAAGCCAGATACGATCACAGTGCTGTGTGTATGTGGTTCAATTACCAAAAGTAATTTTGGTGCAGATCAATACACAGAGAGAAACCGGTGCCTGTCCTGTTGATCCACATCGATCCCCCTCTCTCTGATTCAGGACTTTTATTATTTGATGTGACCAGCCACAACAGAAACCTGTTAACTGTCCTCCAGTCACACAGACACCCAAGGTCATTTTTGGATTATTACACTCTCTTCTCTATACGTTCATATGCTATGGTGCTTTAGAAACCTGTGGACACACATGTGGAAAATCCAAACACCAAACTGGCACTCACATGTCAATTGCCGGCATCTCAAAGTAGCCTAATGCATCCTAAATGTAACAATGTACAACATGCCCAGGGAAAAAAAACACTTAAATGCTAATGGTGTTGGGTCACTGAACATCTGATGGTGATGGTGTGCACATTTAAACACGAGATCCAGTGCCGTTACTGTTGTCAAGGCAGGGAAAAGGCTTACACTGGTTGCAGGTGAATGTCAGATCCAAATAACCTTGAACAATCAATCTTAAATCAGGTTGGATACAGCTTGACTTACATCAGTAATGCATCCACAATCTGTACTTGGGTTTTTCTCTTAAATTCAGGAGTTTACTCTGCAATCTAACATATATCCAACAATATATATTAAGCTTTCAGGCATAACATTCAATGTGAGCAACTATAAGAGTTATACAATGGAAAAGTCCATTAGACTCACATCACTCCTTTCTTTGTTCTGCCTGGTTTGTTTGGAGGTGAAAAGAGTGTCACAAGCCTGAAGGGCGGAGTTATATAAGCTTGGACAGGGGTGTGGTTTTAGTGGTGATTGACAGTCCCTACTTGAGGCAGGTCAGGTGGAAACTTGATAGTTAACGCCCAGCTTATCAAATGCATTGACAAGTCCCAAGCTATATCGAGTGATTTCCAGGGTTAAGATTCACTGCTGTTGACTGTAGCAAGGATAATGCCTAGGACAGTGTCCTCCTGGGATAGCAGGGTGTATTTGACCCCTGGCCCCTCAATGATGCTACAATCAGTCGGAGATCAATGTAGGGTGGTTCACTTACACACACAGGGTGTGTGTGTGTGTAGGGTTGACTATTGGTGCTTTCACAAAACATTTTTTGTACAATGAGATTTTAGATAAATAATCATCAATGAAAAATGTGGTACTCTCTCATATATATATTCAAAAGCATATTTACGCTAGCTTCAAATTAGCCATTTTTAAAACCGTAAGAAGGCTTGATACAACATGAAACTTTGCTCCAAGTGTCACCAGGGGCTCTACACATGAACTCAGCATTGAGAACATTGTTTGTCTACACAGAGTTAATAAAAAGAAAGGTGTTATAACACCGTTTTGTAACACTGCAGCCAGTAAAAAAAATAGTCGAGGGAGGAGAGTAAAGATGGAAAGCTCCTAAAGCTTAGTTCCATATAAATGCACCGATAATTTGTTGTGTTGTTGTTAGTGAAAAACAATATTGACCTTATAGTTGAAAATGGAGCCTCATATAAGAATGACATTTCCTCCTATGGAGTCCGTTCATCCGCAATGGCGGATAGCATAAACAAAAACTACTCAAAACCTTTTTAGTAAACTCTGTTCTCAGTGCTGAGTTCATGTGTAGAGCCCCTGGTGAGACTTGGAGCAAAGTCTCATGTTGTCGAGCCTTCTTAGTGTTGTAAAAATGTTGATTTAGATGCGGTCATAGTAGTGCCACTAGCTCTCCCATTCAAAAAGCACTTTTGACCTCAAATGAAAATCCGGTCAATCTTAAAAGTGACGCTTCCGTCCTAATGCTTTTAAACAAAAGTTTGACTCGGGTACATTCACAAAAAGCCCCTCGGTTGCATTTTGGCGAGAGTTACGCTTTAAGAAGCTCTACGCTGTCACCCTGAATGATGTGTGATTCTATGTGTTTTCAGATTCTGAAAGATAAAAGATAAATATTGGATTGGATAGATAGAATTATTGGATTTTTTTACACATTGGCACAGGTGGGTTTGAGGGCACAGTAGGGTCCCGTGGAGAGCTGAACTTGTAACCTTGACATCTTAAAAAATCCTCGCATTCATCCATCAGCTGAGGCCGGCGATCAAAACCCTGAGGTATCAAAGAAGGCTCTTCCCCTTTTCCTCGAAAAACATCCATCGCTCTATCTAGAAAGAGAGGGGAAAAGTCCATCCGTGTGTGTGTGTGTGTGTGTGTGTGTGTGTCTCTAGCCTACCCACTGAGCTGTCAGGAAGTGGCAGCTGAGATGCTGGCCCGCGGACGATTATGTCACCTTGAAAGAGCATTTGGCAAGGTGCCCGACTCAAATCCGTCACTTCCTATAAACAGAGGAGCGGGGCAGGGGTAGCGTAGCGGGGGGATTAAGCCCCCACTATGCAGGGGTGTGATTAGAATAGATCTGCCCCAGAGGAAGGGAAGAATACAAGATCTAGGTCTGTACCCCCCCCAGCACAATTAGCCCTAGGACCTACATTAGTAGGTACAGTATGTTGTCATCCATCTGGCGCCTGATTAATGTGGGGAAGTACAGGTATGTAGGTTGGGCTTCTGGACTTCTTATTCCAACAAGTATGGTGTGATCCTAAACCCAAACTTATAATACTTAACTACGCCTGGTCTTAGCGATTCACGTTGGTGTGAATGACCACGGAACTATGGCTATAGGATACGTTGTAAATGATTTTCCTTTGTGAACGGAGGATCAAAGAAAAGCCAAGTTCACTGACATTGGAGATATAGAGCTGTACAGTCAGCACAGACATACGTTGACTGTCTAGTCGTCCAACATTTTAACAAACACAGAGACCGATAACGGAGGCCATCAATGATTGCTCTGACTCAGGCAGCCTGCGTACAGAGATGGTGTGTAGAAAACGTGCTAGATTTGGACTTTACGCCTGCTACTGACATGGGCGTAGGGATTACGCCTGGTCTTAGCGAGAAGAGGGCTTCAGCCAAGATGGTGCAACTGGTGTAACTATTATTAAAAGAATTTCACTTTGAGTTTTTTTAACATTGATATCAGTCCCCCCAGCCTGCCTATGGTCCCCCATTGGCTAGAAATGGTGATACGTGTAAACCAAGCCCTGGGTATCCTGCTCTGCTTTGCCCGCCCAGAGAATTTAGCCCACCCATGAGAAAGAGACATCATGGCTTTCAACCGTGCAAAGTGGCCAACCTCCAGCCTCCACCTTGCTTACTACGGAAAGCTCATTGTGGGACTGGCTCTAGTGGCTGTAATTCTGCACCAAGGCTTAATTTTGGGAAAGAGACTTCAGATACAGTATTAGGGGACCACTAAGGTCTATATAAAAGGGACTTCAGATACAGTATTAGGCGACCACTAAGGTCTATATAAAAGGGACTTCAGATACAGTATTAGGGGACCACTAAGGTCTATATAAAAGGGACTTCAGATACAGTATTAGGGGACCACTAAGGTCTATATAAAAGAGACTTCAGATACAGTATTAGGGGACCACTAAGGTCTATATAAAGAGACTTCAGATACAGTATTAGGGGACCACTAAGGTCTATATAAAAGAGACTTAAGATACAGTATTAGGGGACCACTAAGGGTTATATAAAAGGGACTTCAGATACAGTATTAGGGGACCACTAAGGTCTATATAAAAGGGACTTCAGATACAGTATTAGGGGACCACTAAGGTCTATATAAAAGAGACTTCAGATACAGTATTAGGGGACCACTAAGGTCTATATAAAAGAGACTTCAGATACAGTATTAGGGACCACTAAGATATAAAGGGACTTCAGATACAGTATTAGGGGACCACTAAGGTCTATATAAAAGAGACTTCAGATACAGTATTAGGGGACCACTAAGGTGTATATAAAAGAGACTCCCGATACAGTATTAGGGGACCACTAAGGTGTATATATAAAAGGGACTTCAGATACAGTATTAGGGGACCACTAAGGTCTATATAAAGAGACTTCAGATACAGTATTAGGGGACCACTAAGGTCTATATAAAAGGGACTTCAGATACAGTATTGGGGGACCACTAAGGTCTATATAAAAGAGACTTCAGATACAGTATTAGAGGACCACTAAGGTCTATATAAAGAGACTTCAGATACAGTATTAGGGGACCACTAAGGTCTATATAAAAGAGACTTCAGATACAGTATTAGGGACCACTCTTCAGATACAGTATTAGGGGACCACTAAGGTCTATATAAAAGAGACTTCAGATACAGTATTAGGGGACCACTAAGGTGTATATAAAAGAGACTCCCGATACAGTATTAGGGGACCACTAAGGTGTATATATAAAAGGGACTTCAGATACAGTATTAGGGGACCACTAAGGTCTATATAAAGAGACTTCAGATACAGTATTAGGGGACCACTAAGGTCTATATAAAAGGACTTCAGATACAGTATTGGGGACCACTAAGGTCTATATAAAAGAGACTTCAGATACAGTATTAGAGGACCACTAAGGTCTATATAAAGAGACTTCAGATACAGTATTAGGGGACCACTAAGGTCTATATAAAAGAGACTTCAGATACAGTATTAGGGGACCACTAAGGTCTATATAAAAGAGACTTCAGATACAGTATTAGGGGACCACTAAGGTCTATATAAAAGAGACTTCAGATACAGTATTAGGGGACCACTAAAGCCTATATAAAAGCATCCAAAGAGCACCATGCCATGGGACCTTTAAGACCAGGCGTAACCGGCTCTTGGGTGAAAGTCATGTGTCTCCTTATGTGGAAATTTGGCACTCTTATACTCTTATAATTCTACTCACCTTACTTCCTCATTTGCTCCCATAATAATAACAACTACTGCCTCTAAGTCATCATTGAGCTTGAACAAGCGACGTATGTGGGTATTTTTTGGGGGGAGGACAGTCTTGTTCATTGTTGGTTTAACTCTATCCATGGCATTTGTTGACAAGAAACAAATGGAAATTCACCAGAGCTATATTTCAAGCTACAGATACAAAAACGTTTAATATGTAGCCTTGTGATCGCTCTCTCTTGCTCGCTCGCTCTCTCTCGCTCTCTCTTGCTCTCTCTCGCTCGCTCGCTCTCTCTCGCTCTCTCTTGCTCTCTCTCGCTTGCTCTCTCTCTCTCTCTCTGTCGCTCTCTTGCTCTCTCTCTCTCTCTCTCTCTCTCTCGCTCTCTCTATCTCTGCGTGTGTCTGTCTCCCTCGTCCCTGTAAGCAGGCCAAATGGTTGGGGGCAGTCAGTTTTTACGAGCCTTTCCAGTCATGCGCTGCTAGTGGACACGTGCCACGCTGCACACAGCACCACACACACATCTAATGAAAATGCAACCTATTATGCTTGAATTCTTTGCCTGACCACACACACACACCCAAGCACAGAGACAAACACAGACACACTGTAAACACACAGACACAAACACACACACACACACACACACACACACACACACACACACACGCAGACATACACAGTCATGGCAGCAAGTATTGAACCTTTTCTCTTGCAGAGGAATTTGATTCACTAATACGGCTAGCCCCCATCCAGAGGCTCAGGATGATTAAATGCTACAGTCCAAACACACACTAACATGCTTTGCCTCAGCTTCAGTTTCCTACGGTTGCACACAAAACCCATTTAAATCAGTGTTTTTCTTCTCTGATCCCATCATCAATCGGAACACACGCACATTGCTCAAGGACAGGCAGGCCAGCCAAGCGAAAAGCAAACCGTAAGCAGTGCAATTTAGTTCTCTGTGCCTGCTGTGAGTGACATGGTGGCATGTATGAAGCTGCTGCTGTCCAGTAGGTGACACTGATTGCTTTTGTTCTCAGAGGATGGTAGAACAGCAGAGGAGAAGCCTTCCCTTGTCACTGTTACATCCCACAATATCAGTTTTCCATTCCTCGGAGTGCTTAGTTGTCCCATCTACATGGCAGGGCATTACTCAATAAATCACAATGACTATAATATTATAGTCTTCTTCGAATATATGGGACTATTATCAATTAATTAGCAATTAATTGCTAACATTAGCAAGGGTCTTAAGGCGCATGACTGGTAATTGTTGATTTTGTTTAGGTATGCCAAATTGTAATAATTTGAGTGATTATTAGTCTGACAATATTTTGATTACTACTTCAATTGGCGGTTCTTGGCACTTGACCCATAACACGTTCGTAACAACAAAAATGACATGTTTTATGATAATAAAGAGGCTTGGTTTCCTTCATAGGCTGTGTACTATATTATCTTGGTCACATAACAGTGATCATGCAATTATGTCATTGCTGTTTGAGAGACACAAGTTTATTGGTTCAAAAATTAAAATGTCTGAAAATATACATTCTTATGAATCCAACATATTGATAGCAAAGAATAATTGGCCCATTTGTGAGAAAAAAAAAACATTTATTTTACACATTGAAGATAAGCATGGGCTGCTATAGGTAAGGCAGCCACTATGGTAGCTATACAGTTAAGCGTAAGTATTCACTGTTGCACAGATAAACAATGAATAAATACATTTATATCCACCCGAGCCAGTTTAATGCAAGTCTATTTTATACAGTATATATATATTAGGGGGTCCCTACTCCATTTCTATTCCTGCTAAGGTGCCATTGGCCTAAAAAAAATTGAAGATCCCTGTTCTGCAGCATAAAAAACATTGACGACCCTGTTCTGCAGCATCACGCAAGCGGTCAGTGTGTCCAACACTACCCCCATGAGGGCGCAACCCGCAACCGCAACACTGTCAGTGTTAGATTGCACAGTTATATGATGTGGAAGATCCTGCTGTATGTCTTCACAGGAGATCAATACCGTCAGTAAGAAAGAAAGCATCCCACTTACTTGTTATACACCCCCTCCCAGCCCCCAATTCCATTATATCTGTCTCTCTCTGTTTCCACGGTGATTTGTCACCACAGATACATCCTCCATGGCAACAGCTGTTGGCGAAGCAGCCTCGGGTGACGCTTATGATGAGGTGTGACAGCAGAGTGTATTTTTAGCTCATCAGCCAGGTAGCCACAAACTGAGTTCAGACACTTCAGAGGAAACTCAAAGCCTCCTTTGTGAAAACCTCATTAGTATGGAATCAGGCTGCTGATATGGGATCTCCACAAAGCCTAGGATAGCGTTGGTTACATTAAATGCAGGGCTGTAGTACTTCGGGACGGACTCGTCATGGACTTGTTGGTATTTGGACTCTGACTCGGCTGTTGGACTCGCCAAAATTTTCTTTGTGGTCTCGACCCCGTCCAGCACTATATGCTTTAGTTCTAGAGTTACTTTCTTCTTCAAAGCAAACCCATTGAATACGCACATTGGTTTGAATCAAAATAAAAATCTAGAACTGGCATCGACATTGGTCGCCTGGTATACACCTGGCTGTGTCATTTACCTCTATCATCAGGTGGCAGTCATTTTCAGGATTCTTTGGATTCTGTCTCAGCCATGACTAACTCATATCTTGACTCGGTCTCAACTAGTCCTGGTCTTGTACTTGTCTTGGACTCAACACAGGTGGACCTAAGCTCAGAGCTAGAACTTTGTAACTGTAATTTGTTATAATTTATATTGGTGAAACTGTTTCAGCCTAGTTGTAAGGAACTTAAAATTAAATGTGTTGGTCATGTGTTCAGACTTTTTTTCAATAATGTCAGCCCTTTGAAATATGTTTTCATCTGAAAGCACAAACGTTTTCGGAAATAAAAGTGGCACAATACAATACTTAAATCACTAAATTCATTTTTATTGTAGTGTATGATTATTTTATAATTGTACTGTGTGTGTGTGTGTGTGTGTGTGTGTGTGCGTGTGTGTGTGTGTACGTGCATGTCTGTCTGTCTGTCTGTCTGTGTATGGCATTGAACCCCTACTTGCTTATTTATTGATTAATATGCTCTGGTGAAGTAAATTAACCGGTTAAGGTTTCACAGTTTCAAGCTTAATAAAAAAACATTTGTAAGACGGTTGATCACTCTATCTGATGTCTCTGTCCCTCCTCTGTCCTCCCCTTCCTGTCTCAGCGGTGGTTGTTCCTGACGAGGCGTCAGAGAAGGCGGGGCTTGGAGACGAGCTGGGCAGCGAAGAGGATCTGCTGTATGAAGAGTTTCACAGTTCTGGGCATCGCTTTGCACACCCGGGAGGAGGCGGAGGAGAGCAGCTAGCCATCAATGAGGTAGGGAATTTGAAGATATATTCTCCAACACCAACGGATGGATTTTATCAGGGTTATAGTTAGAAGTGCCATGATTTGGCTCAGAAGAAGTGGGTTCACGTTGTATTATGTTTTCAAACTATTCTGATGGCATGGACAGCCCTGTTAGCGGCTTCCGGTTACAACATTCTCACTCAAAAGTGGACCAATGTCAAAGTTTTTAGGGCAAACTCACACAATGGGGTGGCTGTGGCTCAGTGGTAGAGTGGTTGCCTGCCAATTGGAAGGTTGGTGGTTCAATCCCCGGCCCTGCAGTCCCATGTCGAAGTGTCCTTGGGCAAGACACTGAACCCCGAGTTACCCCGGATGCTGTACATCGGTGTATGCATGTTTATCTGATGAGCAGGTGGCACCTTGTACGGCAGCCTCGGCCACAGTCTATGAATGTGTGTGAATGGTGAATGTATCCTGTAAAAGCGCTTTGAGTAGTCGTTAAGACATTTTAAGACACATTAACATTTACATGGCCCAGTTGCCTTGAACCGTCCCTGCGTGTATCCGTTCAGGACCAGAGCTCACTGACGTCATTACATTGCATCGCCAACTACAATTCCTGTTCATTTACAAGGTAAGAACCTGACCCTGGCATATTTAGCAATCACACAGATGCGTTCCTTGCCTAAGTCCAACCGAACCGTTCCCTGGCCCACCTCTTTCAAGCGATCACACTAGACGAGAACCGGACTTGGGGTCAAACGTGCTCGGCCACAAAGTGTGAGTATAGTTCACATTAGTCACTAATGCCGACCTTACACCAAACAACTTGTCAAGCGATTCCACTGCCTCAGACTAATTTCCAATAGAATGAAATCCTGAGAGTCTCGCGGGAGTGGTAAACATGTTTGATCTCATATAAACCAGCCTGCTTTTGAACCACCACTGTCTTGTTTTGATGGCCACAGTTTCCCAGCGACTCCGAGCTGAACGGAACAGACAGGTAATGGCAGTGTTTAAATAAGAACAAGTGAAACCAGAGGAAAGGACTAGAAATGGCTCCCATTGCCTTTTGGCTAGGAGGGGTGTCAAACACAAGCTCTGAGGTTGCTGGGTTATTTGGTTGCCATGGATACTTCTGCTGGATTCTGCTGATGCACCAGCACATCTAAATGTGATTAAGCGAGTTGTAACAGGCACTTTTACAGCACCTTTGTGAAGCTGCGTAACTCTAAGTCACACAGTGTAGCACTTGATCCCTGCATATATTTATACTGTGGGAAGAAGGGCATAATTTCACTAGTTTCAGGTGGCGCTTGACTTACAGTACATTGTTATTACTTATTTCTAATATTCTATACATCAACAGCGGAAGAGAGAAAAAATATTGTGCAAAACCAAAGACAAAAACTGAAAGACACTGTAAAAATACTCTGTTACAAGTAAAAGTTTAATCAACTAATCGTTTCAGTTGGACCTACTGGCTTATACAGTATATTGTTGTGTAGTTTAATTTGTAATAAAACATCAGCTTTTATGTTCTGGTGTAGCCAGCAGATATTCAAGCCATGATTTCCTCTCTGTGTGTGTTGGGTCCGATTAGTAGTGACGTCCTAATGAAGCTTCACGAACCATTAGGTGTATTGGTCAACCCAAGAGCGGGTTTTTGGTTTTAAGAAGAATACTCAAGGAATGGCAATCCAGTGTCCTTTCAAGCCTTTGTTGAACAGAGAGCGCCATCTAATGGGCTCAGAAAATAAAGGAATTGGCTCGTGATCACGCATCCAAGCAAGTTCTCCCTTTGTCTCACCGGATTGGCCTAATGTAGGTCTGGTTAAAAGACTCCACATTAAACATATGATAGATTTATTGTTGGGGCCTTTTAGTGGTTTAGTGGTTTTAGTGGGCCAGGTCTCTGGCTACTTGGTGCACATGTTGGCACAATAATAAATTGGTTGACAAAAAAACTCAAGGGTCACGGCGACAGGGGACTACTTTTGCTCGCAATATGTTTTGCATTACCTCGCATAACTTTTCTTCTTCCATTCCTTCTGAGCCATGTGTCTTTTTCCACTCAGCTGCCCAGCACAATGAATCTGCTCATTGCATTTTACTTTGAGCTGGGAATTATGCTGATATACTGCTCAGTGGGCACATCCATATCTCTGATAGGGTATAGGCTATAGTCAATAGACTATTTCTTAAAGGTAGCCTATAAAAAAGAGACTTGGAGAGGTTTGCATGATGTGGCGATGAACAAATGCTGAATTCTCAGAAAAATCTGTAGCTCCCTAGTAGTGTTGCAAAGAGACAATGTTAGTTCAGGGATGAAAATGTGAAAATACAGCCTGGAATGTGGTTACCATCAACTATGGCTACAACCCCTCCAGTCATGTATATGTTTATTTTCTACCTGTAGCAGTCTATATTCCCGTAGGCTACTGTGTGAGACTAATCTGTTGAATCATATCAGATGTAGATCAACAATACATCATGGTCTGGTGTCTGCATATGGGCTGTTAGGGACGGGTGAAGTAGCGACCAGATGTGACCTGATTTACGGCAGTTTTCTTCTAATGAGCCATAAAAAATTAAAACTTAAATAAAGGCCAAATATTTGTATTGTCCTCTGATCTCTCAGGGTTTTGTCTCACTAAAGGCCATGCCCAATATAAGATAACGTTCCTTTAATAACAGCCTGCTGTCTAATTAAGCTATGTGGTGTGTACAAGTGGTGTTGACAATTTTGTAGCATGGCATCTACTGTAACACATTTGGGATCTAATAGCATAGTATTTGATTTCAAATTAGTCTATAAGGATATTTTGTTTTACATTTATAGTGTCTAATAGTGTACATTTGGGTCTATTTTGGCATATTATGCGGTTTCTAATTGAGGTGGTGTCTAAATAATATCTGTATGTATTTTTTACTGTCTGATAAAGAACATAGGCTATAAGTAAGTTGTCTGATTTGATACAACCAAAGAAATAAAATGGACACAAGCTGTGATTTAGCAAAACATGAGCAGAGCTTCTATAAAGCATAAAACATATTTTGCGAGAGAACGCCAATAGAACGCAATATTTTGTGAGCGAAAGCAAAACATATTGCGAGGTAACACAAAAGTAGTCCTCTGACCCTTCCGGGGCTCCATACTATTGCACATGGAAGAAGGCCTAGCCAAACTGCCCCTTTAAAACAAATGAATGAAAGGAACACTGTAATTGATTCGGGCATGCAAACACTTTTATGCTTTTTATATCATCAATAACTTAATGTAGTGTGGAAGGAGTCGCTTGTAGACATGAGCCCACAGGGACTGTTCATTCATTCTGCAGTTCCCCTTCAGCTCATTGCCCATCACCTTAATGCCCAGCAACTGCAGGCAGCTGTTTGCAGATGTTGTAATGTAATACTGATGTTGCTGGCATTGACACATTTTGCCAGACAATATTTCAGACTGCAGATTGGACAGCCCAGTCTTGATTTTGCAACACTTTAAAAATATTTCTTCTTAACTGTCTGTGGTGTACTAATCTGTCACTGAATTCAGGTATAAAATCAATTATGCAGAGTAGGCCTGCACGACTTGGGGAAAAATATGAATCAGGATTGTTATAGCTTAGAATTGATCTGCCACGATTTTTTTACTCAAAGCGTAATGTTTATTGCACACATGAACCATGACAAAACAAAACAAACTGGCAGTACCAAACATACTTTTTTTTTTTGCACCTATAGCACGTTGTATAGCACATTGCGCATCACCACAAGCCTGTACACATAGCGGCTTCAATGAAGAGAAGGAGAGCTGTGCAGCTTGTAAAATGAAATGAGAATCAAACTCCTATAAAAAAATTTATTGTGAGTCGAGATCGCGATTTTATAAGGATTAATTGTGCAGGCCTAATGCAGAGTTGTCGTCCTCTGCTCCTTCTCCTTCTTTCAGCTGCATTTGGTCTACACTCTGTTGGGTTGGTTGATAGTGACAGTCAATCAAAGTGGATATCCTAGCAACCAGCTGCACATCTCCCAGTTTTCTTCATCTCCCTGAGAATCACACAGACCAGCGCTTTGCTGCCATCCTGTGGGTCACTAATGTCTGTTATCTCGAAACATAAGAAGTTGAAATATGTATAGCTTCGCGTGCTTGAATGCGTGCGTCTTTTCCGGGTGGACCAAACTGACAATTTAAATACGCTACCTTGCTTCCTCTGTTAGATCGTGATGAGCATTTTTCACAATTTTTTTTGACATTCTTGTTGTCTTGGCTTCATGTAGAAATAAATGAGAGAATCATGTGGTAGATTTTTGATTTATTTTAGTTTTTTTATGTTAATCCACCTGCATATTAAGGTCAGGTCCATGGAGAGGTGAAAACACCGCCTCACTGACTTTCCTAGGTCAGTTGCTGCAAGCTAATTAGCGAAAACACAGGTAGGATAATCATGGGGAATGCTACTGCTAATTCTCTATAAAAGCTT
Organism: Percina caprodes; assembly: GCA_013375575.1. NCBI lineage: Eukaryota > Metazoa > Chordata > Actinopteri > Perciformes > Percidae > Percina > Percina caprodes. The sequence continues at coordinate 2,224,200 of JABXJD010000058.1, forward strand.
AGTGTCGTAGTCGGGCAACAGAAAACTCAGATTGGACTGATGGTCTAGCTAGCTGTCTGGATTTACCCTGCAGAGATCTGAGGAGCTGTTAACCACAGTCCTCAGAAATCCACCGGAGGTTAGAACGCCAACACAAAGGAAGAGGAAGGTAACGGACATCCGGTTGAAAAACGAGGGACATCTGGCTGAACTTTTGGCGACACTGGAACTCATGGATCCCAAAAAATGAAACGGTGTCAATAGACTACCCCCCCAGAAGCTGGTTCTAAAAAACTCCTTCTGGAACTGGATCCTTTGGGACAATATGCTTTGGGAACATTACATGTCATTTAGCTGACGCCATTATTATTAATATATTATTATTGCTATATATGTCAAAAGCCACACGCCTCTAGAGCAACTATGGGTTCAGTGTCTTGCTCAGGGACGCATTGGTTGATGTATCACAGTGAGAATTGAACCCAGGTCTCCCACACCTAAGGAATGTGTCATTTCCTCTGCACCATCACCATCACACTCAGCGCAGGCGCCCCCCAGAGACATGTGCTCAGCCCACTGTTCACACTGACTCCCACCAAGTATGACTCCAATCATATTATCAAGTTTGACTCTCCAATGACACAGTAATGGACCTAATAAGCAGCTATGATGAGACGGCATTCAGTTAATAAGATGAAAGAGATGACAACTGCCTGTGCAGACACACACTCCCCAGGGCAAGGCAGGAGCATCAAGGACCCCTCCCCCCCTCAGTGGACCAAGGTATGGAGTGTGGACTGATAGGTGGAGAGGTGCCACTTTACCTTCTGGGCACAGACAAAGGTGCACTTGCAATCAAAACCCTTAACTTCTTTAACCACATACAAAACCTGTGTGAGAGCCATATTACTCTAAAATAAAATAAATAAATAAAAGAACTAATGGTGTAAACTGCAAATATGACTTGGATTTTCATTGATCAAAAAAGGTAAACAGTGCGTTAATTACTCTACCCGTGGAACGGCACCCAGGGGCTTAAAGCTCGGGCTTAGCGCCTACCCTCTCCATTAATGCGTGTCTATACATCCTGTGTGTGTATGTGCCTGTATTTCAGGCCTCTGTGTATAATAAGAACCGAGTCTAAAAAAATTTTCCAGTGAAGGATTAATAAAGTCTGAATGTTTGGTTCACTCGAACTGAATGGTGCTTTTGGTTTTGTAGGGAACAGGAGCAACTCAGATGGATGGCAATAAAGCATCTCTGTCTTGTATCTTATCTATAATATAGACTTAGTAATATATTTTTTTTCTTTTGTGACTATCAAAATTCACATATTCTGCTAATATGTCAGTATAAATGTACGGGATGTGAATAAATGGAGTGCAAGTAGCACTCAACCTTAAAACCCTCCACATGTGTGTGCGCCCACACACACACACACACTACATATTTCCCTGGAGATCTGTCCATTATTCTGCATGGCTTCAACCGCACCTCCCTCTGTCCCTCTCATCCCAAAACCCCACCCCCCACTCAGGGGTTGCTATGGCCCTGCCTCAACTACTCTGGTATCCAGGATACGGTGACACACTCTGCATCCTGATAGGCTGCCAGTTATGCAAGGGTGGGCACACAAAAAGAAAGGAAGGCAAGGGGGGGGGGGGAGAGAGAAGAGGGCGATCCTGGTAGTTAGATGGATGGCTGAGGCAGCACCACTCCAGGGAGAGCACCATTTTAGCAGGAGCTCTTAACGGAGAGATAGCGTGGGCAGAGACGGAGGGATAGAAGAGGTAAATCAAAGCAGAGGAAAAACAAATGGCCGGTTGGTTTGAGAGGTATATGCGACTGAGCATATGTAGGTGAGAGAAGAACGGGCCGGAGAACAAGGAGACAAAAAGGGATAAAAAGAGAAAGACAAGAAGACATGAGCACGAACCGGAGAGATGCAGACTATCGTCCTCCGTCTTTTATCCTGACATCCTGACCGAGAAAGAAGGATAGCAGAGGAACCAAAAGGACTAGAAAGACTGAACTGGCGGACCCTAGAAAGCAGAAAGAGAGGGGAGGTGCCTGAGGAGGGAAAGAGGAGAAAAGGAGTAAAGGAGGAAGGGCAGGGGGTGGGGGTTTGGGAGGGCGGGGGTGCTCCGCATGTAACACACAATTAGCTTCACAGCGCTCCGACTCACTCACACTGACACAGCCAGGCACCCAGCCTCCATTGGCAGGCCGGGGCAACGCTGGCCGTCGGCAAAGTGGCAGGAGAAGCGGAGAAGGCGAGCGCCGGAGCCGAGCGGAGGAGGAGCGCAGCGCCCGGGGACGGCGACGGAGACAGTGGGGGAGGAAGACGGGGCGACGCGGTGTGGTGCGGAGGCTTGGTGCCAAGGGAGAGGCGGCGGGGGAGGGGCAGCGGGGCTGAGGAGGAGGAAGAGGACGAGGCCCGGGGACTGATGGCTCGCGGCAGCGGCTCCGGGAGGTGGAGCAGGCAGAGGCTGGGATTCTTCACCACCGTGCTGCGCTGCAACCTCCCGCCGGAGACCCAGAAGGTGGTGGTGTTCGTCATCATGATGCTGCTCATCGTCATCAACGTGGTGCTCATGTTCCTGCTGGCCTTCCAGTAGAACACCCGCACACACAGACACACACACACACACACACACACACACACACACACACATCTGGATGGAGGAAAAGAGCAGATAAACTAAGACACAGAGGGACCAAAGAGCAGAAGAGGACTGAGCGGGGCTGCTGGGATTGATGGTTGTCCAACGTGGCAGAAGCAGAACACAGGTACAACCAGGAGGAGAGGGACGCTCATTTTCTGTGAGAATAAATGTATTGTGTACCTTTTTTGTGTCAACCGAAACATGTAACCAAGAGTAATTTGCAGGGGCTAGAACTTCTAATTTACAACTTGCAACTTTCATTGTCGATTAATCTGTATTATTTTATCAATTATTCAATTAGACAGAAAATGGCGAAAAATGTTGATCAGGGTTTCCCAAAAAGCCCAACTTGATGTCCTCAAATGTCTTGCTTTGTCCACAACTCAACAATACTCCGTGTACCGTCACTAGAACATATTCAGATTTAAGAAGGAGCTGAAATAAGAGAATTTTAACTTTGAATTTCAACCTCGAAAATCAATCAGTTGGTTAGCCACCAATCGATTAATTGAATGATCTTTGCCGCTCTAGAGCACAGAACCCTCTAAAGGGAGGGTTCATCAGAATTTGGAAAATTGTATAATTTGTCAGGGTTTTGAGATATGTCTCCACCCCAACACAATGAAGGTGATGGAATTCAGGTTATGATTGTGTTGCTTGAACAATAAGTTTCATGTTATTCATTCCACGTGTTCTACTAATTGTTAACAAATTCCTTTTAGAAAAAACCAAACCAACAATTAGATATTCCATATCTCAAGACTTCCCTAACCTCTCTGTGGCTCTCATCTCTAAACGCTCTGAGGAAATCATGTTCTGGTTTGGAGGATCTGGCCCTTCGGAAGCAACAGTAGAGTAACGGAGGGTTTTCAGGTGATGTAACACACCCTGTGGCAGCTCTGTTCCAGCTCCTCAGCTCTTAGATAACCGGCTGTTTGTGTTCGGAAAACACAAAGTGGCTACCTTTTACATGCATACCAACATTCCACTTTCATTCCGAATATGACAATATTCCAAATTTGTACCAGGTCATGTAATCAGCATATTCTGAATGAGGCGTTTTTCTGAATATAACCTTTTCTGATTAAGACGTGTAATATGTGCCAGTATTATTCTAGTTTTAGTGGCATTCTTTATAAATATATTTACTACCCAATGAAAATATGCGTCTCTATCTGGGTTTTTTACCGCAGTTTACGGCCTCTTGCCTGTGTATGTCTAATGGTCAACTCGGTGCGTTGCTATGGTCACTGTTCACAAGCCAGCCAGCCAACCGTTTGCAAGGTTGTGAACCCGGTAGAGATGCATGCCCAAAAGATAAGAAGGATAATTTAAACATTAGGAAGAAGTTTTTAAGAAGCTGGTTGAAGGAATAACAGAGGGACGCTGTAGTCGCACATTCAAACTCCAACAAGTCCGCCACTGCTGGTAAACTTAGAAAAAATCGAATTTTGCACGGCTGCATGTAAACTGGAATATGAAGGAATATTCACTTTCATTTCATTACTTTCACAAATGTAACATATACTTTGTGTGTGTATATATTTATGTATATATGTGTGTGTGTGTGTGTGTATATATGTATATATATATATATATATATATATGTGTATATATATTATTCTTATTATATTGCTGTAAATCAATGACTATGTTTACATGCACATAATATTCCAGTTTTATTTGCCCTAATTCCGAAAAAGACGATATTCCGACTAAGCTGTTTACACGGCTAATGAAAGTGAATATTCATATATTGAATAATTTTTATATATATATATATATATATATATATATATATATATATATATATATATATATATATATATATATATGAATGATGTCAAATGATTCAAATATCAGTCTGTTGGTGAGTGTAACTTTGTTGTACTGATGGAGTTAGTTCGGAGTTATCTACCAAATTTACCATGTGAGCCATCATAGCACCGCCCAAACATTTTGACCCACTTGCATTAATTTGTTTGTGTAGCTATTATGTTGATATGTTACAGTATTCAAAATGTGGGTGAAGCTTTTGTCATGGTGACTTGGACATATGAGTTGACTTGTTATATTTGCTTGCTACTACACACTAGCCACTGGAAATTCTTGATTTTGACTGACTGTCAGTCTCCTTTATTTTCTTGTAACATAGGCCTACACTAAAAAGCACACACCTCTGTCACATGTGTTGTTTTTGTTCCAAATTAATTTACCAAGACTACACTATACTGTGTAGCAACAGTTCTGACAGTTAAGCTAACTCAGAGGTCTTATGTGTTTAGGGGGCCACTGGGCAGGTGTTTCCACATAATCAGGACTGCTTATCACTTGGTAGATAAAACATAAATTTCAACTATATACACTGAAACTGAGTGACTCGTCTTTCCCGCTCTTCTCTCTCTTACCTAAAGCTCCACATGTTCAGTATACAGTAGTGATGTCACTGGAGATGCATTTCTGAAGAAACAGCAGGGGTTTGCATTAAAATCCACAGTTATTATTTGCCGACCTCTCTGAAGCCCAGTTCTCACCAAAGATTCACGTTTTACAACGTTGCAGAGAAAGGTTTCAGCGGTCTGAACCAGCCCGTCTCAGCTCGACTCAAACCAGCTGATGGTGTCACTGTGACTCAGCTGGTCGAGTCTCCAGAGGCTGGTTAACAACGTAAGGGACGTCATCTGTTTCAACAGCCAGTAGAGAAGTCATCTTGTAAAGTCAGCTACAATGAAATTATCCTCAATCCATTTTAATTCCTTGCAAACTGTTACCGGAGGCACAACATGTGCCCGTAAGCACGAATGGTGGAGCGAGCTAGAGAGTGACTGAAGAGAGGGAGTGTCTCGGACAAAGGCCTGAGTCAGAGAAACAAAACGTGTTTTTGCCGACTCATCACTAGAAATGTAACTGTAGCAGGCATCTCCCTATCACTAACGTTATCCATATCATTTTTAGAAGCAAACGATACATTCAGCTTAAAAATGCCTGGAAGTCAGAAGTTAGGACGGAAGTACAAAGAGCCGTTGCTATAGAGATGATACACCGTCCCGTTTTGTCTCCATTGGTGTGAACTGGCAGGTTTCAGAACGCTGCAGACCGACGCGTTGCAAGCAGTTACAAGTTTCAACTTGTCTTGTTGCAAGTCTTTGGTCTGAACTGGACTTAAAGTGTCAGTGCTCCAGGTCGAGCTTTCTTTTAGGTTAAGAAAGAGCTGGTGCTGTCATTCCCCGGCAGTCTCAGCTGCTGTGTGAGTTTTATGTGTGCAGCTTGTTGAATGTAAAAAAAATAAAGAGGCATTTCCAAAGAGCTTGTGGCAAAATTGACACCCAAGCCGGTGGGGGGGGAGGGTGAGTGAGTAACTTTGTTTCCTTTGGTAAATTGAGGGGACACACCCTTCAGCCCTACTCTGTGCAATACTGGCTTTTTGGCAGCATCACTTGAATACATGAGTTGGATTTACAGGACTGAGATATTAAATGAAACCAGCTTTTCCCAACCTCTTTGGTTTGACCCCTGAAAGTGAGGCAAATGTCCATTCAGTACGATACAGTGTGTGATCTGTATTTAGAGGTTATATCACAATAGGTTTACATGGTTTAATTTTCAAAAAACACCATATATTTGTTGTACTGCATATTGCTGCAGCTCCTCTTTTCACCGTGTGTGTTGAGCTCTCTTTTTTAGCTACAGAGCATTGCTCTTCTGTTCCATATTTGTTGGGAGTCGCACATCTGCAGTCCTAGGTCAGCACTACTAGCCAGTCAGGAGCAGAGTATGAGGACGTGCCCTGACAGTACCTAGGTAAGGACTACTAGCCAGTCAGAAGCAGAGTATGAGGACGTGCTATGCTAGCAGCTAGGCTAGCATTATAACGTGTTGTGATGAGCGTTTGTCACAGAAATAAAGGCTGGACTACAATACAGCTGTTTGGAGCAGTTTGTGAACAGTGTTTTCTGTCCCCCCAGCTTTGGGCTTTTTCACTTTGTAAACCTATAACATGCACATATATATATATATATATATATATATATATATATATATATATATATATATATATATATATATATATATATATATATATATATACATACATACATACATACATACATACATACATACATACATACATACATACATATATATATATATATATATATATATATATATATATATATATATATATATATATATATATATAGTCACACAATAAAGGGAAAAGCCAAAAAGCATAATATGAGCACTTTAATAAAATTGGTGGCTTGACAAAGTGAAATTACCCTAGCCCAAGTCTAAAGCTAGATACAAGAATATTTTTATCAGTGTGTCATAAAGTACTGTATAAATAAAGTGTATGGGTAATAAAGATACATGGTTGTGTGTGTGTGTGTGTGTGTGTGTGTGTGTGTGTGTGTGTGTGTGTGTCCCTTAGTCATGCAGAGCATGTTTACAACCGGTTGTTTGCTGCTGTTTGCTATGATAAAATGTATTAGGAGGATTATGTGGTGTCAAGTAGTCAAAGAAGATTCTGGAGAGAAGGGCAGCAGAAAGGCAAGATGGTGTGGGAGTGTTGCCTAGCAACAGCCGTATCGTCAGCTTCCCTCATCGCCGTGATGGATCAGTGGCGCTAAGAGCCAGATCGCAGACAGAAAAAAAATGAAGCGACTATGTCTTTAGCAACAATAGTGAGGTAGTGTGAAAGACGTCTAGAAAGAGACAAGCATGCGGAGAGGAAGGATGGTGGGCTAATGTGGTCCAGCAGGATTTGTGTTGTCTCTGCAGGAAGGAGAACAGCATAACGGATGGCCTCTGTAGAGTACGGGGCCATGCTGACGCATTGAACCTGGTCTTGTGATATATGACCACTGCAGTGTTTTCATCAATAACTCTCAGATGCTTCTGGCCTCGCTCTGTTTTGGTCTCCTCTTCCTCTGTTTCTCACACTTCCTCTTCCCTCCTCTGTATCTTTGTCTTAGTCTGCTTTCACCTGAGCTTCTCAATGATTTCGCACTCTACACGATGCCCTGTTCCTCAGCCTATATCACAGCTTAATGATAACGTTGGAAGATACAGAGTGACCCATGTGTATGGGCCTACCTTTGACCCATGTGTATGGGCCTACCTTTGACCCATGTTTATGGGCCTGCCTTAATCTCACTGAACACAACTTCACTTTGTCCCAAACATATATTTTTTATATTTATTCACATTATTTAGGGGTTAATTCCAGACAAAGTGTCAATTATTGGGAATTAATGGATGACAGAGAGACCAGCATCCACGTGCAGCCTCCATAGAAGTTTATTAATGACCTTATAATGGACACCTCAAAGGGCATTAACCCGCTTATACCACCATCACTTGCTAAATAACCTTTTTAAGACCGTTAACTTCAAATTTTAATACGTTTTGCAATAAAAAAACTAACCTTTTCTATAACCCAGTTTCCCTGGTTGGACTAATACCTGGAAAAATCCTTCCCATCATATAAGGTTCTTGTGCAATGCATGACCAATAGGACGGGCCTTAGATAGGACGTGCCACGCATGGCAAGAGGTGATATTTTTAGTCCGCTCATCTTATAGAACCCTTTGGCTCAGCTACAAGCCAGAAACATTGTAGCCAATCTGAATTGCGTATTCACCCAGCCCATGTTATAAGCACCAGTTTTCAAATGTTAGCATCCTAACACAATAAACTAAGAAAAGGTGCTATCAGGCATCAGGGTCAGATGTCAGAGCAGCACAACTTTAAAGTCTTCAGCATCATTTGTTGGGGTCTAAAGCGTGATTTATGGTCCTTAAACTTTGAAGGTATAAATGTCCCATGGCATGAAAATGTTGTTTTTTATAACATTAATATGCCTGCCTATGGTCCCCCAGACTCAGAAATGGCACATACTAAGAATACTGGCTCTAGTGGCTGCAATTCTGCACCAAGGCTGAATTTTGGGAAAGAGACTTCAGATACAGTATTAGGGGACCACTAAGGTCTATATAAAAGAGACTTCAGATACAGTATTAGGGACCACTAAGGTCTATATAAAAGAGACTTCAGATACAGTATTAGGGGACCACTAAGGTCTATATAAAAGAGACTTCAGATACAGTATTAGGGGACCACTAAGGTCTATATAAAAGAGACTTCAGATACAGTATTAGGGGACCACTAAGGTCTATATAAAAGAGTCTTCAGATACAGTATTAGGGGACCACTAAGGTCTATATAAAAGAGTCTTCAGATACAGTATTAAGGGACCACTAAGGTCTATATAAAAGAGTCTTCAGATACAGTATTAGGGGACCACTAAGGTCTATATAAAAGAGTCTTCAGATACAGTATTAAGGGACCACTAAGGTCTATATAAAAGAGTCTTCAGATACAGTATTAGGGGACCACTAAGGTCTATATAAAAGAGTCTTCAGATACAGTATTAAGGGACCACTAAGGTCTATATAAAAGAGACTTCAGATACAGTATTAGGGGACCACTAAGGTCTATGTAAAAGCACCCAAAAAGCACCATGTCATGGGACCTTTAAAGAATGTATTGCACTGAAACTGTATCAGTAAACCCAATCCTTCATTTTAGTTTTAATTTATTGACCCACTGTATGACTAAAAGTGCCCATGTTGCAACCAGGACATTCCAGCTCATGTCTGACCTGTGACCCTTTCTGTGGTGCTTCCTCTGCAGCTGATCAGTGATGGCAGCGTGGTGTACGCTGAGGCCCTCTGGGACCATGTCACCATGGACGACCAGGAGCTGGGCTTCAAGGCTGGTGATGTCATCGAGGTAGTGGACGCCACTAACAAGGAGTGGTGGTGGGGCCGCATCATGGACAGCGAGGGCTGGTTCCCTGCCAGCTTCGTACGGGTGAGACAAACCAGGCTGCTGGAAAAGACCGGCCATACGGCATTTGATTAATGCATGCAGCTGCTGCAATACTGACAGACTGAGTAATATGAAACCTCATCAATATTTCTGCAAAATTGTAGATTCACTTGACACTTGACACAAAACTTGAGAAATGTCATGACATATAGGGTTATCAAAATGTTTGTGCGCATGTTCCTCCTGTAAACCAGAAGCTATACAACACATTGTTATGAACAAGTTGAAATCAAAAGTTATGCACCGCAATGATGGCGACTGCCAGCCGGTCATGTGACATGTAAGTTTAGCAGTTGTAACACTTAATTTTTTTAAATATCTTTATTATTTCACATTTTTAGGATGTTTTCATACAACTGGATACCCATGTTTTTCATATCAAAATGTTCAGAACAAACCCTGCTTTCTAGAGCTGACGTTGATGTTCGCATTTTGAAATTTAACAAATCTCATGTGAAAACAAACCTTAACTCCATTGTTTTGGTGCTTGGAATGAGTTTATGAAAGTCTTGGGTTCACAAAAGTAGCTTAATGTCTGAATAAAATAATCAATAAATGTCCAATATGAAATTTTGTAATATCGCGTCTTGGAGTAGGACTGCTGTCAAACATCACAGGGACTTGCCGGTGTGTCTTTTGTCCTCTTGGGGTTTAATAATTAATTATGTCTTCCTTAGTTGCGTGTGAACCAGGATGAGCCCATGGAGGAGTATCTGGCCCACCTGGAAGGGGCTCAGGCTGGTGAGGAGAGTCGGGCAGGTCTGGGCTTGTTGCTGGGACCAGGTTTGCCCTGCAAAGAACAGATGAGGACCAATGTCATCAATGAGATCATGAGCACAGAGAGAGACTACATCAAGCACCTAAAAGACATCTGTGAGGTCTGGATTAGATCATGTGAAAAAAAAGACATGTAATTTACTGTCTTGATGAACCATGAGCTAGATATCATGAAGGGGAGCTTGGCTCACTCATGCACGTCTTGTTTTCCAATGTATTACATCTCTAGGATTGGCAGTAAAACAGACAATCTTTGTGAACCAGAAAAAACTCCTAGAATGGGCTTATTAGCAGTGGAGCAAGTACTTATGCTCTCCAACAACATTGTGTGTGTGTGTGTGTGTGTGTGTGTGTGTGTGTGTGTGTGTGTGTGTGTGTGTGTGTGTGAGAGTGTGTGTGAGAGAGAGAAAGAGGGAGAGATGGAGGTTTAAAGGGACAGTTCACTCCAAATTTAAGATTTTTTTTTTTTCTCTTACCTGTAGTGCTATTTATCAATCTTGATAGTTTGGGTTATGAGTTGACCAGTGTTGGTGATTTCGCCTTTAGAGATGTCTGCCTTCTCTTCAATATAACTTGCTCAAAACACCCCAAAAATACATTTGAAAAACTCAACAGCAATGTCTCTTTTCAGAAATCATGACTCAGTTACTCAAGATAATCCAGAGACCTGGCTGTGAGTAGTTTCATGGTGAAACATTTTTCTTTTTTGCCAATGTGCACCCGCCAACCGTAACACTGAGCTGTTGGAGAAAACAGCTGTAGACACACTGAGGAGGACGGCGTTAATGTTCAGCTCTCAGGCTGGCGGAAGCATGAGCCTCACGTCTGCGCTTCCTTCTGCCTGGTGATACGTTTGGCGGGTATACAAAAAAAAAATAGTTCCTGTGTAAAACCGCTCACAGCCAGGTCAAATGTCAAATGTACTTTTTGGGGCGCTTCGAGCACCATAAGCCGAGTGCCATATAGGCGCCACATATTCCATTACAGTGGAGAGAAGGCAGACATCTCTACAGCCAATATCTCCCAACATTAGGCAACTCATACCAAAACTATCTGGACAGATAAATAGCACTACAGGAAAGATACAAACATTTGTGGTGAACTGTCCCTTTTAAATGTATGTATTATATATAATATATGTTGTGTTTTGTAGTAATTTGTGGAACTATTTTCCCTCAGGGCTACATCAAACAGTGCCGCAAGCGGACAGACATGTTCGCGGAAGAGCAGCTTCGCACCATCTTTGGAAATATTGAAGATATCTACCGATTCCAGAGGAAGTTCCTGAAAGACCTGGAGAAGAAATTCAACAAGGAGCAGCCGCACCTGAGCGAGATCGGCTGCTGCTTCCTCGAACACGTAAGCCAATTGAAAACCGTTCAATCCGGAGAACTTGCAGTTAGCCTATGAATTTCCACACTAGTATTTAAAAAATGATGCCACCAGAGAGACGTTACTGTATGGAAGAGATGGCACACAAAAGAGTAATTCTGCTTCAAATCATCTCTTTTCACTTTGTTTTCCAAAACCCTCAAACTAATATTAGGTAGGTATAGATATAGTTTGTGAACAATGTGGGTGCATACCTTTTAACTCTGGGTTAACCATTCTACCCAAATAGATTTTTTGCTTCTACTGTAGCTCTTTCTCTTTTTTTGTGTGTGTAGCAAACAGATTTCCAGATCTACTCCGAGTATTGCAACAACCACCCCAACGCCTGCGTCCAGCTCTCCAAGCTCATGAAGGTCAACAAGTATGTGTTCTTCTTCGAGGCCTGCCGACTCCTGCAGAAGATGATCGACATTTCCTTGGATGGCTTCCTGCTCACTCCCGTGCAGAAGATCTGCAAGTACCCACTGCAGCTGGCTGAGCTGCTCAAATACACCAACCCACAGCACAGGTGACTGCAAATTCTTTATGTGTTCCCGCGAGGGAAGACGTCCAGAGATCCATTGGTGCACACGTGTGCTGATGTAAAAATCATCACTTTCATTCATTCGTCTTGAAAGACCAGTGCTCATTGATCACAGTGGACAGATGCAGTTGATATTTATAATTCTTTACCTTATGCCTTCCATCCACTGGCAGACTCTGAACAGACTTTGAACAGACTAAAGTGTGACACCATCTCACATCTAAAGACAACCATCTCACATCTAAAGACAACCATCTCACATCTAAAGACAACCATAAGACAACCATCTCACAAAGACAACCATCTCACATCTAAAGGCAACCGTCTCACATCTAAAGACAACCATAAGACAACCATCTCACAAAGACAACCATCTCACATCTAAAGACAATTGTCTCACATCTAAAGACAACCATAAGACAACCATCTCACAAAGACAACCGTCTCACATCTAAAGACAACCGTCTCACATCTAAAGACAACCATCTCACATAAAAAGACAACCATAAGACAACCATCTCACATCTAAAGACAACCATCTCACATCTAAAGACAACCGTCTCACATCTAAAGACAACCATAAGACAACCATCTCACAAAGACAACCATCTCACATCTAAAGACAATCATAAGACAACCATCTCACAAAGACAACCGTCTCACATCTAAAGACAACCGTCTCACATCTAAAGACAACCATCTCACATAAAAAGACAACCATAAGACAACCATCTCACAAAGACAACCGTCTCACATCTAAAGACAACCATCTCACATCTAAAGACAACCATCTCACATCTATCATTAAAGACTGTCTTAAGAAGAAAGACCTTGTAGGGTCACACATTGCAAGACTACAGCTAGATTTGTTTTCAAAAATGTAACCTAGCTAGCTAGCTGACCATGCTAGGCCTAGTTAGCTAGCTGACCGTGCTAGGCCTAGCTAGCTAGCTGACCGTGCTAGGCCTAGTTAGCTAGCTGACCGTGCTAGGCCTAGCTAGCTAGCTGACCGTGCTAGGCCTAGCTAGCTAGCTGACCGTGCTAGGCCTAGCTAGCTAGCTGACCGTGCTAGGCCTAGCTAGCTAGCTGACCGTGCTAGGCCTAGCTAGCTTGCTGACCGTGCTAGGCCTAGCTAGCTTGCTGACCGTGCTAGGCCTAGCTAGCTAGCCTTGTCTGACACCATTATTAAAGGATCCCTACAGAGGTCGACCTCTCATTTAAAGGGTAACATGAAACAACCCTGAAATCATTCTCCATTTAAATAAACTGTAATTTTAGCATTGTTAAATACACTTAATTTATAGTCCAAAAAAATCAATTGGTTGTCCTTCCGCTGTTCCAACAATCAACCCTTAATTCACCCATTTACATGTGAAAGTAGAGGGTTAGGGTTAGTGATACGCCATTTATACTTTCAGTGTTGATTTTGGCCTTTTCATAAAATGTCTTGACTAAAAGAAAAATATTGAATATTCCCACACATATCTTTTAGGCTTCACACCCTGACTGCATGTCACTCTCTGATCTGTAGGGACTACAAAGATGTGGAGGCGGCCTTAAACGCCATGAAGAACGTCGCCAGGCTGATCAACGAGCGGAAACGACGCCTCGAGAACATCGACAAGATTGCCCAGTGGCAGAGCTCCATAGAGGACTGGGAGGTGTGTGTGTGTGTGTGTGTGTGTGTTTGTGTGTGTGTGTTTGTGTGTGTGCATGCGCATGCATGCGTGCATTTGTGTGTGTGCATGCACGTGCGTGCATTTGTGTGTGTTGCTGCATGCAGATATGTATGTACAGTATGTATGTATTGTATGTGTGTTGCTGCACGTGCGTGGATTTGTTGCTGTGTTTCTCTGTAAGTGTGTGTGTGTGTGTGTGTGTGTGTGTGTGTGTGTGTGTGTGTGTGTGTGTGTGTGTGTGTGTGTGTGTGTAACTGTATGTATGTATGTATGTGTGTGTTGCTGCGCGCACATGTGCATGCGTTGCTGCGTGCATGCGTTGCTGTTTGTGTGTAACTGTGTGTGTGTACGTTCATTCCATACAGGGCGAAGACGTCCTCAGCAGGAGCTCTGATCTCATCTTTTCGGGGGAGTTGAGCAAGCTGTCCCAGCCTCAGGCCAAGAGTCAGCAGAGAATGTTTTTCCTCTTTGATCATCAGATGGTGTACTGCAAAAAGGTGCCTCAGCGTTTCACACCGCACTTTACACGTCTTTAATGCTGATGACAGTAAGAGCGAACAATTCCCCATTTGCACAACTGTACTGTACTCAACTGTTGGTGTGGAGGTAACACGCTAAACTGATGGAGAAACAAATTAAAATAATAACTATCTGCTTTGTAGTGTGCTTAAAAATTCATTTGAATTCAGAATATATGAATCGACAGGCCTGCCATCTTCAACCGTTGTTGGAATACTGGTTGATTTGATTTTAATTATTTGGTTATACAATAGAAGCCTTCCACAGAAGAGCCGAATTGATTGTTTTCTCTTCAAAGTTAGCCGCTATGTGCAAAACTAATGGTGGATTTATGTTTATATAGAGAAATATACAAACATAGCATATTTAGTCAATTGGCCACATCTATGTAAAGTGCAGTCCTTAATTAAGTTATAATGGGCTTTCGTACTGTGCAATAGCAGATTTATAATTCAGCAGAGGACATGATCCAAATATTAATAAAGTTTACAATTATTTTTTTTTATATATAAATGTGCCTACGAATTACATTCTCTCTGTGCACTGTGTAGGCTATGTATTACATAGCACAACATTATTTAGAGCAGTGATGTCCATTTTCACTTTCTCACAGCCTACTGCGTTAAACGGTCCACCACATTCCCATAATCAACGGCGGCGTCATTACGTTGGCCATATCGCGCCCAGGGTTCGGTTCTGTGGACTCTTAAGGTTTGGCAGAAACCAAACACCATCAAAAAACCCAATATTCGGCCGAATCCTGGATTCGGTGCATCCCTAGTTATGATCAGATGGAAAATTAAACCGTTTCAGAGACATTTAAAAGTTACGTATAGTCACTTTAAAAACCTTCTTAACTTGGACTTTAAGTCTTAGTAATCCTGCCATTACTATGACTCCAAACTTCACATATTATAATCCTGCATCACTGCTTTCAAATTAAAACATGCCGCACCACTCTTCGCTTCATTTATACCAAAGATTTTAGCCAAGGTTGCCTCCAACATTATTCCCCTGTTTCTTCATACCTGTGGCATGAAACACAATCATTCATTCAATCATACCTGTAGTGCTACTTTTACTAGGATTCTTGGCTGAATTTGCTGTCCATATCCTTGCAGGACCTCCTGCGGCGGGACATGCTGTACTACAAGGGTCGGATGGACATGGACCACATGGAGGTGATAGACGTGGAAGACGGTAAGGAGAAGGACTTCAACATCAGCGTGAAGAACGCCCTGAAGCTGCGCTCACTGGCCGGGGACCAAGTCCATCTGCTGTGCGCCAAGAAGCCAGAGCAGAAGCAGCGCTGGCTCGGAGCCTTCGCTGACGAGAGGATTCAGGTCCAGCATGACCGTGACACAGGTCAGACGTCTGCGCACATCATGTTCATGGTTAAAGAGCCCCTATCCTACTCCTTTTAGGTGTCACATTTGTACTCTTGGGATCTTACTAGAATAGGTTGACATGCTTTGAGGTTCAAAAAAACGTTGGGTTTCTCTTTTTTTCACGTAAATCTGTGTTTCTTATTCTCCTCTCAGGGTTCTCTCTCACAGAGGTCCAGAAGAAACAGGCCATGTTTAACGCCTGCAAAAGCCATCCGGCTGGGAAACCAAAAGGTATGCACCCAAGGGTTCAGAGAAAGGCAAATAATAGGATTTCCTGGACTTGAATAGTTGTGCATTAGGCACTAAGCCCCTGAGTGATGGAGTCTCAATGTGGTGTTTGTATCAGTGTAGACTCTACATCCTCTTGTTCATAAGTTTTATTTCCTTTTGTCAGATAATATAATACCCGTCTTCTTACAGGGTTTTTTTTTGCTTTTCAACCTGGACCCTATTACCCTATGTTTATGTGTGATGTGAAAACAACATGTCTGACAACATTATGGAAGACCTTTTTAAAATCTCTTTGAGACCTTTCTGTTTAACCAGAAACAGCTCTGAGGTCGCTAGCTTTACACCCACCATATTTTCTCATTCTATGTGTTTATTTCAACCAAAACTAGAGTTGTGATGGTTGGAAAAATGAAAAGACGACCCTAAACGGCTTTTCATAGTGTTTAGTTTCAGCCGACTTTGAATGAAGTGTATTTTACCATGCTAAAATGACTTTCCATGGAGTCTGGTGGCTTCGCAGATGTTTTTATGTTTAAAAAAAAAACAGAAAGGACGACCTCCTTAAAATATCCTTTCCATAATGTTGTCAGACACTTAATCTTAATATTAATCTGAGCCTGTCAGCGGCAAAACGAGCACTTTAGTGAAAGTAAATACAAGCTGGACAATTGTTCTATTAACTTCCATTGTAGCTTGTTTCGCCGCTGCAGCGATCTCGCTTAATACTGGACCAATGTCAAAGATTGTTGTTGTCATCAGTCACTTAGACACAAAAACATAGGAACATAGGGTCCAGGTTGGAAAAAAAAACATAGCCTTCATATCTCTGGGTAATATCAGTCTGAAAATGTCCTTCTCTCTGGGTTTGGACATGGGTCACCTCACAATGAAAAATGTATAAGCGCTGATCTATAATGCATACTGCAGCACTTTCTATTTAAATGATATGTCACCAGGACCTGTATTCTTCACGCATGTCAGAATCACAGTAAAGGTTGGACTAAGGCTAAAAATACTAAAAAAACAGGACCGCAGATTTATTTATGAAGATTCCTACACACGCTAACAACTTTGCTGTTCTTTGATTGGTGTCTATAAAACTCAAGACTTACGGCACAGATGTTTTCACATTAAAGAGAATCTTCCCCTTTTTCCAGGTAGGCTTTTCATTTGATCTGCAGGAAGTGTTGGGTTTCATTGACGTTAGCTTAACTGTGCTTGAAAAACGGCAAAGCACGGACAAGTGGCCAACATTTGTGAATGAAAATGAAAAACTATTTGTGTTTAAAACAGAAAGTCAGAGCAGCAGAGTATTGACTATAACAAAGATCCTCTACTAGCCTAGAAATCTAGACGCACCCTAGCGACAACAAATGTAATTTGCAGCTAGGGTCAGTCTAGCAACTCTCTGTTGGCTTGCATGCTGGAAAAACCTAATTCTGGTCTGGCCAATCACATCGGTGGGCGGGCTTAACATAAGGACGGCAGAGACGGTTCCCCGTGAATTCCCTGCTACTACATGAAAACAAAGAAGATGGCTGCAGTGGTCTTTCCAATAGGCTGTGGCCGTGACTTGGAGTTAAGCACTGAAGTCATTCTTAAAAAAGGAAGATGTGTTCGGAGTTTTGCCAACCGGATACGGCAAAAGTTTAATCCATCAACTAATGTTGCTCTGGTTGGTTGTAGTGCTATCCTATTGCGTGCAGATGGATTTTGAAAGACAACAGTTTATTCTTTTTTTTCGTTTATCAGATCTGAAATATACTGTATAATGAATGCGTGCTTCCGGTCTCATTGCCCAGCTGTGTCCGATATCTCATAAAGTGCTACGTGTAATGCAGTGTTGTGTTTCCTCCTCAGCAGTGACCAGACCTTACTATGACTTCCTCCTGCGGCAGAAACACCCGTCCCTCCCCACCGCCTTGCCCCAGCAGCAGGTGTTCATGCTGGCTGAGCCCAAGCGCAAAACCTCCACCTTCTGGCACAACATCGGCCGACTGACACCTTTCAAGAAGTGAAGGAGAGAAAATCCTAAAGCCGTGGAGCGAAGGAACAGAAGGGGGGGGGGAGAGAAGCGCTCTCTGCTCGTGCCTGAATAGACCCTTTTTAATTAATCTCTTTTTCTTTTCGTACACGTAACATTGCCCTTATTGAAACACTGATTTATTGTATAGATGAGGATTATTATGGTGAGGACGAGATTATTTTTTTTGAAAGCACTTTAAAGGTTGGTTAACAATCAGACTTGAGAATGGTCTCCCGGAGACACTAGAGACTCTTGCTTAACTTACTTACTACTGCTACTACACCTCCAATCAAGCGCCAACTGGTACTAATACTACTACTGTACTGCTGCGAGCGGGCGCGGGACTCCCGATTGTGCTGCCTCTGTGAACGACAAAAAAAAACAAAAAAAAAATGTTGTCATTTCTTTCCACTGTTGTGTTGTTTTATGAGTTCACAGATGCCAAGTGTTCGCAGTGCCAGACGATTTTGTTTTTTATATTGTTTGATCTGTGTCTGTTTATGAAGAAGACGAAAAAGGGAACATTGAAAGGTGAGGGGGGGGGGTGTCCCTGTGCTTTTTCTCTGTGCAAATATATAATATCAGGATTTTATTTGAGGTGTTTTTTTTAAAGTGTTTAGTGATCTCCATCCGCCAGGATTTAGTTCCGTACGTCTCTGGTGCATTTATGGTATTGTGCAAACACTTGATAAAAAAATGATCAAATGCAAGAAGAAGAAGAAGAAGATTTTACTTTTTATTCAACGAAACAGCAGCAACACACATTCCTCGAGTCCGATCCTCGACTCCTCCTTTTACCTACCATGTCAATAAGAGTAAACACCCTGGTTGTTTTTTTTCTTTCTCTCTTTCTCTTTTTTTTTTCTTTTTTTTTAAAGTGCCATTTGAAGGGTGTCACGGATGACTTACAATGACATGCATGGATGTGATGAAAAAATGCTGTGAAGAATATTTTTTTATCTCTGAAGAACCCTGCTATATTTAACCAGACTTCAGGAACTGAGGTTTTCATTGTGCTACTTGGCTGACAGCATCAGACACACACACACACACACATACACACACACACACACACACACACAAACACACACACACACACACACACACACACACACACGCGCGCGCTCTTTTATCTACCTTTCCTGTACTTCTGATAGCCAGTGTTCCTGCTCTGTGTATCTGGTCTCCAGTATAATCTCATTTCTGATCGATGCAGCCCAGTGAAATCGCTCTGTAAGTGCATTCAGTAAAATGTGCTCCTTTCACCTTTGTGTTCAAATGTTTTAGCTTCTGACGATATGGAATATTAAACATTCCTAAGCTGACAAATGTGACCGTCAGTATGGGGTGATTATTGTTTCGTTTCCCAGTGCTGCATCGCCCAGCAGACGTCACGGGGGACGTCGTGATGCTGTCCCCGTCATCAGCTCAGCGGCAGCTTTTAACTTCAGCCCAGTCAAAGTTCATCAAGTCTGCGACACCTACCAGTCGCAGGGTTGGCGGTTCGATCCCTGGCCCTGCCGACCCTTGTTGAAGTGTCTTTGGGCAAGACATTGAACCCCGAATTCTTGTGTGTGAATGGTTCCAGTGTTGCTAAAAGTGGCTAGATGATGCCATACGTTCATTTACATATTGGTGACATCATTATGAAATCATTTGCGTATAGCTCAGTGTTTGTATGGTGTTAAAACAGTCTCATAAGTATTTGTAACTTGTAAAACACAATTCACAAATGAATGCAGAGCAATTTGTATCTGACCGTGCGTCTAATTTGTAACTCGTATTTCATCATTTGTAAATGAACTTAATATTTTTCAATGTGAATATATTTGTAACTCTTATATGTGTGGGTACTTTTGAGACTAGTTTTCCTAATAGCGCAGAAAAACAGTCTCAAAAGTACCCACACATATAGGCGATTTACCTTTTCTTGGCCTCTGTCCAGCCAAGAAAAGGTTTGAGCTCTGAACCTAAGGTATTACATTGACACTAATATTGAAATATTACCCAGGCATGCACACAATAAAGATCTAGTTTGAAAGAAAAAAAAATTAAATCTTAAACTAAGATCTACGTAAAAAGGACAGCTCTTTTCAGTGTTTTCAACCACTTCTTGCTGCTTCTTCAGGGGAAATACTGACACTGAGTAGTCTGTATCCGTGATGCTACGCTTCCAGGATTTCTCCGGTGCCACCAGAAATTCTGCGGGTATTCTGCTAGTAATTGAAACTTTTTTGGTTTTGGTTCTGCTGTTCCCGAGGTCAAGAATTAATTTCATTCTTAACAGTAATGCAAAATTGAAGCAAGTGAATGTAGACTTTATGTAGACTAAAGGTATAATTCATGCACAATTCAAGCATCTGCTATGAATTAACATACGGAAATTAAAGAGGAATATCTACATTAAATACAGAAATATGACTATACTATACAATATGAATACTTGTGCTTTGCTATCCCAGGACAGGTTCGCTATGGTAGGTCTGAGGGCTGCAATGTTGCGGCCGCAGCGGACGTCCATGGCCATGGTGCGGTGCTGTTCTTGGAGACAGTGACACCATCTGTACTTGCTGATGGAGCCAGTGACAGGTGCTCCTCCAGGTCAGTTACGTGTTCAGGTATCTGCAATGAAAACAAGCTTAGGGCCGACCTGCTTCAAAACACTGCTAATAGTGATTATTATTATTTTATATTCTAATACATCAATATATTGAAGGGACGACACTTTACAGTCATGTAGTCCGGTGACTGTGAGACCACTATAACTATTTTTTATTTATTTTTTTCTCCCTTTTTTACATGTCACTTAGCATGAAGGTAGAAACTCCAGACAGCAGTAAGCGCTGGTACATTATACAAACTAGAGCAAAATAAAAGTACAACTGTAAGGGCTTTTTTTTTTTTTTTAAATCCAAGGTGTAGACAGAAGAGATGTGTTTGGCGGGTTTTATGTGTGTTTGGCTTGGATACGTAATCCTTATCTGGCAACACTGCTTGTAGAACTAATCCTACATTTCCCATGAACACCATATTGTGACGTGTCGTACAAGCGTCGGCTACGTGCCCAGCGTGCGGTATTCATTACGAGCTACGCTGAAACGGAGAAGACGAACAGAACGGTGCGAAACGAACCAGAGGAGCTGAAGTTAAGTAGCAATGGAAAAAAACAAGAAATATGTAGCTAGTGGAAAATCTGGCCTGGCTGTCAGTCACAAGAAGCAACTTTGATTCTGAACTGTAAATCTGAAAAACAATCAGTTGACTTACAGACTGAATCCCCACAGAGTAGCTGAGTGAGAGAGTCATATAGACACACTGTGACATGTCTCTGAATCCCTCTGGAGACTCACACCTTCTGTCAGCTGGAGCTGAAGAACTGCATAATAACTATGTATAATGTGTATTTATAATCTGCTGCATTAGCCGAGCAGAAAACGTACATGTGCAAAACGCATCAAACCGTCTGTTGTTTCAGGTACTGAATCTGAAACGAGACGTTAGGCTTTGAGTTTTTGTTATCCTTTTGAACACCTCTTGTTGATTGTTTTTTTCCATTTTTTCAGTCATTCATTCACCCATCCATCCATCCATCCATCCCTAACAGACTTATTACACACACATATACACACGCACACAGTCACTTTTATTAGGTCACAGGGTTATCATCAGTTATAATTATGTAACCATTGAATTCTAATTCATGAAAATCAATAGTACTATAAACTACTAATTCTACAAAGTCAACTTGATGATGATCATAATCAGAGTAAATCACACCTTTCCAAACAGTGTTCAAAATTAACTTTTTTAGCCACCAGCCAAATGACTAGTGAATGTTGCACTTTTACCAGCCACGCAATAGATTGCCATTGGGGGGTTGTATTGGCTGGTGAATGAAGCAAATCTAGCAGCCATTTGCATATTTCACCAGCATTTAGCGAGTAGATGGTGGTAATTTTAAACCCTGTTTCCATTCTTATTTACTGATTATTATCATACTTACATGTACTTCTTACCTTTTCAGCATTTAAAATCTCTTGTTCTTCCTCCCTTTCACAGGGCCTTGGATCATCTTTTGGTGATTGCAGGCAAGGTATTGGAGAGAGATACATGCGGGCGAAATAATCAATGACCAATAATCAAATGTTTCTTTCTCTTTTTTGGGGCCTTCCATAGTGGCTACACAATAAAGGAAAGGGAAGAAGCTAACAAGCATAATATGAGCACTAAATATTTAAGGTCAGGTAAAGACCAAGCAAAAGTATCTATTTAGTCAACGTGGAAAAAAGTAAATGAAGAATCGCAAGGCAACGTGATTGTACATCTTTATTTTGAAGGTCTACATTAAAATATAACAATGCATTCTTGACAGTATCACATACACGAGCCTCATATGCAAAGATATAAAAAAAATGGAATTGCAGCCTGTAGAGAACATCAGGATGATTATTTGTTGTCTACCTGCGAGATGGCATCTCATCGTGATAGGTGACTTTTCCTTCACATCTCCAGCTTGAAAGACTTGTCATTTAAAAAAATGAAACCTAGTTATCATAGTAGGTTGATCCACTAGGTTTATTTTGAGAACCCTTTTTCTTCTCCTTTCCAGCAGAAATTATAAGCAAATACAACAATTACTAATATATTTGCCCAAAACATAATTTTCAGTGTGTTCAGTTTTACATTATTACTATATAAACATGCTTTTAAAGACTGCACATGGTGACAAGAACAAGGAAATGAAGTGCTGATTGGAAAACAGCTCTACATTTGACATATACTGTATATCTAAATATATTTCAACCTGGATTGAACACATTGTCATCATCTACATGGACTCAGCGTTGTGTACAAGGGTCTGTGTATATGTGTGTGTTTTGCGCACAGGCTTTTACTTTTGCCATCTGCGCATCTGGGCGTATTGAGCCGCATAAGACTGCCTGCTGGTGGGCTGACCCTCCTCTGTCTCTGATTCGTAAATCTCCTCCTCTTCCTCATCTTCATCTTCGTCCTCTTCTTCCCCCTCCGGCTCGTCGTCCTCCATGCCTCTCTGGCGTTGCAAGGTGCTGCGAGCCTGCAAATTGAATAAGGTGAGAATTATCAGGCTCACTGAGTGATGAACTGGGGGTCCGGGTCCCCTAGGCCGAAAGTCTTAACATTAATGCAACATATTATTATACATACAGATATAAATCCGCACTAATGATATAGGCTTAATGGTCCATGGGTGAGGTAGTCACTAAGGTAGCCATCCACAGATACATGTGTCACATGTATCTATGGAACATTAAAACATGACTTATAAAGTCATGCCCACAATTATTTCAATATCTTGCTATTCTATGCACTAAAAAGGTATAAAGGCTTTAGGCTGCCCTGCACAAGACACTTTTGTAGGCCCGGTGTAATATACAACTTCATGTATACAATATTAGTAATTGGGGGTCCCTGCTCCGTCTCTCTCTCAGTGGACACGTCCTTGGTTCAAAAAAGTCAAACCTCCCTGCCTTAAAGGACAAATCTGGCGCAAAATAAAGGGGTTAATGAGACGTGTACCGAGTCAACCATTCTCTGGGATATGTTTTCATGCTAATCGAATGTGACCAGTTTTATCGCAATCGTTTTATGGTTTTATGGTACTTTTACTTTGCAATAAAACTGGTCACATTCGATTAGCATGAAAACATGTCTCAGAGAATGTTATTAACCCCTCGGTTCATTTTGCACCGGAATTGTCCTTTAAAGGGTAATTTCTTTCTTTTTTGCGCATACCATATTTCCATATGTAATCTTTGTAATTGGTCCAGTATTGCGTGAGAACGCTGTAACCAGCAGCCGCGAACCAGGCTACGATGTGATCCTATAGGTCAAATGTGCGCCATCAATTTCTTACCACTAAAAGTTCTGTTTTTGCGACTAACAGGTTCAGATCATTAGTGTGTCTGACACTCTTATCGGATGGATCCCTACAGAGATAGACCTTTTGTTAAAGAGTAAAATCCTTTTGTTGAGTCAGAAACAGCCCTGAAAATGGCCATCGCCAAACTCACCAGACTCTATTTATATAAACAGTACTTTTAGCGTGTATAGAGCCAGCATATTCCCACATGTAAATGAGTGAATTAAGGGTTTATTTCAACCAGACTAGAGTGGTGATTGTTGGCACAGTGGAAAGACAGAACCAAGGCAGCTTTTGATTATTGTTATATATATTATTTTGTGTCTGTCGACTTTGAATGAAGTGTGTTTTTACAATGATAAAATTAATGTTTATTTAAATGGAGTCTGGTGAGTTTGGCAATAGTGATTTTGGGATGGTTTCAATGTCAAACAAAAATGATCTTACTCTTTAAGTGCTGTTTTTTAATCCACTTTTAGTGGATGTAAATTGAAGGTGATCAGTTGCCCATTAGCGTTACATTGTTTTTTGTTTTTTTTCACCTTTCTTACTGGACCAATATTAAAGATTGTTGTTCCCATTAGTCACTGGAAAATAGGGTCCAGGTTGAAAAAATACCAATGGTACCCTTTAACGACAGCAATATGAAAATTAACAAGCACTCTCATTCAGTCACTATGGTAACAAAGACATTAGGGCTCACCCTCCTGACAATGTCTGGGTACAGGCTGTGTTGTTGTCTGTGGTTTGGGCCTGTGGTAGAGGCCAGCGTTGACCTGAGGCTTTGGCCTCTGGGGGAGGCCAGAGGAGGACTGGGGTAGCGGCTCATGAGGGGGGAAGAGTAACCGGTCAGAGGGGTGTCCAGACGCCCATCCAGAGTGTCGGGCATTCTAATCCGTCCATTGAACAGCTATGGATTCAAAAAGATAATGTTTACTCCAAGCTGGTCGTTATTTCCTGCTGTGGGAGCTTGAAACTGCAATTATTTACGGATCTACTTTAAGTCAGTTCATCTTGCAAGTTAACAGCACAATCCTTAGAAAATGAGCTTACTCAATTTTCCAAGAACTCTGTATCGACAAAGTTTCACCTTTGGAATTGTTCAGGTGCCACCAGAAATTCCGCCAGATTTCCCTCCCCCTTCCTCTTTCTTTGTGTTGGCGTTCTAACCTCCGGTGGATTTCTGAGGACTATGGTTACCTGCTCCTCTGATCTCTGCAGGGTAAATCCAGACAGCTAGCTAGACTATCTGTACAATTTGAGTTTTCTGTTGCACGACTAAAACAATCAAACAACCAAAACAAGTTCCTTCCTGAGTCTAATTTGCAGCGGCACCATGGCTCCGTCCGGTTCTTAGAGGTGCCCAATACAACTGTGATTGTTTTAAAGAGATGCCAATAAACCAGAGCATGTTTTTGTCCCATCCCAGAATGCTGTGTGGACTAGCCAGACCCTCCTGTGCAGTGCTGTGGAGGAAGGACTGGCAATGAGACTTCTCCACATTGGCCAGGAGGAATTTTCTGTTTCCATTTCATTTTGAATGATATTGCTATTTCAGGAATGTGAATGTCATAGAATCTCAATTGATTTGAGGCCAGGATTAACATTACTTTTCTTATGTCTAAGCCATTAGCCACATTAATTACACAATGTTGTTTCACGTGTTATCAGCTGCATTAGCTCAAGCTACCTCCAGATCCTTCTGAATGTCCACTGCCTCCAGGTTGTGGTATGTGTGTGCATAGACCTCCAGTGCCTTAGCATGGAAGAGCATCTCCACTGTGATGAAGTCTTGGAAAATCCTCTGCCAAAAAAACAAAGCAATAGTGGTTGTCAATGGGACATTGAAGCTGGGGGATGGTAGTGTACAGCAGTGGTGGAACAAGTATTAAAATCCTTTACTTCAATAAAAATACTCATACCACACTGTAAAAATACTCTGTTACAAGTAAACGTCCTGCATTGAAAATGTTCCTTAAGTTAAAGTATGTAAGTATCATCAGGCAAATGTAGTTATCGTATTAAAAGTAAAGAACTCTCCAATTTTAGAAAGTGTAAAGGAGCCAAACAGTTGTGTGTTTAATGGTCTAATCATACAGCTGGACTTATAGGACCTTATATTGTTGGCTAGTTTACTTTAAAATAAAACATCAGATTTTATAAACTACATGTGTTTAATGTGCAGAAATCTGAATGTGTAAAGTAACTAAAGCTGTCAGATGAATGCAGTGGAGTAAAAAGAATAATATTTCCTCTCTGAGATGTAGAGGAGTAGAAGTAGAAAGTGGCATGGAAAGAAAAGACAAGTAAAATACAAGTACCTCAACGTTTGTACTTAAGTACAGGACTTGAGTAAATGTACTTGGTGACATTCCACCACTGGTGTACGGTATGTGAGGAAGTGTGACTGACTTTGATATCCTCCAGTTTCTGTCTCTGGAAGTCTGTGATGGTCTCCTCCAGTTGTCTGATGCTGTGCTGGGCCTTGTTGGAAGCCTTCTGAGCATTCACTTCTGCCTGTCAATGAACACCCAATACAGTACGCAAAGCTTTAAGTCCCGGTCATTATGGGCTGCATGAAGGGTCAGTGATGTGGTGCTATTCATGAGATAATCATAAAACCATGTACATTACCTGAGACTGAAAGGTCTTGTCAAGAAAGTGTAACTGTGTGTAAGTAACGCCTACATGAAAGTATTAACATATATACAGTATATAAGGCACGCTGTTTACCACACATTTTTTCATATATGACCACTAAATTTACATTTTTAAGATATAACATCTTAGTGATGTTTAATTAGTCCATTAAACGACTTTCTCATGAATGCATGGTGAAGGTGTGAATGCTGTATGTTGAAAGGTTAACACTGCACTGCATTGAAAGGTTAAGTAGTGACAATAGTTGGAAAGAGTGGAAATGGGTTTAATTAGTATAAATATTATTGAAAAGTTGACTAACACCCATACCGTTTGAAAGATGTGGAATATTTGACTTGCTTTTATAAAATGCTGACGCTACACTGGATGGCTGGCTTGAATGTATAAGAAATAGGTGAAGTAGTCGGAGTATCTGAACAAGTTGGAATGGGTTGAATTAGTATGAATGGTATTGACATGTTAAAGTCATACCAATAATGGTTGAAAGATGAGGAATATTATAATATAATATTGTGTTAAACTGATGCTAAACAGGATTGCAGAAGTACAATGGGTCTGAAATGTGTCAGATTAGGGAATCTCAATCAACTTTGTTGAATATTTTCACAAATTATTGAGTGGGATATGAAAAAGTTGCATTCCCAGTCAATGAAAGAAGAAGGCCAATTGTTCGTATGTGAAGGATACAATGCTCTGTAGATCTGCTGGGTTCCTCAGTCGAATTTTCTCCACTTTCTGCAACTCCTTCAGCTCTTTGTTCAGATCAGTGCTGAACTTCTTGAGATCTACCTGAATGGAAGATACACGGTCAGGTTCCACAACACACAAAACACACAAAACAAAGGCCAGTCAGTCTTTTTTTTCATGTTGTGTAAGACTGTCCTTAATAGACAAAAGACACTGGTTATTTAATCATAAAATGACCAATGTGTTCTTACACCTCCCCCTCTAAGAATCACCACCTTAATGTGCTGGAAGGGTCACTGTCACCCCATGACCCTGAGAGCTGTGTTGTGGGAGATAATAGCTCCTGGTAGGGTCACTCAAGGCTGGTCCAAGGAAAGGGGTCAAGACCGAGAGAAATTCCAAAAACCTTATGGACTGACAACTTTGTAAGCAATCTAGCTCACCCAGATTAGGGAGACGTTAATCTATATCGACGATGATTAATTTAGGTGTCCCTCAGATGTCCCTCATTTTCAGCCGGATGTCCACTCTCCCCTTTCTCTTTCTTTGTGTTGGCGTTCTAAACTCTGGTGGATTTCTGGGGACTATGGTTACCTTCTCCTCAGATCTCTGCAGGGTAAATCCAGACAGCTAGCTAGACTATCTGTCTACGAAAATTGTGATTGGTTTAAAGAAATGCCAATAAACCAGAGCACGTTTTTCTCTCATCCCTGAATGCTTAGTTGACTAGCCAGACCCTCCTTCACAGTGTTTTGGAGGAAGGTCTGGCAATGCGAGACTAGTCAAGTAATAGTCTGTCTTTTAGAGTTATTCAGCCCAGTTTGACCTATAAGAATTTGACAGCTCGTGTAACATGTTTTGGAGCAATAAAAACATCTTCCAACCTCTTTATTGCAGAAACGGACAGAGGACTGAATTACAGCAGTCACAGATGATGAGGAGCTCAAAAAGACAAACTGTCTGAAAAATGCTGTCCGAGAAATCATTTCATCTGCTTCCAAGAGCCTGACAAAACAGTTTGTGACTGGCAGACGAGCTACACAACGTGTTTCTGGTTTCACCCTTACAAGGAAACTTTACTTTACTAAACTATTGTATATCCAAGAAAAGTCTTTTGTATCTTTGGAAAACCTATTCCTACATTCAGGCCAGTTTGGTTTTCAGCTGATACTAGTTTCTTGCAGATATATTAATATCAGAAGCACACATTTGTAAACAAACTCACCCTTTTATTTTTGACTATGTCTCCATAGGCTTTTAGAGGAGCAACAACTCTCGTCTCCAGTCTTTCAACCTGCAACGATAGATAGATGGGAAATTATTTTGTGTTAGATATCAAAGCGTTAAGCAGTAGTGGAATGTCATTAAGTACATTTACCCCATTGCTGTACTTAAAGCTTTAGTGCGGAACTTCTTGATGTTAATGAACGTCCGTTACATTCAAATGCCAAATGAGTTGCTACAAAGTTAATTAAGACTCTCGGCTCCACACAGCTCAACAAGAAGCTTGAGTGAAGAATGACCTCCTCTAAAGAGCCCATCATGTTTTTTTTAACCTCCAAGTCCTCCTGGGCTACTAGCAACTGTGTGGAGGCGGGGGGTGGTGCGATCACGGAAGACAGCTTTGACAGTGTTGTTCCTCAGGGGGGCGACAGAGACGCACTATAGCTTTAAGTCCACATGTTGTGGTACT
This sequence comes from Percina caprodes, assembly GCA_013375575.1. Classification (NCBI taxonomy): domain Eukaryota; kingdom Metazoa; phylum Chordata; class Actinopteri; order Perciformes; family Percidae; genus Percina; species Percina caprodes. The sequence goes on from JABXJD010000058.1 coordinate 2,253,211, forward strand.
TGTACTTTACCTTACCTTTTCTTTTCATGCCCTTTCTACTTCTACTCCGCTACATTTCAGAGAGAAATATCGTACTTTTTACTGCACTACATTCATCTGACAGCTTTAGTTACAAGTTATTTTACACATTAATATTTTTGCACACTAAACACATGTAGTTTATAAAATACAAGGTTTTATTGAAAATTAAGCTAGCCAACAATATAAGGTCCTACAAGTCCAGCTTTATGATTAGACCATTAAACACACAACTGGTTGGATTATTTACACTTTCTAAAATTGGAGGATTTTTCTGTATTTTTACTTTTAATACGATAACTACATTTTCCTGATGATACTCACATACTTTAACTTAAGTAACATTCTCAATGCAGGACTTTTACTTGTAACAGAGTGTTTTTGCAGTGTGGTATTACTACTTTTACTTAATTAAAGGATCTGAATACTTCTTTCACCACTGGCGTTGATCACAACAACAACGGTGTGTATAGGAGTTTGATGCATGGAAAAGAAAAGAGCCCATTGATGCAGGCATAAGGACAGGGTCCCTGACCTGAGCCTGCCTGTAGTCCTGCACCATGGCCAGGTCTTCAGCCAGGTTTTTCAGGCCGATCTGGAGCTCAGGGTCCTCTCTGCTGGAGAAGTCATAGAGCTGAGCCACCAGCAGGTCTGCCTTGTCCCTGAGCTTGGCTGTCTTCCTGGTGTAGGAGGCCAGCAGCGAGCAGATCTCACCCAGGTACTTCTCAGCATGTTTCACCGTCTGCTCCATGCTCCGGACCTGGACGTCCCTGCTGGTCAAATCATAGGTGCAGTAAGCAATGCTGTGCAAAGATTGTAGATATTTGAACTCAACTGAAAAACAAATACAAGCTCCGCCCCCCAGAATCATGGACAGTAGGTGTCGGTACACGAGCCGTTCTGCCTGCACGATCCGTCCTGCCTCCAAACAGAGTTTTCTGTTACACAACTAAAACTACTTTTGAATGTACATGTACACCAAAATAAGTTCCTTCCCGGGGCTATTTAACAACAGCACCGTGGCTCCGTCCGGCGCTTAGCACCGCTCAAGACGATTGTGATTGGTTTAAAGAAATGCCAATAAACCAGAGCACATTTTTCTCCCATCCCAGAATGCTGTGTGGACTAGCCAGACCCTCCTCCACGTCGCTGTGGAGGAAGGTCTGGCAATGCGAGACAACCTATTGTCTGGAATAGTGTTTTGTGGCTTGTGTGCTCCTTTCTGTTTGTTCTCCATTGACACAGACAGGGCTGTGTATTAACATTAGATTTTTTTTCCAGCACACACAGAAAGTAGAGAGCTGGGTGATTGTGAGGAGATATTCATTAGCTCACTTACTATACCTTTAAGAGAAGAAATTAGCATTAGGATATTTTTTATTGTAAAATATTGGGAATGAACTAGCTTGGTAACATTCTGGCCAAATCTGTCGAAGCTGTTTTTTGTCTCTCTGGATAATGTGAAACTCTTACCTGGAGAAGCTGTTCATGTTTGTCCTGTTGTCCTCCCCACAGCTCCTCTGCTCTGTTGTTTTCCTCGGCTCATTCTCACCTGCACCAGGTAACAGAAGACCATGTTGCCATGGTTACACAAAACAACAGATAACGTGTAACAGCTATGGTGGGGGATGTAAATCATGATTTTTGCCACATGATGGCAGCAGATTATAACTCTGGCTGCAGCGCTGCTGGGTCTTTCTTGTATTCAACCATAGAGGCTCTTTGCATATTGCCGGTGCATTGTGTTCATCCATCATGTAGGGCTCAATGCATGACTGGAAACAGATCTCAATTCCACAATGTATAGCAATTCATGTCTCCTTCAAAAATAATCCAAAGCACGTCGTAGGTTTTGTGCAAAAGTTATTATACCTTTATTTTACAATATATTTAAAATAACCATGTTTTGACTCGCGTCTTCATCAGGGTTATTGTCTGCATTGATTTACACACCTGCACTGTGCTACACTAATAACTTGAGTGAAAAGGTGACTCTCCACCCATGTGGTCAGAAAAACTAGGTAGCGACATACAGTGGTTAGAATAAGTTTACACACCCATACTAAAGTTGATTAAAAAGAGGAATAAAAATCATCTTATGGAAATTGATCTTAATGCCTTAATTAAAACAAATAGGAAAATCCAACCTTTAAGGACACCAGTTTTCTTTGTGAATGAATAATGTATTAGAAATAAATAAATGTTTTTAAAGGCCAGTTATTTCATGGATCCTGGATAAAGTTCCCATGGCCTTTGGAATTAAAATCCCCCAAATATTGCTTTCCGATTCAGTGTGAGTGTAGTGGGACATCCTTGCTTCTTGTACGCTAATTTACGCTGCTGCTGGGATAGGCGGAAGGATTGTATCAATATGTTAGACCCAATCAATATCTTTATGTTTCATATTGATTCCTAGGTTTCTCAAGTTAATTAGATCATGACGGTCTTTGTTCCAAATGGTCAAGGCAGGAAGAAACCTTTTGTCTAGCAGTCTTGGAGATTAGATTAGATAAGAACAAAAGAATTCTATTTCCTGTAGGTAAGTACGATTTCCTAAGGTACAGTACATCCTTCAAAAAGTGGTCCTTTTTGCAGTGTTTGCCTCTTTTTGTATTTAATTATGAGGTTCAAGTACTTTATATCAATGTCCTTATTACAGATTTTGCTATGTGTGTATGAAGTTGTTGCGTGGTTAAACCAGTGTTACCAGTTAACACATTTGGTAACACTGGTACTTTTAACAAGATTAGGGCTTCGGTTTTTTTTTTTTTTAAAAGATATAAACCTTTCGCACCACCACTTGTACCCCCCCCCTTTGGCAAGTATCACAGCTTGGAAACGCTTCTTGTAGCCAGCCAACAGTCTTTCAATTCTTGTTTGAAGTATCTTCGCCCATTCTTCCTTCCAAAAGTCTTCCAGTTCTTTGAGATTTCTGAGCTGTCTGTCATGCACTGCTCTTTTAAGGTCTATCCATAGATTTTCAATTATGTTAAGGTCAGGTGATTGTGAAGGCCTTGGCAAAACCTTCAGTTTACACCTCTTGATGTAATCCACTGTGGATTTTGAGGTGTGTTTAGGATCATTATCCATTTGTAGAAGCCATCCTCTCTTTAGCTTCAGCTTTTTCACAGATGGCATCAAGTCAGCGTCCAAAATTTGCTGAAATTTGATTGAATCCATTTTTCCTTCTACTCGTGAAACGTTCCCTGTGCCACTACCTGCAATACAACCCCAAAGCATGACTGCCCCCATGATTAACAGTTGGACAGAGGTTCTTTTCATTAAATTCTGTGGCTTTTCCTATTCAAACGTACCTTTGCTCATTCCGGCCAAAAAGTTCTACTTTAACCTCATCGGTCCACAGAACTTGTTCCCACAATGCATCAGGCTTGTCTATATGTTCGCTGATTTTTGTGGTGAGGACGTAGAAGAGGTTTTCTTCTGATGACTCTTCCATGAAGACCATATTTGTACGAGTATCCCTTTATAGTGGAATGGTGTAGCACAACTCCAGTGTCTGCAGGTCTTTCTGGAGGGATCGTGCAGTCTAACGTGGGTTTGGACTTGCTTTTCTCAAACTCCTGCGAGCTGTTCTGTCTGATATTTTTCTTGGTCTTCCAGATCTTTCTTTACCTTCCACTGTTCCTGATGACTGCCATTTCTTAATTACATTCCAAACAGAGGATATTGGCATCTGGAAACCCTTTGCTATCTTCTTACAGCCTTCTCCTGCTTTGTGAGCGTCAACTATTTTCAGTTTCAGTTTTCTAGACACCTGCTTAGAAGAAGCCACGGTGCTGATTGTTGGGGCGAGGTCAGATGAGTCTGGGCATTTAAAACCTTAAGATTGACATCACCTGGTCTTTCCAGATGATGATTGAGAACAATCCATGACACTGTCAGGTCTCAGCTTTCCAAAGAGGGCGGTGCATGCTATTAACTCTGCAGGGTGCCCAAACTTTTGCAGACGCCATTTTTTTGTTTTCTGTTATTTTGAAAGTGTAAATGATGGAAATAAAATCTAACTTTTTGTGACATATTATACAAATGTCTAATCTGTCATTTGATGCCTTTTGAAGATTTTTCCATCTTTTCTTGGCTTCTTTATGCAAATTAATACAAAATTTTACCTGGGGTGCCCAAACTTTTGAGCCCCACTGTACCTATTGACACAAAGTAATCCCTATTCTGTAAGTAGGATTCAAACCAGTTTAGTACTGAGCCAGAAAGGCCAACCCAGTTTTCCAATCGGTCTAGTAATATGTCGTGGTCAACCGTGTCAAATGCAGCACTGAGATCAAGTAATACTAAGACTGAAATGTTGCCATTATCTGTGTTAAGGTGGATGTTATTAAAGACCTTAACGAGAGCCGTCTCAGTGCTGTGGTGTGGTCGGAAACCTGACTGAAAGGTATCAAAACTGTTGCTTAGTGACAAGAAATGGTTGAGTTGTTGAAAAACCGCTATTTCAATGATTTTACTTAAAAACGGAAGGTTTGATATCAGCCTATAGTTGCTCATTAGTGATGTGTCTAGATTGTTCTTATAAAGAGTTGCTTGGTTACTGCAGTTTATACCGCAGTAGATACATAATCACCAATAATGTGGTAACAGCTTCAATGAAATTATAGAGAAATTATAAAGAAAAACAATTTTGTTTGCATGCATGATTCCATTAAAAGACGATAAATTATCATATTATATTATTGTCCAGTCTAATTCAGGTTTTTATTAGAAATGTAGTCTGAAGTTATCAGTATCAGCAAGCTGAGTGAGAATGTATTTCTCAGAAGAAAACTCACATGTCTGTTTATCTTTTCCTCAGTGGGAAGTGAAGTCATCAGAAGCCCCGCCCTCTAAAGGCCAGCACAACTTTCTACAATCAGGGTGAATACAGAGACACAAGCAGCACCGGGGGGAGGTAAGGCCAAACTCTTTCATTTATGGGTTACATTTTTTTAAAGTGTCTGACAGATGTGAGACAACAGAAATCTTTAATTGTGTAGGAAAGTCTCTTGCAATACATTTTGTTGTTCTGTGTTTGTATTTTAGGTATGAGTACAAAACTTTATACAATGTATAAAGTGGCTGCACACAAGGCAATAATGTATAATATACATAAGTGCCATGTGTGCAGCCACTGTTTTGCTGTTTACCCAAAAGCCTTTATGCCAAGGTGCTGGTTTATACACATATATATTTGTTTTTGTTTAAAGAAAATGCTGAAAATATAAAATATTTCTGCACAAAAACACCAATAAAAATGGTTTGCAAAAAATAAAAATAAAAAAATAATTTTGTTTGATACAGCCATGAATGAGCCATTCTTTTGAAAAAGTGATATTGTGTACACAGGAGATAACTTCCTTTAAACCTTCGGCTCATAAGAGACATTTCCCTCCAGGTCACTGCAACTGGGAATAAAAATAAATAAATAAAGAGCCAATAAATTAATGCGATGCTAGAATATAACTGAATAGCTCAATTTTGTCTTGCACAATGGTTACAATATAGTCGTTGGATAACTTTGAAATTTCTCTTATTTGACAATATGACTTTAGCTTTAACTCCAAAACTTGAATGCAGAGGTTTTATTATTTTATTCCCTTTTACATTTTTAATAAGAACTCAATCTAAAAAGTTGATTAATATTTTTTGGTTCACTTTCTAGCAAGCCACTGCTGATCTGTAAGTGTAAGCAAAGCTGTCAGTTGCAAGTTTCTTCCCAAACAGAAACTTTTCAGATGAAGCTCCTCTCACTCACTGACCTGGCGGAATTCATTCAATTTTATTTTATTTATAATACCAAATCATAACAAGTGTTTTCTCAGGACACTTTACAGATAGAGTAGGTCGAGACCACACTCTATAATTTACAAAGACCCAACAATTCCGGTAATGTCCCCCAAGAGCAAGCATCTTCAGTCTAGACCTGGTCTTTTATGAAAAGCGCAATGAGATAACTGTTGTGTTGAATTAGCGCTATATCAATAAAATTAAATTGAATTGAATATTGTTTGACAATGGTGAGGAAAACTTCCTTTCAGGGAGAAACCTGGGACAGACCCAGGCTCTTGGTAGGCGGGGTCTGACGGGGCCGGTTGGGGGTGTGATAAACAGGGGCAATAATAGTCACAATAAAGATAATGGAACTATGACTAGACTAGAAATAGTAGTTGTAGTAGTTCATGGCGTAGCAGGGCACGGTAGGGCATAGCAGGACTTTGCATAGTAGTTAAGTCCAAATATAGAGGTACTACTTTACTTGCCAACACTATAAAAACCTAGAAGTCCAGCTGTATGATTAGACCATTAAACACACAACTGTTTCTTTACACCATCTACAATGAGTGGATTGTTCTGCATTGAGTACATTTACTTTTAGTACTTTTAGTACATTTTCCTGATCATAGGTTTACTTACTGTAAGTAACATTTTCAATGCTGGACCTTTACTTGTAACAGAATATTTTTACAGTGTGATACTTAAGTAAAGGATCTGAATACTTCTTCTACCACAGCATGGCACTTTGTTATCTCAGAGAACCTGTTGACCTCAGCCTTATCTGTAGCCGACTGATTATGTTCTGGAGCAGATGAGTGTGTCAGCCTCTGTCCCGCCTCACTCTACTGTCTGTACAGTCTCAACCAGTGAGTCAGCTACACGTCGGAGATCCACACTAACTTCCCATTTCTCCTTAAAATAAGCCACTTAAAGGCTCTTTCCATTTGCTATATGTGTGTTAATATTATCACGGGATCAGACGTCAGGCAAACTACATATAATAAGCACCACAACTGTTTGGACTTTGGTCTCATCCTTCTTTAAGCAGGAGGATGACTCATGTGTAAAAAAATATCTGCTGCTGATTTGACCTCTCTGTTCCGCTGTGTGACCCACTAACAGTCGATGATCGATGATTTTAATGATTTTGTATTTGTATTTTCGGGTTTACATGACAGAATAAAAATCATAAATCATTTTGGTGCAGAGTTTGGAAATTCATGTTACCAGTGGCAGTCCAAATCAAATGTGATGCCCAAATGAAGTTTCATGAAGTATTTTCTTTGTTTTCTGAGCTCACTAGATAGCTCTCTCTGTTCAACAAAGGGTTGGAAGCACGCTGAATTGCCACGGCTTTTTCTTTAAACCAAGGGCACCATCTAGTGTGATCAATAAATACAACTTATGGTTTGTGAAACTTCATTTGTGATTAACACTTTTTATTATTATACAATTTAACATTCAAAACATACAACTTGCATTATGAACGCATCACCCCTACCTTCGTCATCACCACACACCCAAACAAAAATCAAAAAAAGATGACAGAGTAACTACAATATTCCAGACCATTCTACAAAGTAGTAACAAAATAGACAATAAACCATAAATGAAATAATAAACGTACTGTATGTATGAATGACAACAGCATAAGCGCATCATACAGGTCTCTCCCTAGCGCAAAGCTTCTTATGAGCCCTCCAGAGAGTTCAGGTACTTTCCATGTTTTCTAGTTGGCATCACCTGGCTCAGGTGGTCGTAACAAAGAGGGAGACACCACCATGATAAATGTTTAAACAGTTCTTAATTTAAACCAAATTAGACCAAATTGCCTATATGCAGAATGAGATGTAGAATTCAGTGGAGTCAGTGGTGTAAGGTGTGAGTGAACGAAACAGATGAGTGTGTGTTGGTGTTGTAAAGTGTAAACTCAGCAAAAGGCAAACCTAAGACAACATAACCAAACCTTGGTGTGTCTGTGGGGACAGCAGGGAGATGAGGGGGGGGGGGCACTGCAGCTTAGGAAGCCTCAGCACCGCAGACCTAGGTGAGTTACTTTAATTAGTAACCTGCAAACAGGAGGCACAAGGTAGAACGCACCTCCACAATGTAGACCGCAAAAACACTCTATTGACACCAAAGGGGCATATCACAGTTCATAGCATTTATTTAAGGTTTTCGGAAAGCATTGAGGTTTCCCTCATTTTCAATGAGATACAAGACACATAAAACACAAAGCACAAAACAAGTAAATAATACTCAGTGAAAACAATCACAACATAATTCACAATCCCACAAAAGGCTGCTTGATGTTGTTCTGGTGAGGACAGAGGAAGGAAATGTAGGAAAGGGGAGTGTATCATCACAGATTCCAAAGGTGCCTGTATTTCCTCTTTCTTCTTACTTTAGGCATCGGCAATGTGGCGTTCGTACTTTCTGTTGGCAGTGCTGAGTGCAGGGACTGTCCTAGTTACAGCGTACAGTAATGGAAAGGTGAGAGTTGCCTGTGAAGACATGGTGCCTCAGCATGGCTACGATCCCAGCCCAGCCCCTCCTCCATACAGCATCACTGTGGACACATCCACATTCAGTCCAAGTGACAACATCACAGGTAGGCTGTTAATCTTTAGTCTTACAGTCCACACATAGTCTCTAATGTTGGCTGACGGCTGTCTGTCCTCCCATTTTCCATCCGCAGTGTCTTTACAAGTTGCCTCCTCCAACATCACATTCTTCAGAGGGTTCCTGATAGAAGCTCGGGATGCTGGGAAATTGGACTCCCCAACCGTGGGTTTCTTCGTCCTGACTGACCCCGATGATTCCCAGCTGCTAAAGTGTGGCCTCAATCAGGTATTCAGGAGTTTCCCCAACTAAACACCAATGTTTTGATCAAATAGAATAGCTTTAAATTTAGATAACCATCTTTTCACACTGTATGCCCTAAACGCCCTTTTTCCTTACTTATAGCTAATTATATGGTGCATATATCTAAAAAATATTTTCTTTACCCAGAATGCTACAAACGGGTTGAGTAGCGGTAGTACAACCAGATTTAGCTTTAGCCTGTAACATGTCAGCAAAATTATTGGCAAAGCAAATCCTGGTAGTGATAGTCGCATTGCTAGACCTTCCTTCACAGAGCTGCTCAGGAGGGTCTGGCTAGTCCACAGAGCAGTCCTGGATGGGAGAAAAATGTGCTCTGGTTTATTGGCATTTCTTTAAACCAATTACAATCGTCTTGGGTGCACCTCTGCTAATTAGCCTCAGGAAGGAACTTGTTTTGGTGGAACATGTGTACGTTCAAAAGTAGTTTTAGTCGTGCGAGAGAAAACTCTGATTGGACAGATAGTCTAGCTAGCTGTCTGGATTTACCCTGCAGAGATCTGAGGAGCTGTTAACCATAGTCCTCAGAAATCCACTGGAGTTTAGAATGCCAACACAAATTTGGCAGATCTTCCGGCGGTACCAGAGCAGCTAATTGAATATTCGTTGACACAGACTAGGGAGGTGGGACTTTGAGATCTGTTCATTGTGTAGCAAATACATTGCACTAGACAGTGACGGACAACAGTGGTAATATTCATACATTTTTATCAAAATTATTGCAAGGGTCAATTCAGTAGTCGCTGGATATAGGTAGGAAGATGTCCAGACAGTCAATACCAAATTACACCCTTGAATGAGGTAGTTCTTTGTGTGTTTGAGGCTGTTAATCCGTGTCATTTGAAGGGATCTGGGGTGAGCCACACAAGAAGCACGAGAAAGACTCACATTCAGGCTGTGTGGGTAGCTCCAAATAACCCTCCACAACGAGTCCAGTTTCTGTGAGTATGCATTACACTTCAGTTAATTCCTTGTTTAAGCCTATGATTGCACTTAAATACAGACCCGGACATAGTCATTGTATTGGAAGACTCAGTCTGTGACTCAGTGAGCTCAACAGTGTGGTTCCAGAAGTTAAAAATCCCATTGGTTTTCTCATTCATTATTTGATTGTTAGTCAACACAAGCTCTGAGGTTGTGAAATGAAGGTTTCTGCTCCTGTAGAAGCCACAAATCCCAATGAACTCAACCTTGTTTTAAGAAAAACATGTTTAATTTACAATGTCATGGAGAAGTACTACACTACCCACAATCAACACTGACGCCTCTGATAGGCGGAGTTTGATGTTACCATGGGAATCTACCACACCTTCGAATCCAGGGGAACAGCTTCAAGCTTCAAGCTTCTACCACTGAAGTCATAGGCATAGATTTTGTGGGGGGCTGCAGGGGATATGGTCCCCTCAATATTCAGAAAAGGTAGATTTGTCCACCATAAAAATTTTGTAAAGACAACCCACTCCCCAAAAGAGGTAAACTGTTACGGCATAACCGTTCAAGGGGCTCAAAACATGTACGTTTGCTTCATCGGAGGGTTAAAGAACAGGAAAAATAAAGATGCGATTTAAACTTTGGAGCATCTGGCTTTAACAAGGTTGAGATGGCCAGTACATGATTCCTAAAAAAAAAACACCCCAAAACACGCGCAATGTTTTGAATATGCAGAAAGTTTTGAACAACACAGGAGAATCATAATTTAATTTACACATATAAAGACAATTGCCCCATGGCTGCTGCAGAAAAATCATAAATTGTTGCATAAACATTTACCAGAATGCAGGAGATTTAGTGTTTGACGCTCAAAATGTTATGAGGGACAACCCCCAGGATATTGTGTGTGTGTGTGTGTGTGTGTGTGTGTGTGTGTGTCTCCAATGTTGAAACAACACCTATGCCCTTGACTGAAGTCTATGATTGTTTCTGTACACAGTCTTATACCTTAATCTTTCAGCCTTGCGCTAATTTTATCGGTCACGTTTCATCTTGTAACTGATTGGCTTGGTTCCAGGCTGAACACTCTTAGTATAAGCAGTTTTGAAAACGTCGACAAAGATATTGAATGGGGAAAAAACTTCCAGAATCAAAAAGTTGGCAGGCGGTCATGTTGACCTCTATACAAGGTTCCAAACACTGCGTATAACACAGATTTGTGATGATGGAGTAAGCACAAGGCTTTTTGTCATGTTGTTTTTTGGCTATAGTTTATCTGGCTTATGACATTTTACTCAGTTTTGTATTTTACTATTTCAAGTTGCGTTTGATTTGTTGTTGCAGTGTGACAGTGGTGTATAAGTATAAGGTCTACTGGGTGAAGATCGCAGGGCCTGTGGCGTCTCTTAGAGGAGCAACTGCTGATCCGACAACGGCTGTTTCTGGTCAAACCACCAGCCCCACTGCTCTGTCCACACCGGTCAGTGGCCAACATCATCATGAACTAGAAGGGCACTCTGAGGCTTCATTAACATTGCTACGTTTTGGTTTTTAAGTGGAGTTTTGAGCCAAAAGCCATCTCTGTGCTCCAGAAGAACTAATCTCCATTTAAACTAACAGGCCCAAAACCAAATATCTCATCAACATTATGGTATACTGGGCGTGAGCAGGTGGCAGCATGTATACTCTGGTGGCTGCTGGTAGTTGCCATAGTAAAGTTAGTAGCTTTAGTCTCAGAGAATGAGACGTCATGGCCAATAAGACCCAATCAGGCGGAGAAACGTTGGTGGCAGTATTGGTGTTGCTAATGTCATGCCATGTCCTTATACTTTAGATACAACACAGAGACTGTCAACAGTTGACATTTTATTTCTGCAGTAAAAAGATGTTCCAAAGAAAACCGTTTAAAGGCAGGATTGTAGATTATCCAGAATACCTAGATCATTTAGAATAATGTTGTCAGCTTCATGTCTGAACTGTTGTCTTTTTCCTCTTCAGATTAGTTCAGCGGGGTGTGGCCACAGTAAATCTTGTCTCAGAGACCCAGTGGGCTGCCACCCAGAGTCAGATCCCCACTGTTTGTTCCTGTCATTTGCGAGTGATCAAGGAGGATCGGGTGTGATGTTTGAACTCAGTGGGCCTGCTGAAGGTTACCTGTCCTTTGCCCTGTCTTATGACAAATGGATGGTGAGTTTCATCAAAAAATGTTCTGATTTCTATCACTAAAACGACATTGCACATTGGTGCCTCCAAAAGGCAGAAATCTTTAGATTAAATGAATTTAACAACAACATGATCTGCGGATAAATGCCATGAGATGTGGTGGAAAGCTACAGAAAAACTCTTTAAAAAGGTTTTTTGTGTTCCTTGTTGAGTTTTTGAAGGTCAAAAATGAACTTTGAACCTAAAAGAATCTAGATTTTTTTTGTAAATGATGTCAGTTATTCAGTAAACTAGAAATATTAAGGACGTCAAGCTTTTGATTTTGAAATCAAAAGCAGCAACTCTCCAGTCTCCCTGTATGCATAGCCTGGAAATCCAGACTCAAATCCAAAAGATTATATAATAACATTTAACACAATAAACTACATCGGGTGTTGGGACTTTACCAGGGTAGTGGACTACATTATTTGGAAATGGGACAAAAAATGTTTGTTGTCAACCAAACCAAGTGGAACATTATAGAGGCGATTACTGTAATAACCTGAGCTCGCTGACAGAAATACAGTTCTTTGGTATTTACGTTCTTTTTCTTGCTGTTCATTCTGGGGATGTTAACAGTTTAGAGTATTTAATTGATGTGTTATCATTGTGATTGTGTGTTCAGGATCTTTTAACAGTTAGAGAGCCAACAACTTTTGGGAAGTGAAATGAGAGCTGTAACTAGATGTATGTAAATGTGTCCGCCACTGTAGGGGAATGATGACGTCTATCTGTGTGTGAATGATGGAGGCAGAGTTACCATCAGTGCGGCTTACGTCTCAGGCCGAACACCCCCTGAGCTGATTACAGAGGTATACTCTCAAACACACACAGATCATCAGCATACAGTTGTAGTCTGTTTTAACAGTTGTAGTCAGTTATGTTGGTATATTTTGACCTCTGTGTCTCTAGGAGGACCTGTGGGGTCTGGCGTGGAGGTTGGCTGATGGGGTCCTCCAATGTCGTTTCCAAAGAACGATCCTCGTCCCCCAGGTGGAGAGACGGTTTAACTTAAACCAGAGCTACTTCCTTTTTCTTACACATGGTATATCTCACCAGGGTAAGACAGCCGTGACTTCATGTATTTTTGATGATGGTTATGTAAGTCCATCATCACACTTGGCTTCTTGTTTGATAAGGAAAGGTTGACTAAGGTGCTTTTGTAGTTTAAAAAAAAGCATTTGGTTCCAAAAAGCAGATGTGGAAAGTCATTAATTTCAATTACTCACATTCCAGTAATTTAATTTTTTTGGGATGTACTTTTACTTTTAAAAAGTGCTTTTTCTTCTACGAGCTTGCACAGAGACATTTATGCTCAACGCATTGTTCGTTGCAGTATTCTCCCAAACATCCGAGGGCATACAAACAAAATAATCTGTGAATAAGCAAGAAGTAGTAGAGAAGAAGAGACTGGAAGTAAAGGAAAGCAAGCTGCCTGGCAACAGTAGTATCAGCGATAAACACAGACGTAGCACCAAACATTACAATGATCTACTTTAATCGTTAACGTGACCTGCTCTGCTAGCCGACCGTGGTGAACTGAAAGTGCAGCGCGTAGTTACAAAAATTCCGAGGTGTACGACCGAGCGAGGCGACAGCTGTTTTGTGTGTGTGCAAAATGAAGTTTAGTGCAATTGTAATGCAGAGCTGTCAAAACTTTGTCCTCCGCAGGTGTAATCCACAAACACGATCGGCAACCTCTGATCTCCACCAATCAGAAGGCGATCACTGGGTATCCGGAGGATCTGGTTGGCTCCCGCTCCCCCCTGCTGCTCAAGTTCCACGGTTGGTTGACAAACGTTTGCTGATATATCGGTCTAGTATGGACTCTGTATATTAACGCCACTTAGGATGCTTTCACAGCTGCGTCGTTTGGGTCTGATAGTCCTCTTGGTTTGGGCTGGTGTGAAAGCTCATCCCAACTCTGGTCCGCTTGAAAATGGGGGCCTCTGTTCTCTTCCAAGTGAACTAGAGTTCAGTTGACTTCAGGCGAGAAGGCGATCTGACCCAAACACAGGAAGTGGACAAACTTTGCACACAATTTACGGACTTCTATATGATTTAAGGGATGATAACTTTAAGATCCATAACCTAAAATGACCACACATCGCTGGTTGTCGGTGTGACATCATCATCTCTCTCTCTCTCTCTCTCTCTATCTCTCTCTCTCTCTCTCCATCACTCGCTGTCTGTCAGCTGCTCATATTGTTCGCCGCCTTCTAAAATATTAGAAACACTAAAGCAGAACCAAAAAACCCAAGCCGTTAAAAATGTGGTGTTGCTCCATTATTTCTGAGAGCGGAAGTGTCTGCGAGTTTCCGACTTTTTGTTCAATAATTGCGCGACCGTCTCGACCGTGTGACATGTGTCTCCAGTGTTTGGTGCGTTTGACTGAAGTCCAGTGTGAAAACAAAGCGAACAAATGAGAAATGCAACATTGTTGCAACTTCACCCCCGAATCGCACAGAGTCACAGAATGATAGGTGTGAAAGTGCTCTAATAGTCTTAAACTACATTAATTTAAAGACTGAAAAGGCTTCATTACATCTCACAATACCACAGTGACCAAAACAACACAACAGTCTGTATTCTTCAAGCGTAACTATCCTCCCCTTCCTGTATCTCGGCTATCTATATTGCAAGGGTGCTGTCACTGCATCCTGGGCTAAGCCCCGCCCAAGACAATTGTGATTGGTTCAAAGGACTACAAACAAGCCAGAGCATTTTATTCCTTATCCCAGAATGTTAACTTGTGCAGCCAGACTGGTGACACACAGTGCTGTGAAAAAAGATCTACCAACTAAAGTAACTAAAATGACAATTAATAATAAAATAAAATGTATTTAAGTAAAATATAGGGATTAAAACAAATGTTTGTAACATTCGCAGATACAGTATTAGGAACTAATGGTCTGATGTTTTTTTTAAAGATGTTTAAAAAAAAAAAAAAAATGTTTTTGTTACATATCAATGTTTTGTTCCAAAGCAAAGGACAGCCATGATTACTTTCACCTGTTGACTAGTTCCCAAATGTGTTGAGAAACTTTCAGTCCTTCCAGCCGCGAACTGGCTGTGTCCCCACATGACTGCTCCCTGAAAGGCAAACACAGAGGATCAACTGTACCCATGTTACAAGCACCGTATTCATGCTGGTCGGGATTACATCTTCACAGACTGAATGAAGCCCCCTGTGGTCGCCTGCAGGCTCAACCGTACTACATTTACATCAGCTAACTGATGTTGTTTCTTTCAGAGAAATGAGATTAATAGTAAAATCCCTGTTTTACTAGCAAGTAAGACTGTTTCACCAATAAGGCAAATTCAGACAGGGCAAAGGTGAGGAAAAAATAGTTTCATGGCCCGGCAGCCTAGGGCTCCCCCCCCCCCCCGAGTCGATTTTCTTTAGTTAAAAATAAGTCATTGTTTTTATGCTTTTTTCTTTTAATTAGAGATGTTCCAATACCATTTGTACCTTCCCAGTACCGATTACAATACCTTAACTATATATATATATATATATATATATATATATATATATATATATATATATATATATATATATATATATATATATATCTCCAGGGTGCGATTTGTGAAAAAACAGAGGGATGTGTTTTTTTTTCCTTATCATGCCACTTGGCCGGCCATGCCAAAAACACTTATTTATGAATTTTAATATTCAATGTAACATAATCTCAAAATGAAATAGCACAACATGGTGTTCAACATAAAACACAGCGCTCTCAAGCCGGAGAGCGGAGGTCACTTTGCGACAAAAACAAAATACTTTCACCCACTCATCAACGCTCGTTCTATCCTCGGTAGGGTTTCAACCACGATCTTTCTCCTAAACTTAACGAGTCGTTTTAGTGCCTAAACTTAACATCGCTGCATGAGGCTCTCTTTTTCTGGCTAAACTACACAACCACGCCCCCTGAAAGCAGCATCATCTGACGGTGCCTGCAGCCGGCTCTCAGTCACCTTTTGGCGGTTAAACAACTACATCTATTGGAGAAGTGATCACTTTGAGGGAGGGATTCAATTTGTCTGAAAAAATAACAGTTGTTTGTCAGACATGAAGAAATACCTACGGAGAATGGATGCCAGTCGAGGACAGCCCTTCAGCAGACTGATCCTAAATCAGCTGCAATAACTCCAGAACCTCCAGGTTAGGACCTATACATGGGACTATTTTGGTTCCTGTATAAACAACTGATCCTGACCACTGATTGGCCTGCAGAGGACATCCCCCATACAGTGTTACATCTAACCCTATCTATCAAATATACCCTGTGATTTCTATAAATGTATGTATATTGTTATTTCAAGTATGTGATTGATATGGGTATGTTTTAACATTTGAGAAGTTTTGTATTTTGCACTTTTTGGGCTTTTTTCTTTTCACTTTTCAAAAGGAAATAAGAAAAACGCACAGACATATCTTTAGAAATAACTTCATATAAAATCCATTTTTAAATCTTTTGGCTTCTGGATTTTTTCTGTAGTAAGCTGAAACGTGTGGCTATGGTATTGGTAATGTCTGTAGCCCATACGATGTGTTTACAGTTGTGTTTTCAAATCATTTTACAGATCCTTGACTTGGATGGAAATAGAAAACCTCCATTCTAACCTGTCTGTTGTGATTGGTCAACCATATTCAAACAAATCCACAAGTGCTTAGTAGGGGCTCTTTAAGGATAAACATATCAGTTTGGGCCCATTAAATGCTGCATATGACCAAACAGACCGCATCTCCATATATTTGGGGCATACATTCATTAACACTATTAATCCAATCTCAGATGTCCCCAAATATCTACGAAATGACTTAATATGGTCTGTCCTGTCAGGTGTGTTAATGCTGACTGTCTGGATGTGGACGGTGAGCACAGCCATCATCATAGCTCGCCACTACAAAGACTGCTGGCCTGATACGACTCTGCTGGGACAAAAGCTGTGGTTTCAGGTCAGAGCTCCAATATTATTTAATTCAATGCAATTGTATTTATTGTATCAAATCATAACAAGAGTTATCTCAAGACACTTTACAGATATAGTAGGTCTGGATCACACTCTAAAATTTACAAAGGCACAACAATTTCAACAAGTCCCCCAAGAGCAAGCATTTAGTGTGACAGTGGCGAGGAAAAACTTCCTTTTAGGAAGAAACCTGGGACAGACCCAGGCTCTTGGTAGGTGGGCATCTGCCGGTGACGGGTGGGACACAGAGACACTGATACAGATATAGGGAAATATGATTCATAATAATTATAGCAGTTGGTATGATTAACAGTGGCAATTATAGTAACAAAGATAATTGGGTGACTAGAAAATAGTTACAAAAAATAGAGTTCAGGACATAGCAGGACATAGTTGGGCGTATCAGGGTGCTGAGCAGGACCACTGCAGTGGCTGCAACCATGATTTAAGTGCCACCCTAATCCAAGGAAATCTGCGAGGCAAGAAAACATGAGGACTCTGGGGACTAACTTAGCCCCCTAGAGCTAAGTTAGTAACAAGCCTTTCTGGGACATGGATGCACACAGATGGAAAGAGAGAGGAGAGAGTGTCAAAGGAAGTCCCCCGGGAATCTAAAACTACAACAGCATAATTAACAGCTGTTGCAAGGCAAACCTGAGCCTGCTCTAAATATCATGTGGGGAGCATTGAAAATGTGGGTTAGACAATCTTCATGGGGGTTGTGGGGGCCCTCCCCAGAACATGTTTAACAGAATAGACGTCATTTCTTGTATTCTGCAGCCTTTTAACCTGTTAATATCTAGCTCTTTTTGTTTGATTTTTGCCTATTTGCTATACCCAAATGGAAAAGTTTATAACAGAAGAACTGCAGGGCCAGAACGCACGGATGAGGCTTCATTTGAAAGCCAACATCATCCAGTTCTGGAGATGTGCTTTTCTAGCAAAACTCAACCTACACATCAGTTAAAACAAAGCTCAAAAACAGTGGTTTTGGTCCGCGCCTAAAATAAGTCCTATTGGAATAACAATACCTAGGACATGCTTTATGCCACGTTATGCAAACCACCACATTTACCTTCTACATCTTGTTGCTAACACATGTTTAAAGTTTCAGACCTGTAGATTTAACCTTATGGGAGCTAGGGAGTTTTTAGTTTTTGGGCTCACTGATGTCCTCAAAGGTGGACTGGTGTACTGGCTGTACTAGCAGGATACAAAATTATGGATGTACTTTGAATATTCAACAACAGGAAATGGTTGGCCCCAGGTCACCTATTTTTAGATAGATTTAGATAGATAGATTTCATTTCTACTACTAAGAATCACCAAGACCTGAGGCCAACGTCTCAAAGATAATGTTGTTATCCAGTCATCTCGGTGACTTTGTTTACACACACATAACCCTGCTTTCAGCTTACAAGAAAATATCACAGGTTCAGGCGGGTGAAGAAATCATCGACAATAGAGATCCAGACTTCATCAAGTATTTGATTGGTCCACCTCTCTCTCTCTCTCTCTCTCTCTCTCTCTCTCTCTCTCTCTCTCTCTCTCTCTCTCTCTGCACTCTGTAGCTCCATCGAACCATGGCGGTGTTGGCTGTGGTCCTAACGGCAGTGGCCTTCACCCTCCCTTTCATATACAGGATGGGATGGAGCAAGGTAAGTCGCTGTGTGTGTGTGTGTGTGTGTGTGTGTGTGTGTGTGTGTGTGTGTGTGTGTGTATACCCCCTCCATGATGGTCCACCTGTCCCTCCATCTGTCTAACTGGCTCTTGGCATCTCAGAATCTTCTGCTGTGTGTGTCTCTGCGTCAGTCCCACACGCACATCTCCACAACAATTCATTGTGTCATCATGCAATGGTGTGTTGGTGGACCTCAGACTGAGTGTGTGTGTTCGTGTGTGTGTTTAGTACCAGCCATCTGTAAAGACTTGTACTAGTATAAACTAGTAGAAGCGCAATGCACAGTCACAGAAGGCTTGTATCATGTGGCCGCACTGATAGTTTATTTGTCATTACTTAAAATCCTCATGGGGGAGACATAAACTACGCACTATAGCTTTAAGGCATGACACACTTAGAAGTAAAACGGAAAAAATAGGCTATTAAACACATGAAATGTCATCTTGACACCCAGTCCATTAGGCAAGAGTGCTGTCAATCTTTCAATTGTGATGTCCATTGGATCAGAGGGGGGACATAACTGTCTGGTACAGACACAGTGAGCAGGAACACAAGGCCCAGCAAGGAGTGTTTTGTTCAGGTGAACATGCAAAAGGCTGTGCCCTACCCTGCCTTTTTACACACAATTTTTATGACGCGACTGTCACGATCCATGAATATACATCCCTCTCCCTGTGTGTGTCACGCATCTTTTGTTCTAGCAAAAACAAGGCCTTCTATCATGACTTCTTCCCCTCCGCCTCTCCCAACTTGTCTTTCTTTCCATTCCAAGCTGGACGTCTCTCTATTTTTGTCGGAGGAATTTCCTTCAAAATTAAACCACTTTTGAATATTCATGATCACCAACCATGCATTAGTAGGCCTATTAGCTAATGCTAGCTCCCAAAATTCTTTATGCGGCATGCATAAAGAATGCATCACTTAAAGGAGAATTACAAATACAGTGGGAATGCATTGCACAGTAAAGAGCTTTACAATGGGATGATTGTGCAGAGAGGACATATGATTGTAAATAAATATTATCAATAGTACATAAGTAAGTGGTAGTCATTCTGGAGTGTGGGGTGCAAAAGATAAGCGGTAGCTTAAAGTTCCAGTTTCCTGACCATAGTTCTAATAGGCACAGCTGAGTTGATAGAGACTAACAGTGGTCATGGGAAGGTGGGTGAGTTCTGACAGGGCAGATGAGTTATAAAGCTGGATGGCAGCAGGCAAGAATGATTTCCTGTAGTGTTTCTTTAAACAGCCGCGTTGAATTAGTCTAGGCCTTGCACCCCAATGCACCCAGTATGTTAGCATGACTGGCTGAGTCCCAGTTTTGAAGACAAATATACACAAAAGGGTCCATTTTAGTCTGGTAAATGGAGATCACTGTCAAACAAATCCTTCACCTGTCAAGACGTCATGGTGTCCCAAAATATAAACTGCTTTTTTCATCACTTAGTCAAGGCTTGCTGATGATCACCTCTCCTCTGCCATTGAAGCCACTGTTTCGGGCTACTCTCACTTTCATCCACCCAAGTCCCATGCCCAAGGTGGTGGGTTGCAGTAATTCACAAACATGTCCTCAAGTGCCCCAGCATCTCTATAGACCCTTTTTCATCCTCTGAATGTTTAGCTTTGTGAAAGATAGCATCCCACCGGCCTTCCGCTTACTAGTATACAGACCCTCTGAGGCCAGTATTGATTGTATCAGTGAATTCTCTGCTCTCCACTCCCAAATTGCTCCGAATTACAACAATATTGTCCTTCTTAGTGATTTTAACGTCAACATTTGCTGTCGCCCTGGAGCTGTGACCCATGATTTTTTCTTTTTTAATTTCCTCTGAATCCTTTGGTTTCCAGTGATCAGTAAATGGCAGAATGTAACTGAGAACATTTACTCAAGTACAGTACTTAAGTACACGTTTTAGGTACTTGTACTTTACTTGAGTCTTTTCTTTGCATGCCACTTTCTTCTTCTCATCTCAGAGAGAAATATTGTACTTTTTACTCCGCTACATTCATCTGACCGCTTTAGTTACTAGTTACTTTACAAATTAAGACTTTTGCAACTAACCCTAACACATGCAGTTTGGAAAATATGATGTTTTATTATGAATTAAACTGCCCAACACCATGTAATACTACAAGTCCAGCTGTATGGTTAGACCATTAAACAAACAACTGTTTGGATTCTTTACACTTTCTAAAATGGAAATCTTTTCTGCATTGAGTACTTTTACTTTTAATACTTTAGGTATTTTCCTGATGATAGGGAAATGTTTCACTTAAGTAACATTTTCAATGCAGGACTTTTACTTGTGTTGAGTATTTTTTACAGTGGTGTATTAGTACTTTAACTGAAAGCTATAGAACATAGTTTCTGTCTCCCCCATGAGGAATTCTAAGTAATAACAACACTGTCTGTGGGTCCACATGATACAAGCCTTCCGTGATCACTTAAAGTAAAGGATCTGAATACTTCCACCTCTGGGTCTAGCCCATGTTTAAGGTCAGACCCTAGACTTAGTTCTCGCCTTAGGTCTCTCTATCTTCAACCCTGTGATAGAAGAGCCTTCACCCATCTGACCACAGGGCAATCATTCTTTCCTTTGATTTGCCACATTCTCCGACTGTCTGCGCTGCTCTTCTCCGCTCCCATATTTTCACACTTGTGTGTTGTCCTTGTGTCAAATGTGTCAAAGTCTTTAATATCATAAATATGGGTTTCTTTCAACCAAATTGCCCAAAAATATTATGGATCTACGTTGTATGGAACCCATACAACATAAAAAAAAGATTATTTCCATTCAATTTTGTGTTTTATCAAATTTTATAGTATTTGAAAAAAATGTTTAAATGGTTTCAAAACTGTATCCTGACTCAACTTTGACAGTCTGTGATACTCAACATCGTCTCGTCGTAACTGATAGTCAAAATAATTCATATTTTCTGTTTTTCTTTTCACTCCAAAAATTAGTGTGTCGTATAAATTAGGTTTATTGACCATGAATTTTAAAAAGCTTTGAAAAAAGTGTCAACATTTTTTAAAGAAGCGCCTGAAGCATAGATAAAAAGGGACAAAAATGTCAGAAAAACAGCAGAAAAAGGGAAGACGACACAAGGGTTAAAATCCTGGACAGTCTTCAGTCTCTTACCAGTCTTATTGACTGAAACTGTCATAACCCCAGAGTACCTTTTTAATGTTTAACTCTTTAGAAGTGTCTGTCTCTAAATGTGAGGACGTCCTAAACTTCTTTAGACAAAGTACTTGACATCAGAGATAAAAAACTGTAAATAGTCTTCTCTGAAAACATTACACTTCTAAATTCCTTTAATTACATCACTTCATCAGAACATCACATTATCTCTTCTACGAAGACATCCACCTGTTCTCCTGACATTGTTCTAACTCAACTCTTATTAAGTTATCGGCACCATTGGCCCCAGCATTCTTTCAATTATCAGTTATCATAATTGCAGACCAATCTCCACAATGTTTGTACATTTGTGTCAGTGTGTAAATTATAGAGTGTGGTCTAGATCTACTTCATCGGTAAAGTATCCAGAGATAACTCCTGTCATAGATAGATAGATAGATAGATAGATAGATAGATAGATAGATAGATAGATAGATAGATAGGATACAATATACATACATACAATATACATGAAATAATAATAATAGGAATAAAATATAAGAACAAATATTTGAATATATACAGGGTGGGAATACAAAATGTGCAACTGCTTAGACACTATGAATGATTATAAATTAGACACT
Organism: Percina caprodes; assembly: GCA_013375575.1. Classification (NCBI taxonomy): domain Eukaryota; kingdom Metazoa; phylum Chordata; class Actinopteri; order Perciformes; family Percidae; genus Percina; species Percina caprodes. The sequence continues at coordinate 2,275,455 of JABXJD010000058.1, forward strand.
ATAAATAAAATTGAATTGAATTGAATCTCCCATTTTTTTCTAAAATCCTTGAAAAGGTGATTTATAACCAACGTGTTGTCCAAAATGGCATTTTTTGAAAAATTCAAGTCTGGTTTAAGAGCTTTTCACAGGACAGAATCCGATGACCTCCTTCTTGCTGCTAACTCGGGTAACTGTTCTGTCCTCTTCTCAGCCTTTGACACCATATATCTCTCTCACTACTCTATTGTGTGTGTGTGTGTGTGTGTGTGTGTGTGTGTGTGTGTGTGTGTGTGTGTGTGTGACTCAGCCGTGTTAATCACATACAGTTCTGTTCCGTGGTGTGACCAACACCGAGCATTTGCTCATCCTGACTCACCAGAGGCTGAGCTTTCAGGACAAACAACAGACTAGCTGCAGGTTTTTGGACTGGACTGCTGAGTCATGAGCAGCCTGTGGCCGGCTCACAGTCACCAATGGAGCTCAACGGCGTTAGCCTGGCTCCGCCTTCCTACATGCTTCCGCTCAATTTTCATTTTCCTTCTGTACTACGTCTATTTGACGGTTTTCTCCAATCAGCGAACAGAGGGAGTGGCTGAGAACGATGATGTTGAGGTCGTGTGCTAGTTTGAGTTTTAAGTCCGTAACGGAGGCGGATGATCGTCGGTGATCCTTAGGGGGCCCTCAGAGTTACTAAAGGGGGGCTGGCAAACTATGTTTAAAAAAAGGTTTCTTTGTTCAAAAATTTAAATATGTCTGAAAATATTCATTAATATGAATTCAAAATATTAAGTGCAAAGATAAATTTTCCCACTTAAGATAAGCTTATCCTGGAAATGTTCTTGTGTGAGTGGTGGGGGACACGTCATCACACTGTCCTGCAGTCCCTGGAGCTCACACTTTTTTTTAAATGTGCATCATTAGTGTTTTTGGTCATTTTCTTGCTTCCATCTAAAGACACAGTATATCACTACAGCTCCTGTCCCTCTGTGTTTCTCTCGTCTTCTCTGCCTTCGTAGCATGCAGGCTCTCATCCTTACATCGGTTGCACCGTCATGGTTCTGTCTGTCTTCCAGCTCATTGTGGCATTTCTCAGGCCAGCCCCGGAGTCCCCCAGGTGAGACCTAAAACCAGGTTTTAGTTACTTCATGACTTGCTTATCGCTGTCTCAACTCAGTGGAATTTTGTCCTTATTCAGTCCTGTGTGAAGCAGAGAAATGTATCCACATTAGTTGAAATCCTAGCAGGTCCTATCTCTTTGCATCTGCAGGAGGATGATCTTCAACTGGGTGCACTTGGTGACAGGCACCGCTGCCCAAATACTCGCTGGTAAGTAGAGTAGAACATATATTTCTGGCGAAACAGCGTAGGGTTGCTGCTGCTGCTCAAAGTGTAGTTGATGACATGACAAGACTTGTTTGCCATGATCTGTTATATGATGATCTGTATGCCGAAATATGATCTCAGTCCCCCACAATAGCCAGGTTCATAAACCTCAACCTCAACTTCACTAAGGACCAGCCTGAAAAATGAGAATCACATCAAGGGCTGGACATGTATAGTTTATTGACATGCTTTTAAAAAACACAACTACGTTGTATTATTGCATGTCTCATATAGCTTTTTCACTTACAGTTTCGGCCTCATAAAGCCTAGTCAATTAAAAAGGTCCTTAGCCATCATAGGAAAAAGCGACAAAAAGGGTAGAAAAAAGCAACAAATACGCCGCAAAAGCAACAAAACTGTCTAAAACGCACCAAAACTTTCAGAAAAACATCAGAAATAGTAAGATGTCGGAAAAAGTAGCAAAAGCTTCATGGGCCAAAATTAATTGTGAACCCAAATTGATATGCGGTCCGGCTCAAATCTGCCATGGAACAGATTTTTGACACATGTGCCTTACACTGGGCATCAAGAATCACAGTTGCAATTACAATATTTTTTGAGAAGGTCTAATCTTTCAGGGTCTATTTACAGAAAGCATTTTGAATGAACTGTGCACAACTGGATGTGAGTTAGCCTTTCAGCCAGTGAGGTACATCTGAAGGGGACATTTGTAGCAGATATCGTACTGAACATGTTCCACTAAGTTGTTTGTAATGGCACCCTACAGTATGTCCACGTTTTATAGCAGTTCATGGAAATCATGGAACCATGGAAAGTTCCTAAAACATTTGTGTGGTATTTGTGGCCCCAGGATGGTCGGTACGCAATCTGTGCTGCCTAGACAAGCCGATATGCAAGTGCGCATACAAATGTGGTTAAAAAAAACGTTTCCCTACACTATTTGTATCACACGTGCTGTTTTGCGATCAAATTGGTATATCAAATTGATTTTACACATTTTAAGGTGTTTCCATTCATTTTCACACTGAATCATTCAAGCGAACTTTTGTGAACAAAGTTTTTCTAGACAAAATGGATCATGTCGTCTACCAACACATGATCTTGAATATTGGAGAAGTTATAATAGTGCTTACAATACTTGTTATCTATATATTATATTCATAGGATAATCTAGCCATAAAATTCTGTTTATAATAGTATTCATTTCTATATTTATTCAGCACACATCCCTGCACTTACTGCTATTGCACTTCTGGTTAGACCTAAACTGCATTTCATTGCCTTGTACCTGTGTAATGACAATAAAGTTTAATCTAATCTAATCTAATGTGCCAGCTGATAGCGACATATCAAGCTATAATAAGAAAACAACAACACTATCAACACATTTTCCTCTGGCACCGCTGCGACAACTCTTTTTTGAGACATGTCTCGCTGTTTGAGCGCCTTCCAATTACTCCGGAGGACGTCCCACGGCTTGTCCTAACCTTTGTCGGCCATTTCCTTCGCGAGTTCCTGATCAATTAAATTCAGAAAGTCTCTCGTCTCCTTGTTCGTCCAATTCCATCTGTCTTTGGTGACACCCGCCATGTGTGCAGACAGAGTGGAAATACGGGACGGAAACTAAAAATTCTTCTTCTTCGTTTTGTGGCAGGTTGCAACCATAAAAATAAAACTTAATCGCAATTCATTATTTATTCGGCAAATGACGTTTCCATCAACGTTTATCGCATAAGCCGAATATCGATCAAGAGACATTCCTATGAGACAGAACCTATTTCCTTTGAGTCAATATTCATGACATTCCATTGAATTTTACTGTTTCCATAAGGCATTTTTTATTCGATATTCGATAAATCAGATAAAAACGTGTGGATGGAAACATAGCTAGTTATTTTTGTGACATGTAGCGTGGGGATGTTGTGATGTTTTTAAATGTAGCTTATCAGGTGTTGACGTGGTTGCAATCCAAAATAATAAAGGAGATGTTACATGTTACATGAACATACACTAATTTGCTTACATGTGGAATGAAGTCTTTCATTCTGTCCCTGTAAACCTTCAGTTCCCTCCACCAGAGCGCTGTGAAATGAATGGAACAGATCATGCAATGTTGGACAGGATTATCATCATGTGCATGTCGGATTGTGCAGGCAGCCCAGATCGCGTACCCACAGGATGGAGTCAAAATAAACTACAGTGTGTGTGTGTGTTCATGTTAATGAAGGAACATGTTACCCAGGGCAACAGTGTGACTCATTGATGTGTTTTGATTAAGGCTGCACTATATCGCTTTTTTATCGTCATCAACTGGCGCAATACATACATAGCGAAAGGCTGCGACATACCGCAAAAAAAAACATTTTTTGCGATAGTTGAAATAAAATATGGGTAGAAGACTTTAAAGCTTTAAACACTTTAAAATGTAACTGTCATTCTATTTTTAATAGTCCCTTTTATGTTTATACAAAGAGTGTTGGAAATGATTTCCTTTTGTTTGTTTGAAATTTAAATTCAACAAGATACTTTAGCAGAATACTGAAAGCAGCAGAAAGACCGAACTGAGTACGCTTTATTTATCGCAAGAAATGTCGTTATGGCAACATTCAACAATGTTATGGCATATTTTCTTATAAATATGGTTTGGGATACAGACATTCATCGTTGGTTCGGGTTTAAACAGGGGACCTGTTGTTGCTGTTGTAGGATTTGATGATAAGTAATGAAGCATGAAGCAATGTCTAACTTCTCCATGTATAGTGTGTCCCCTGATGTTAAAACACTGACCGGTCCTCTCTCCCTCCCAGTGGGGTGTGTGTTCCTGGGTGTTGTCCAGCAGACGCTGCCGTTACCCAGCCCCTGGTCTTCTGCAGTGCTGACTGGATGGCTGCTGTGGATTGTGCTGACTAACCTGCTGCTCCAAAACCATTCCTACAGACTCCGCAGGAGAGGTAGTACAGTACGGCGGTGCTGCACCATGTCAGACGATGTCATGGCTGATTGTTGGACTGACAGTAGAATCGCATTTTGACAAAGTTTCAATGGTTACACTTGACTTGAAGGTATGTACATAAGACTGACATGACACTGTCATGAACATGTCATAAACATAAACAAGTCATAAATGTTTATGACATAACGCTGCATTTAGTAAGTGTCATTTGGTTTTGTCATGACAAGATATGGTTAAGGTTACTGTCATGACAGTGTCATGTCACTCTTATGTACAGTATATACCTTCAAGTAAAGTGTTACCGTAGATTTATGAGGACTTACATTACCCCCCTCAATTCTAGGATCAGAGCTTTTAGGGTACTTGGTTTTTAAATGATACTGTGCTTTTTAACATCACTTTGGAGTATTCTGATATGAGAAACACTGAATTATGCAACTAGAAAGACACCACCAAATTAGAGATACTAATAGACTAATAGCTGACATTTTCTGAAAATGGCTCCGAATGTTTTTCTGAATGAGCTAGGCGTCTAGGTTCTGGGTTTAGTTTCATGATGCCGTGATATATTCGTTGACATATGCCGTAGGTGTTGATGGCGCAGTGGATATACCACGGCCCTTTGGTGTGGGAGATTTGGGTTCAATTCCCACTGCAATACATCAACCAATGTGTCCCTGGGCGAGACACTTAACCCCTAGTTGCTCCAGAGGCGTGTGTCCGCTGACATACATAGCAATTGTAAGTCGGTTTGGTCAGAATTTAGCAGTTTACGGATGCTTCAGCAGCCCTAAAACAGGGCTACATTTGCCCCTGCATTGAAGTGAAGTAATGTTGATGCACGGTATGCAGATCCTTCCACCCTCTGTGCAGGCACCCGGATCAGCCAGTAGGACCCACTAGTGCAGCAGCGTGATGCCTCACTGTGTGCGTGACACCAGTGCACTCTTCAATATGTGTTTCAAATTTTCTCTTCTGTTAGCTGTGGATTAGTTCTAAATGACTTTGTTTGTTTCAATCAGCGGAGAGTGCTGTCTGCAGTGACAAAATAAATTGTTCTGTTCCTACTTATTATGACAAACAACTAAATTGATGTGTGTGTGTGTGTGTGTGTGTGTGTGTGAGAATGTGGCAGCTAAATAGCTTGGAAATGTCACCTCTCTTTGTTGGTATTTTAATTATGGACCTAATATGAACTCTACCCTCACTTAAAGGGACAGCAGTGGGAACACTGTGTTTTTTCACCATGATGTACTAATGTGCAGGTGTTCTGCACTGCAATATTCCTGGAAAAAAAGATTTATTTATACTAAAACCATCAACCATACGATACTTTACTTGCAGTTTATACACTGAAATTTGCTTTGCATTTTCCAAGCAGCTCCACTCAGAAATAAGAAATGAAAAGAGAAATACACACATAGTACAAAGGTGAAGACATATCAACAGCCACGGCAAAGAAACATGTTTCATGATGACATTTTCGGATCCAGGTCTTACAATAGACTGATTAATTGCCTGTTGGAAGAACTACAAATGTTATTTTTCATAATTTAAAACATGCATGGAGTGCAAAGAGATGCTGTCAAGTAGTCAAATCATTCATAGAGCACATTTAAAACCAACCTACACTGAACCAAGTGCTGTACTAAGTTATATCATGTTATAAAAACAAGGGAAGACAATAAAAATGTAGACACAATGAACATCATACAGACAACACACTTCTATACAAAGGTCCCTAAACTAAATCATACACCAAAGAGTCAAAATGTGTTTTGAGACAAGACTTAAAGATCTCGGCAGTAGAGGAGGACCTGGTATTAAGGGGAGGTTTGTTTCAGAGTCTCGGTGCCACGACGGCAGTTAGCAAGTCTCAGCATGCTCTTCTTGTGGATTATTTAAATTATTTTCTGCTGTTATGCATGTTTATATTCTCTGTCAAACATATGGGACTAATTGTTGCATTCTGTCTGAATCCACAGGAAACAGTGACGACAAAGAGAGGATTTGGTTTGCTCAGTTGGACAGGCAGCAGCATAGAGAGGTGAGACCGGTAAAGGCACACCATACTCTCCGTTTTGGCTTGCTTTACTCATGGTCTGCTTCTCTTACATATTTCTCTTTATTGATTCTTCTTTCAGGTATCTAAAGTCAAGAAGATGGTGTTAGTGGTGTTCCTAATGGGAAACACAGGGTTCCTGGCTGCATTTATAAACGCTGTTGCAAATGTATAATTATCTATGATAATGTCTTGTAAAACGTGTCTACTGGGGGATCTCTTGGCAGCTCGCCATTTGATCCCAATTCCCACCCATTTCCTTAACCTTAACCTAGCAGTCAAAAGGGACGCCAATAGTCCCGACCAAGCACGTACATTTTTTTATGTATACTTTATTAATCCCACAAGGGGAAATTACAGTGTTTTTCACTTTGTTTTTATTACACACATTACATTACACACAGGCCTTAATTACACACACATGCTCAGTACCTGTACATGCACTAAATGGAGAGATGTCAGAGTGGGGGGGCTGCCCATGGAAAAGTGCCCAGAGCAGTTGGGGTTTCGGGGCCTTGCTCAAGAGCACCTTGGCAGTGCAGGTGCCAGTCCACCACCATACTTTGCTCCATATGGGGACTTGAGTGGTTTGGCTAATCTGCATCGAGCATCGAATTGTTCTAGAGAGAATCATGATGCATCTAAGAATCGATTATTTTTCCCACCTCTTGTGTCTTCAGTATTTGTTTCTGTAGGACAATTTTCTTTCACTGCTAATATAATAATAACAAATTTCAGAAGTAATTACTTTTTTCTTTCTTTTTGTTATCTCTGGTGTATCATACTATAATGTTTAATGTCTTGTACTAATATTCAAATCAGTTCTTAACCTAGTTAACCTATATTTCTCTTACATTAGCCCAGTTAAATGATTATTCTGGTTTCATGAAACATGGGTCTCATTTTTGTAGTTTTGTCCATCATCCTTATTAATAATAACTATGTTAATAGGGTAGGAATCAATAAATCAGCCAACTTGTACTGTATAATTTCTTTTCTGTTGCTGTTTGTGTTTGTTGCCGTAGTGTGTCGATTCTCGGTTCTTTTTCCATGCTTTCTTCTCGTCCGTGGAGTTATTTGTCTCTTGTTCCTGTTAGTTGGATTACTTTTGTTTTTTGTACATCCGTTTCCTTGTTTTATCCACTTTTTTCCCGCTGCATTCAGGCCTCCTTTTGTTTTAAGCCTTTAATTTAAAAATCCAATAATAGCTATATTTGAAATAGTTTTCAGACTGTTAAATAAAGCCTCTTTTTCAGGCTACTCCAAAAAAGGAATCCTTCTGTTAAACCAGAGTCATTCAAACTCAGCGTGAGATAACACATATCCAATGTGTCACTCGGGTAATATTGGACAATTCTGATGTAGGATTTTAAAATTAAAGGCTTAAATGTCCAATTAAAGTTATATTTAAAATCTTTTTCAGGTTGTTAATTAAAGCCATATTTTTACTCTTTTTCACGCTATTCTACAAAGGAATCTTCCTATTAAGCCAAGTTCATTCCAACTCAGAGTGACATAACGCATATAGAGTGTGTCACTCGGGTAATATCGGACCATTCCGATGTAGGATTTAAAACTTAAAGTCTTAAATTTCCAATTATGTTATATTTGAAAATGTTGTCAGGCTGTTAAAGTCATAATTTAACTCTTATTCATGCTACTCTGTAAAGGAATCTTCCTGTTAAGCCAGACTCATTCCAACTCAGGCCGAGACAACCCATATCCAGTGTGTCACTCGGGTAATATTGGACCATTCTGATGTAGGATTTTAAAATTAAAGGCCAATGTCCAATTATTTTATAAAAAAAAAAATGTATACTGTTAAATCCATATTCTAAAAAGGAATTCTCCTGTTAAGCCAGGTTCATTCCAACTCAACAACTGAAAAAGAGTTAAAATGTGGCTTTAATTAACAGCCTAAAAAATAGTTTATATATAGCTTTAATTGGACATTCAAGCCCTTAATTTTAAAATCCTATTTTAGAAAGGTCCAAAATTACCCGAGTGACAAAGTGGAGATATGTTCTATCATTCTGAGGTGGAATGAATCTGGCTTAACCAGAAAATTCCTTTTAGAGTAGTCTGAAAAAGAGTTAAAATATGGCTTTAATTAACAGACTGAAATAGATTTGAAATATAGCTTTAATTGGACATTTAAGCCTTTAATTTTAAAAATCCTATTTCAAAATGGTTTGATATTACCCGAGTGACACACTGGTGTTCTGTCACTCTCTTTAGAGTGAGCAGAAATGTCCTGTCTGAGAGGCCACTGTCAGTTTGTGCAGAGTGAATACAATGTTGGACACAAAAGGAGCAAAGTGTGTGTGTGTGTGTGTGTGTGTGTGTGTGTGTGTGTGTGTGTGTGTGTGTGTGTGTGTGTGTGTGTGTGTGTGTGTGTGTGTGTTTTCTAGTACCTTTTCCGTTAATTTAAGGACATTTCTGTTGATCCAAAAAATCTAAATATGGAAGATTCCTTCATATTAAACCCGGTATATTAGCACTTATTTCTATGGACTTTTCTAACAGTGTACTGAGGATGAGTCAATTCAGCAACTTTCCTCCTGTGCCACCCTCGGGCTTAAATATTATCTTTGCACGCATATAGTCTCTTCATAGACGCACCACACTCATCTAGCCCAACAAATAAAGCTAGTCAGGACTCTTCATATACATTGTTTATTGTTGCACTCATCTCTTTAATACTTGCACAAGGAATACAAAGTAAAAAGCCCCTGCATTTTTAGTCATAAAGAGTCTGAATAAGACCCCAAAAAGCCATGTCAGGGAATTGTTTCACAGAATGTTCAAACATCAGCAAGCAACCTTGAGATTTGTAAGCTATAATTTAACAAAGAAGCATACAAACAGACAGAAACAATGCTGTTTTAGGTCAGTTGAGTCAAGAACGTAACACGCTCTTAGAGAAGCTGGTAATAACAAGGCTTTATAAATAATGATAAAGATATCTAATACAATCATCAAATACCTACGTTTATATTTCAGAAAGATCTTTTTTGAAAATATATTGCACATGGTCCTGAAATTCACTATAAAGTGAGCCACTTACGGCTTAAATTTTGGAAAATAAAATAAGAATTTGATTGAACAATAACCAGAAGTTTTTGTAAGTATACTGTAGCTTCACTGTAAGTGATCATTCATTTATAGCTCTATTTTATAAAGAATAAAATACTTTCATTTGTGGAAACCTACTTTATCATTTGGACTTTCCAAAGCAATGACATTTGGACAATGGACGTCCACTTTCCACAAAGTGTCATTGGTCCTCTATTTTTTAGCACTATGACAGCACTGTTCACTAATCCCTGTAGTCATTGGATTGTCCTACTGCAGGTCATACAGAATAATGGTTCTGTGTCCTGAAGTATCACCCAGGGAGTGAGAAAACTGAAAAAAGAAATGCATTTAGTTTTTTTACATTCATTTATACACTTTTATTTTCACTAAAATCTCATTTTGTATGTTGTGCTGATCTACGTCCGTCCAGCTCACCTTGACGTATTACTTTGCAGCGGAAAAAAAAAGCATTGTACGAAAATACAGTTAATATACAGTGAGCAACGTAGCGTTTGCTTTATCAAGACATACAATAACATCAAAATATGTTTTCAAATCTGGCTTACATTTATAATGTCAAGAAAAGTTTAGCAAAGAGTGGACTCAACGACACATTTGTTTAACATTCAGGCATATTAGCAAAAACACTACTTTTAGTTTACTGTCAGCGAAACTTTCATATAAAGGAAAGGTTCACATTTTATCAAGCCTATCTTAATTCAATAGTCACATGTCATATGTATGTTGGTCACTAATCATTCCTCTTACTGGACATACATACTGGCCTTTGGAAGCAATCTCTTCATAGTGTAACAATGCGTTTTAATGAACCGGGTTGTATACGTGATTACTGCATGACAGTTAGGTTTAGCGGGTTAAAACATCGGTCCCCTTAAGTAGTACTCCTAGGACACGAACATCTGTTTCCTGGGTGAAAGTCTTCTGTTTTCCCCTTCACGTCTTCCGAGACATCAACTTCACTCCCCTAATTTGACAGCCCTGTATTTTAGGACCCACCCTTCCACCCTGACCTACTCCCTAGTGAGTTAGTTAGTGAGTTAGTTAGTGAGTTAGTTAGTTAGTTAGTTAGTCTTGTGCATGGGGGATAGTTCAGGGCTTGTGCCCTTTTCTATTTATAAAGACAGCATGTGAGGGGAGGAGCTGAAGGAGGAGCCCAATTTGTTCATGTGTTGGTTGGGGGCGTTGCCTAGCACTAGTTACAATTAAAATAGCCCACTACAAAAAAAAGGAAAAGCATTAAATTACCTTAATAAATAGAAGGGAACAATAAAAAAGAACAATAGATGAGGTATGTAGAGTGTAAATGGGGTCCTACTCCTACTACTTATACAGCGACAGTCATTGTGGTGCTTATACCACATAGTGCTTATAGTAATACATACGTGGAATACATACGAATTACAGTGCATTACTTTGCATTGCTATATGTAGAAATGGTTCATGATAACAGCCTAAACATAAGGAGATTCAAAAGTCACAGTCCTTCTGTGTACAAATGGATTCTAATGTTCAGCTAAAGCTAGAATGAGGTTTGTCTCCTCTGTTCTGTTTCCTCGCTGAGCCGCAGCAGAGAAATACTTCTGAATCCTGTAGGTACAGACAGATTTGCTGTTGGTGTCAAAGTTTTTTCCCATCAATGTGTGGTTCCACTAACCTCAATGCTGCATAATGGGTCCAATGACTGTGAGTAATGTAAAATGTGCTGCTCGTAGTGGTAAATCCACAGAGAATTATCACCAACTCTGCAGATCTCCCCCAGAAAGTCTTAGCATCTCTCGGAGCATTGTTTAACTTTTATGGCCCGTTCCTTTGACGCCCTAGACTGGGTAAACCCCGCCCACTCTGCCGGTGATTTGATTTCACCCTGCAGCTTGGTCTGGAAACCTGCACGTTTAATTTTCCTGCTTCAGTTCACAATTTTGGAATCAATCACAAACTGGCTTATCTACCTGGCGTGTTGTTGGCGGGTTTAACACAATGACAATAGAGAAGCCACCAAGCAGCTTCTTGTTTTCATTCAACATAGTGGCCACCAAAGCGCAACAACATGTTGATGCCGCTACGTAACCCAGATTGCTGGTCTGATTGTTTGAAGGACTATCCAATTGGGTAAAGTCATTTGAACTTTTCCCGTTGGTCACGCATTGTGCAGAGAAAATACAGAGCGGACTCCCCAGACCAATGCTCACTCGCAAATATATTGAGCCTGGCTTGGTCTGGTGCTAGCCAGACTATTGAAACCCAGTTTCTGCTCTTTCATTAAACTTGTTTCCAGTAGCAGAAGGCAGCTGTTTACTGCTAAATGTGTAAATAGGTAACTGTTTACTGCTAAAGGTGGTCATGTTTTGTTCACGGCTTGTTTTTGCTGCTCCCGAGTGACCAAAAGAAAGTCAATTAATAATCTCAACACAAACTTAGCTCTTATTAAGTGATGTACCCTCATAAACCGTTGTAAACCATTTTCTTTATTTGTGAGGCCACTAGATGGCTCCAGATCACTACCCTCACTGCAACAAGTCATCTTTATGGCATCAAACCATCCCCTAACAATAACTGAAATTAAGCCCTTACCCTACAGTCACATTATCTACAAGAGACAGCAAAAAAGCGACAGGCTACCATTTTCAATGGGAGTGGCTGTGCAGGCAGGGCAAAAATAGACAAGATGTCTATTTCATGCAAATGCTGCGCGATGCGACAAAGCGACTGCCAATCAGAGTGAACATGCGTGACATATGTACATTGGTCGCTTGAGTCAAAAATCATTCAAGATGGCGAAAACGCTTCATAACATCCTATTTATAAATATATCTGATACATTTGGCATTTTATGTCATATTTTGTTAATCCTATTGAGAAATGAATACTTTTAAATCCAAAAACATCGTTCTTGTGACTTGACAATACCTCTGGAGTGATTTGTAAGACCTCCTGCAGATCCTAGGCAATAGCATGTTACTATGGAGACAGAAGTGGCTAGGCACGCCCAGGAATGCCCATCAAGCGAGTGCTTTTCACTGTGTTTTTTAGCTAATGTGACTGTAGGGTTAGTCCAACCTTCAAGAGCAGCACTACAGAAAACACAATTCAAAAAAAAGGAAAAACATACACACAGAAGACCAATATAAAACACCACAGGCAGTATTGTATTAGCAACACACCTACACTCGATGGCCACTTGATTCTTCCAACTCATACTGCTGAAGCCTCATAAGCAACCACTAACTCTTAATGTGGGCTACATATGGCATGTGAGTACTGTGTAATCATATGCTACTATCCTCATTAATAAGGCCAAATATTTTAAAACGTTTTTTTCACTGGCAGATTTTTTTAGATTTGGTGCTTCTGGATTAGACCATAAAAACAGTTCTTCAATAGGCAAGTGATAATCCACGAGGAGACATGCAGTTATTGAAAATGATTGCATGACAAATAAACTGACAACCTGGATTTGTCTCTCATGTTTACCATCACCGCAGTTCAGTTTTTGATCATTTCTTTTAAATGGAAACTGTGTATTGGCACTTCCCTTGTCAATATTGTAATACACGTTATTTTACTACTCCAACAAGTAGTAGAAGCTGAAGCCTAGTAAGAGCTGAAACCGTGCAGCAGCCTTCCACCTATGAGTGTTGAGTCAAAAGTGATGAGGCCACGCCAGAGCTGTAAATAATTCAGACCCTCTGGCCATCTGGAATTTATTTGTCCATGGTTATCTATGTCCATGGTACAGTATACAGCGCTATGCACCTTGTCCAAAGTAATGTGGCCATGAACATTCTCACTGTCTTGCTAGTTTTGTCCAAAGCATCACAGAAGCAGAGCGTTTAGGTTATGTCACAAGATGAAACAAACAACTGCAACACTGCATTTAACTTGAATGAGTATAACATTGACAATCAATGCCCTTATATGGCAAACCGTTGACCGTGACCTCTTCACTCGGTTTTTGTAAACTCTCCGGCCTCCCAGCGCAGAGCCATGGAACTCTTGCGTCTTCCTCCTGTGTAGACCTCTGGAAACTGAGAAAAACAGCTGATTGTTTACCTGCTTTCAAAGCACTTCCTCCACCTCCACCTCCTTCACCTCCACCTCCTCTCTCAGGTCATTAGACTAAAGGTGGGATAAGTAAATTAGTGTCAATGTAATGATAATTACATTGTGATATTTATGTTCCAAGTTACCAAACTACATTTTGCTCCATTTCTGTCTTATTTGTAACATAATAAATAGTTGTAATGGTAATTTTCATCAGGTGTGATAAAAAACAAAACCAATTAAAATAGTTTCCTTGATGCAACAGTGAAATAAGATTTTCAAAAAGGAAATGTTTGAGCAAGAGCTTACTCTGTGATCACAGGACAAGGCAGAGCGATCCATCCTGTAGGCTGTTTTCATTGGTGATGATGGCGAGGACTTGCACTTCAATGGTACATCCACTAATAACAAAGTCCAAAGATCATCATTAGCTTAAATGTATACATATAAAGAGGGAACGGTAGAAAAACTGTGTACAGAGTTACATAATGTATTGTTTTGTAGTCAGTATTCTGCTGACATACCTGAATTGTCAAATGCCAAAGTGTCCTTGTTATTTGACAATATCCTTTCATTATTGAACCTGTCTTCGCCATATAGATTTGCCCTCTCTTTCCTCAGATCGTCCTCCCTCTGATTCACCATCTTAATCTCTTCATCCACCAGTGACATTGTGCTTCTTGAACGCAGCTTGAAAAAGGGGTTGTTCAGGAACATTTTCTCCTGTGGCTGCTCACAGGCTTTGTTGAGAGAGAACTCGGAGGCACTGCGAATAATAAGATTGGATGTTTCGAGGATGATGAGGTTGGAGCTGCTGTCCTCGGTGCGCCACTCGCCAGACTGAGCTGCCGCGTGGTCTTTGCCAAATCTTGGGCTCGAGGTGAAATCATTGCCAGGGTCGAGAATGATAATGTTTGCTGATACTTCGTGTTTCAGCGGTTCCTTAGTGGGTGAGGAGGTGATGATGAATGACGGTGTTAGTGGAGTGCTTATAGATCTTGGGATACTTCGTGATGGAGCACAATCAGTGGATTTGCCCATCCTTGAGAAGACCCTCTCTCTCCTGAAGTTTTCCTCCCGCTCCATTGAAATGCGAATCTCCCTTTCAACTTGTGTTTCTGGGTCATCGTAAGGGGACCTGTAACTGGAATCATCCAGGCCAGAATCCTCTGAGCAAGGGCTGAATTGGGTGTGAGGATAATCGCTAACCAGATTTAAGTTCTCCAGGTCATGGGCTTTCTTGTGAGTTCTTTCAATGTTGCGGACTGGTGTGTACATGAAGCTGTGGCTGCCATGGAAGCTGGGCTGCTTGGTTGTAGGTAAGACAACCTTGTTCATGGTCTGCTCCTCCATTTCCCGCCACTGTTTACGAGCCAGCTGAAAGTCCACATGCTCTGTGCTCACATTCTTGCTCTTGGTTTCTTGTATTACACAAAAGTCTTTAGGTAGCTTCTTGTTCAAATCTGCATTGATGTGCTTATGGTGGGTTGTGTGATTATGATTGGCATCTCGGCCATTTTCACTGTCATCTTCAGAGATTTTGGACAAACATTGAAGGCCTAAAGGGTTATATTTAACCTCTTGTGGAGGGCTAGGAAAGGAAATTTTATCTTCAGGTTGTTCTAGAACTTCATCCACTTGTGGAACCTCAAAACTGACTTCTTCAACATTGTTGTCTTGTTCCTCAAAGTCTTTCACCTCAACTTTCTGTACAAACAACTCCTGGGCACTCAGCTGAAGACTGTCCAAATATGAGTCATCGTCTTCTCTATTTATAGAAGAAGAGAATATTGTTCTCCATTTTTCATCGTTATCACTGTCTGAGGAGGCTGCCGCAATCTCAGCGTCCAGGCATTCGTCCATTTGGTCCTGGCAGGACTCATTGGAAACATCTGACATTGCCTCTTCTCTAATGCACTGCTCTAATATTGACTCCTCTGTAATGGGTGGTTCAAATTGGATGTCATGGGCATCTGGGTCTTCTTCTGTATCTATTGCCACATTTTGATAACCACCGCCTTCAAGACTAAGTTCATTATCCTCTGGCTCTGGCTCAGGGTATAACTCTAGCTCAGGGTATTGCTCTGGCTCAGGGTACTGGTCTGTGTCAGAGTATTGTTCAGGCTCAGGATAGAGCCCTAGCTCAAGGTATTCCTCTTGTTTAGGGTGGTGCCCTAGCTCAAGGTCTTCCTCTTGCTCAGGGTAGTGCCCTAGCTCAATGTCTTCCTCTTCCTCAGGGCATTGCTCTGGTTCAGGGTCTTGCTTTGGCTCAGGGTATTGCTCTGGTTCAAGGTCTTGCTCTGGCTCAGGATACTGCTCTGCTTCAGTGTCTTGTTCTGGCTCAGGAAACTGGTCAGACTCAGGGACTTCTTCTTGCTCAGGATCTTGTTCTGGTATGTCCTGCCTCTTACGATGGGCCTCGTTCTCATACACGCTGTCAGCACTGGAGAGTGTGTCAGACACAGATGAGGCGATAGACTCATTTCTGTTGAGCTCTTCATGCCCTGATTCTAATATCAAAGCCTCATTTTGACCTTGACAAGGCATTTCCCTGCAAATGCTGGTCTCAGAGCAGTCAGGCTTGCCAATCTCAATGGTGCCGGATGGAAGGTCAGTTAATAATTTACCAAGTATCACTGTTTCCCCTGGGAAATCTGATAAGTCTGTCTCTGAACCATTTTGCTCATCATCTGCACTGAAATCCTTCCCCTGTTCAGGGGAATTAGCCACAGAGGCCTCTACTTCACAGTCTATTGCCAGCTCTGATTGTTCAATGGTTTCCATGGTGACGGAGAAGGAGTTGTGATTCTCAATTGTGCTGCAACCTTCGTTCAGGTCTTTTCCATCCACCGAGGTAGCTCTCTGAGAAAAGAGAGAACAAGTAAAATAGACTTTTATTTACTGGAAGGGAGAAAGGGAATGCATACCTTTTTGTTAAATGCATATAATCAATAGCAGCGTTTTCACAGTAGCCTCAGCAGTCTCCTTGACTTTGTCCCTGTATTTAAAATGTTTTTTCGTTTCCCTAATGACAAGTATATTGGTTTTGAATCAGCCTGTATGACATCCCCCCTAATAACCAGCAAAGACATTATCATGAACAGAGATGGAAGATAAAGAATTGCACTTAGCCATTGAACAACAAGCCAGGACTATGTTTCAGACATTTGTTCAGTATTGGACTCTATGTAAAACCGCACATAAGAGGAATCAATCCATTATAGCTTGATTATATGCACATTTATTGTGAATCAAGACACACTGTTGTGATGCACACAAATAAGTCTCTGTATTGTTGGACTGAAGATTCAAATTGTTACGATAAGGATTTTTGGCAATCACATCATCACAATGATCATCATCCTTATTGTCATTATCACCAACAAAGACAAGAACACCAGACCGGCTCAATAACACTCAAGGAGGTTACTGCGAATGCAATCACACCAGTGTGACTTTAACAAATCCTCCTGGACAAGTCTTGAAGTGCAATAAGCACACTAAAGTTATCAATGGGCAGCACTTTAATGGCCAGGGCCTGTGTTGGAGCAACACTTTCTGATCTGCAAAAGTGTGTGTGTGTGTGTGTGTGTGTGTGTGTGTGTGTTTTTTTTTTTTTGCTGTGCTGAGTGCATTTTTCCCTAAGTGGGTTATGTGTAGAAAGAGAGATAGCACATCAAAGGTAGCTAAATTAAATGGCATTATATCTGTTCTTATGTAACACTGCAGGTTGGGTCTGCCTCCCACACATTGCCAGAGTGTCCCTGCAAGATGACTAACTGAGCCTTACAATCCCAGTGTTGCGCACACATACTCACAGGCATTTAAATTACTATTACACTGCGAGAACCATCTTTGGCTACGTTCATTCCTCGACTTTTCAATTTCAAGACTCCCTGAATGCCACTAACCCCTTACAGCTCACTGTGGGGAACTATGGCTACAACAATACACAGACTTCAGCAAGATCCAAATTCTCTAAGTATGACTTTAGTTGCACTCTTCTGTAGCCCCACTTAGCTGCATGCACATGTGTGAACAAAACAGCAACTGTGAGATATGTTGAAGTTTGTGGATTGGTGCTACTGGCTGCTTTAATCAGCTTAATCAGAATGGGTGCATTGTGCATTTGTCGCAGCTCTCACATGGCAGCAACACAGTTTCACTGACTCTACAGCATGCACAGGCAGGGTTTACAGGGGGATACCTCAAGCAAAAGCCAACTGTTTTGTGTGTTATGAGAATAGACTGTATAAGGTTATGAATAAATAAACTTTTTTTTTATTCTACAATGGAGCCATTGCCAGCGATAGGCGAATACACTTTGGGCAGGACGCTGGTCTAGGGCCTTCAGGATGAAGCTGTCCCATCCCTTAGCATCCGCTAATGGGGATCCTAATAAAATCCAATCAAATATTGAAGTCCGACATATTTCAATCACTCCGGTGAAACTGATTTGAGATGCCATGCCACTGCTGCAGCTTCATGTTAAAAGCATTTACTTTTATTTTGAAATAATCACAGAATGTGCAATGTTTGTCAGTGAGCCTGACCGCTATTGTTCAAAATTTGTCTACAAATCAATAAGGTAATTTTGGGCATTTTTCAGTTGGACACATTGCAAGAAGTAATGGAACAGTCAGGAGCAGCCACAGTGAGTTGTTAGATCAAGAACTACAGGCGACACGCTCCACACCCACAACTTAACGGGGTAACCAACCACTTTTACTTTCCCTTTGGCTGTTTGTGTGCCGCATTAAATCAGATCACAGTTGGTCAGCCGAGGCAATTAGCTGTAAATTTAACATGAACATTATGGTAAGCTTCTTGGGTGCTGTATGCTTACTTTTCTGCCTTAACTCCTCAACAAACTTACACAATTTGCAGGCAAGTATGTGAGTCACAACCACAGGTAACTGTGTGAGTGACCGAGTCTAAATACGGAATATTCTTTGATCAACTCAAAACATGGATATTGGTATTTCGTGCCCGTGTTACGGTCATGTTCTCCTGCTGCCAAGTGTCGAGGCAGCAGCAGCCCCGTTGCCTGTGGGCTCTTTTCACTCCAAAGCTGAACGTATTTAACAGGATACCCAAAGCGGCTGACTCCAAACATCAAACTTTGCCAGCAGCAGTCCACTCTCCACCATATTTCTAATCCTTTTTGTCTTTCTCTACATCTGTCTTTGGAACAGTAACGATAGGCACATTCCTTTTATCAAGCCAGCTCCTGCATCATGTGACCTGGCGTAGTCAAACCACAGTACGTCAGATCAGTGTTTGAGTTGTAGTAACAGTAGTCCACACAGCATTCCTGGATGGGAGAAAAACTTGCTACAGTTTACTGCCATTTCTTTAAACCAATGAACCAAATGAAAAAATCTACAAGAAAAGCTAATTGAATTTCTCTCTGCCCTTTCCGGACCCAAATGCAACAAATGAATAAAGAGAAAAATGAATTATTTTCATGCCAATTTCTACTTCTACTCCGCTACATTTCAGAGAAATATTGTACTTTTTATTCCACTACATTCATCTGACAGCTTTACATGTTACGATTCCTGCACACTAAACACATGTAGTTTATAAAATCTGATGTTTTATTCTAAATGAAACTAGCCAACAATATAAGGTCCTACAAGTCCAGCTGTATGATTAGACCATTAAACACACGACTGGTTGGATCCTTTACACTTTCTAAAATGGGATGATATTTCTGCATTGAGTACTTTTACTTGTAACAGTATTTTTACATTGCAGTATTAGTACTGTTACTCAAGTAAAGGATCTGAATACTTCTTCCCTCCGCTGCATGTACAGGATATCCTTATCCTCAGTATCTGCCTGTCTGAACCACAGTCCTGCACTGTTTTGTGAGACAGTGGACCTTATCACCGCCACCGCTTGTCTTAAACTTCCGATTGTCAACAATACCACCTGTTGATGAGGAGGTGCGTGTTTGTGACGTCCGTCCTTTTCAGCCTATAAAAGTTTCATTCACAAAATGTTGTTCCAAAGACTAAAAATAAGACTCACATTACAAAGCTTCAAGTCCTGCTGTCTGGAATCAGCAGACCAAAAGGCAACACGTTTAGCAGAGTCAGAAGTCGTGTGGGAGGAGTCGAAACAATTAGAATATTGATGATAATAAGCTGTGGGGATGCACTATATTGCGTTTTTATCCTCATTGAGATATCAACCGGGGCAATAAACACTTTGTCAAAGGCTGTGGCAGACATACTTTGGGTTAGAAAACTGCACCAATTTTGTAGTGTTGCCTTTTATATTCAATTCAATGCTCAATTTGTTCAGTAAAAAAAATGTTTGGAAATGATTTTTTTTTTTAATTCACCAAGCACTTTGTTGTATTTTAACAGAATACTGAAAGTACACTTTAAAATCTGTATATTTATCACAAGCAGTGTTGTTATTGCGATATACAACAAACGCATTTTTCCTCATATGGTGCAGCCCTAATAAGCGGCGTATGATTAGGCATCCGAGCAGCACTGTAGTGTGACAGAAATTAAGGGTTTGACGTGAAGGTAGATGCTAAACACCATCATGGTCTATGATTAATACGAGAGGCGGTCAATGGGACGTCACAGTCTGGGAGATATTAGACATGGGAAATTATAGCCTACAAAACAGTGTACGCTGTAACTAAGAATAATCCTGAACTTTAGAAGTTGCTGTGCCAAAATAACCCAGTAAAAATGATAAATAAAAAAAAAAATAAACTTGCAGTAAATGGGCAGCCATGATGATGATAATGATGATCTGGTAAACAGAATATACTGTACATTTTGAAATATTTTCATGGACATGTCACACCACGGTATGCCGTGTTTTCTGCTCACACACACACACACACACACACAGTGCCAGTCACACTTCATTGTTTGACGATGTAAGTTTTTAATCTCACACACACACGCGCCTACAAGGACACACGCATGCGACAGACTGAGTGCCATGGTAACCATCAACAGGCCTGACACTTGTGCACTGATCAGCTGTCGCCGCCTCCACTTCCCCCTCACCACCTCATCAGCAGACTGTTAAATGTGACGGGAAGCAGGGTTGCATTCATGTTGTATCTGGGAACAAAAAGTGGTGAATACAATGTCCCTGCTTTAAAAAGTTCCCCTTGTCATTTTGGAAACAAATGTCCATAACACAGTGTAACGACCCAGCCCACTGCATTAGTGTTTGCAAGCCAACTTTCCTCCAACTTGTTAATACATTTCAGCAACATAACACCCTTTTATTTAATATTACAAATAAAAAAGCCATCAAGACCTTTAAGTTAATAAATGAATATAATATGAATGGATATGACACATGCTCTGGCTCTTTGAAATGTAAATATATTTTTATATGGCATTGTCTTTTCTTTGTATTCCTGTTTTGTAATGCTCGTTCTATGTATATGGGTGTGCCTTTGTAGCCTACATGAACTTTTCTATAATAAAAAACTAGAAAATAAAGGCTAGCTAATATTGTACTGATTCGGAAGTAAACACGGATCAAAACCTATTGTGAGAGGGATGAGCGATTTCCGTCTGATAAACATTAGCAGAGTCTGTTTCTTTCACGTTAACGTTAGCCATTTCTCTGGAATCAGCGGTTGGTGGCGCCACGGTCCTAAAGAAGGCGGCCACAACAAAACAGGACATGTGATTGATACCTATGTATAGTTTCCAACAACAGAAGCAATTTCAAATGACAGTCAAATTGACTAATCATATCCAATCATATCTTCCCTCTAATTGGGCGGGTTTTGTTATTGCTAACTTTATGATAAGTTCCAACCACTGTGGGCACAAGCAGAGACAGTTTAGCACTAAATATGTCTTCTAGCTGTGTAAATATCAAAACGTTAGCAAAAGAAAATATTAATAAAAATATCCAAATATAACTTATATATATAATATAAATTATTATATAATAAATCTTCCAGTAGGGCTGCGCGTTATGCGGAAAATATGTAATTGCCATTATTTTGACTGATATTGCGATTGCAATATGAGTCACGATATTGGTGGGAACGATCATCTTTGTGCACATTTTTTATACTCTGTTGCGATTTGGATATAGCGATTTGATGAAATTGCAATTAATTGTGCAGCCCTAACCTCCAGTTAGCTTTTAGCACTGACTTAATTATGGCCCCAATGGAATGTGTCTTATAGTATTTTTTTAATTCTTAATTTTGCGATTCTGTCCATGATTCTGGGCTCTACATTATTTGCTCCCATCAGGCTGGGAAAAAAAAAATTTGCCACCGTGCTAAGCAACCTTTCTGGGGGCAACCTTCATTATTATGAAATGTCAAGTTCTTCCCATAAGACCGAGAGCTAATGAAATAAGCCTATGATGCAACATCAAATCGAGAAGTAGAGTTGACTGGTTCACAGGGCTGATGTCAGAGCCGGCTCTTTCTACTCAAACAGCAGATGGAATTCGATAGTGTGTCATATCTTTAGAAATGTCAGTGGTATTTTTGACAGTATCCATTTTTTCACCAGAATTCTTATTTTTGTGATGTTGGAAACGACTCTGCAAATCTCATCCTAAAGCAGGCCTGTATCCAATTCTTACTTTCTACTTGTTTCCTCCCCCCTAGAATGCAATACCCAAATTCCCTTAATTAATAATACATGGAAAGACGTGGGTTACTCTTGTACAGTCCTTCCAAATCCCTACAGCTTCTGCCTGGCTGGCAACCAGTTCTGCAGTCACAGCGCGTGTAAAACCCCTACACATGTACAGCTTTGACATATCTTTATGTTAACATGGTTCGTTGCACTATTGAGTCATGGCCTTTTTTTTCATTTGAATTTTCCATCATTAGACAGGATGTTAAATGAGTTGAGTGAGTGAGTGGTCTTAATTATTAGGTTTGACCAGAAGTCTTATCCTCCTTCCCTCGTCTTATTTGATATCTGTTTCATGCTTTTGTAGCGAGGTTGTGCAAAGAAACTGTTTTGAATGAGTTTTCTACACCCTCTTCCCTCAGAAGAATGTACGCTTTCAAATGGATATACAGTAGATTATTATATTCTGATGGCACCCTACAAGCAATGGCTCTGTGGAAGTTTATTTTACGATACAATAGACTTTATTGTCAGTGAATAGTAATCAAGGTGTGAAATTAGCACCTGCCACCAGCCAATGGCGGGTACATTTTCAAAGTGGCGGGTGACTTTGCCTTGTCAGTGTTTCCTACAGATTAGAAAGCAATTCATGGCAGGGGGAGGGGATATGCTCATTCGCATTTTTTTCACGTCTTTACGCCATCATTTGCATAAAGCTTAGTGGTTGTGTCAGCAAGGTAGATAGAAATCACGAATTGCGTACAGGACTTTATTTTCCCTTAGAATTATTACCTAGGTAGCCTATCTTTTGAAGTAAAAAAAGAAATTCTAAGGGAGGTAAAAAGATCAATGAAGAATTCTCAAAGAAGGCTGGCTTGCCCAGGGCCAGGCCAGCCCAGCTGTGTCTTTCTTCTCTCGCATCCCGCTGTCTCTCCTACTTTCATCACCCCCCGTCCCTTCTCCACGTTCTACCTGCCTGCGCACGGAGAGAGGGGAGCTCCTCTCCTCTGCTCCTCACAAAACTGATTCAGAGAGAGGTGACTCTTTTGACAGCCACAGGAGAGAAATAACTCACATGCTCGCTGGACAATAGTCTACTGGTGACTTTTTTACAGAAAGTCGCTGTCTTTTCTACAGAAAGATTCCAGATTTGTCGGCAGTCGCTTTTGTGAAAAATAGTTGCTAAGGGGGTCTGAAAAGTTGCTGAAACTAGTGACAAACTCGCTAAGTTAGCCACAATTTTCACGGAGACAGACGCTGTGTGCACGGAAGGGAGGGGCTGTGTGTGTGTGTGTGTGTGTGTGTGTGTGTGTGTGTGTGTGTGTGTGTGTGTGTCAAAATGTAATGTGTGGATGCCAGTGTTGATTGTGTGGCGCACCACCAGAAATGTGTCAATGTGTGGGAAACACTGCTTGTGTACCAGCCACAGAGGAGGGTTGTTAGGTAGGCTGATGGAACAAGGGACACATTAATTATTAAAATGATTCAGTCTGCATCTAGACAGGTAAAGAGAAACAGATGTTGACCAAGTTTCCGTTTGGCGACATCGTTTGAAACTGGGAAAAATGTGAAGTAATAAATTGCAATATATATCGCAGAATATTGCAATATGTTTAAAATTGCAATAATATCAATGTGACATAAGTATCGCAATAATATTGCATCGTGACTAGGGGTGCACGATTCAGAAAATGTCACAATTCGATTCAAAATCAATTTTCGATAAAAAAAAAAGATATCTCTTTATTTATCCCAAGTAATATTGTTATCTCGATATTCAGCAACTTTATTGCATATTTCCCTCGTATCGTGCAGCCCTAGAAAGAAACTCAAATGAAAAGAAAAGAGATAAAAACTAAAATTGCACGCCATATTAAGTGTAGCATCGCCTCCCCAGTCTAATGTTTTGAGATGGTGCAGAAAGGGAAGCCTCTGGTGGGCATTGGTGATTACCTGTATGGCTGGTGTTGGCCTCCCACTTCAGAGTGGGGCATACGGTGGTGCCAAGCAGTTTTAAAAGTGTCAACCCTCTCCACTATCTGGTTATTGATGCCCAATGGGGGGGGCGAACCCTTTACCCCGTTGTGGAAGGCAATTATCATTCCTTTTCTCTTAGCAATGTTAAACCAACACCACTCCCACCTCAGCCCTTTATGCTGACTCATCCCTTTCCTTATTATGCATGCCACTGTTGTGCATTCTGCATATTTGAAATCTGCACAGATTCATATTGGAATACACAATGGTGAGTGCAGCAGAGGTGAGAGAACACGGCCCTGAGGGGCCTCAGTGTTGAGGGTCATAGTCCAAGAGAACATGGTACCTATCTTAACCACCTGCTTCCTATCTGACAGAAAATCTACAGTCCAGTTGCGTAGGGACGAGATCTAGATGGAACAAGACTTCTCTCGTCAAGGAAAAAAATTGTCTCACGATATCGGTCACGAGTGCAGAGCAGCAGCCAGTAGACGGAGTCTGGCCTGGTTGGTCTTATAATGGAAGCTGAGTCTGAATTTAAATTGTGCTTGCCTTTTTTTTAGTAACTGGAAATCGTAAACAGCATGCATGCCTGCATTAATGTCTAATAAAGCTGCTTTAGAACAGAGCAGCAGCCCTATACAGAGCAATGATGAAGCTCAGACATTCTGTATTTTTGCTGTCTGTGCTTTACATTTTTATTTTACTTTTTAAAGTCCATGAGCATGTTCCATCAGATGAAGTGACTGTAGAAGAAATTTTCCTTTAACAAACGCGTGGGGTTAAAGCCAAACTAATCTATCCACTGCTCCTCGATGCAACACACCATAGAGCTGAGCCATACCTACCGTCAACATGGAGTAGATCATCCACACAGAAATCATATCCAGGGAACAGCTTCCAAATAACCCAGACAGAAACAAACTACACAAAACACTGCTACTGTATACTCCGCATATGGCAAGGCTCTGTTGGAGAGTAAGTGAGTGGCAGCAAACTTTGGTGGCTTTGTATATGGACAGTTTTACCCACTCACAGTATTGGTAGAACTGTCATTTAGATGAAGTTGCGAGTGGAGATGAGTTTCTCCCTGAGGCTGTTTCCTATTGACACGCACGCACGCACACACACACACACACACACATCATCATGTATCACAATCCGTGGCTGACCGACATCACGATGGAGAGCCACCACCGTGATGCCACGTCACACTTTAGTCTGTATAAAGTCTTCTAGGGTAACATTTAAATAGACTGCTGTTCACTAGGGCTGGGTACTGAATTCAATACTTTTCAGGCACCGACCGAATTGCCTCTAAAGTATCCAGTATTTAGAAATGACTCGTCATTTAACACCCAATTTCAATACTTGAGTAGTAAATCTCATCAGAGTCAGTGAGCCAATAAGCATGCAGCATTCTTCCACCAAAATTTAATAATCAGTCCCTCCAGGATTTCACTGACTTTTTTTGAGATTGTGGCAGCCCAAAATGTCTGATGCTGCAGGAGCTTCAGTTGGAGCTTTTTTTGTATGTTTGTTGCAATGAAGTTGCGGGAGACAGAGAACGACAGGGTACATTGATGTTACATGTATTCAGGTATACAGGTTGGCAGCACGGTCTGACATGTTTTGCACGGCCTTTTGCTGTACAATTTGTCGGTAAATGTGAGATGTTTGAGTCACACTCGTCTCGGTAAAAAAGGAAATGAACCTGGCCACGTACGTGTGACGTCAACCTGTTCTCACTCCCGCTTGGTCATTGGCTCTCATACTGATACAGAGTCTGGCACGTGGGACTGCTAGGGTTGGTTGAAGTCACGGGAAACTTCGGTCATTGGTCAAATTTGCGGAAAGTTGCGGTGATTGGTCAAAAGTGCGAGTCACGCTGATCGGTTGAATTCACGTGAATTGGCGCGATCGCAACACCGTGAAATCCTGGAGGGGCTGAATGATGTCTGTGACGTTGTAGAGACTCTGTGTCACACAGAGACGGCTCACATAGTAGGAGCTAATAAAAAATAATCAAGATTTATGCTGTTATGTGTAATGTTGTAATTTCTTTATACTGGTATCGAAAAATGTTGAACGATATCCAGCTCTACTCTTCACACAGATGAATATTCAACTATCTGTAAAACACAGACACTTTGAACTGTGAGGAAAAGCTCCACTCAGTCAGTCATCATCGGAGCATCTTCTTTCACTACTACGGTTCAAATACATAATCCATGCATCCAAAAATAAGGCTGGGCATAGGAGGGGGGGAATCTGATTACTGACCCGCAGCATATACACAAATTTTTACTGCAGTGCAGTAAATGCATCACATCATTGTTTTTGTAAAAAGCTCTGTTGAGCCTGTACACACTGAAACCCCCACCAGCACTACGATTCATCCACTCCTGCGTGTCCCGTCCCGTCCCCCACAACACATCTGTATATCTGTTACTGGGAATTATGTTGAAAGTTTCTCATTTATAACGTTTAAACTAAGTTTTGTGTTGGAGTTTAGGGTAAAGATTTTCATTTTCACTGTGAATGCACATCGGTTCCAAATATGGGTTATCTTTTTTTATTAAAGATCCAGTGTGTAACGTGTTTAGTTGTTCATTATCATAATCGGTGTTGCCTGTTCACTAACGTAACCTTTTTCATGAATATTTGCCACCACTATTAATTCCAAGTATTGCTTTTGGCTTGAAATTTAACATTTGCATTCGCATGAACTGGGTAAGACGCTCCATATTCAGGCGCCATCTTGAAATACGTTAGCCGGCAAGGGACATGCAGGACATACTGCTCCGCCTTTCACGTTTTCGCTGTCACATGACCACACATGAAACATTGAAGACCACATATATTCAAAATCCAAATTTCAGGAACAGGATTTTTCTTCTTCGCCCAGAAAAAGAAAGAGATGGAAAAGAGCTAAAGACCAGCTTTTTGAAGCTCGCAGGCTACCGTGGATGTAGTACACGGTACTTTGAACTGCATGGCGTGAGAGAGTTAATTGCAATATATGATCTCAACGCTAGATGGGGAAATTCCTACACATTGGACCTTTAACTACTAATAATCGGTATCAGCATTAATAACCCAGTATCTGTTGATCCCTAATTTAATGTTTCTATAAGATGCCAACAGAGATATCCAGTGTCAAAATATGACAACCTTTTATCTATTTGTGTTGTTAAGATCCACGTTACACATCTTCCCTCTTTGCTCTTGACAAACAACATTCATAATCTAAAAATGTCACAGGTTGGTTCAACTGGTGCTGTTTTTTTTTTTTGGGTAAGAAAATCTGTTCAAGAGATATAAAAAGCCAGAGTCGACTGTAGGCGTAAAATGCAAATAAAACATATCCAAATGGTCACGCGGGTGTCTCTGAAATCAAAGCCAGAAAATTGTGAAATATCACTTCTGTGAATGCCCACTTCTTTTGAAATAATGAATTCCCGAGCTCGGCGAGGAGCAGTGGAGACATTAAGCCCTTCATAACATGGCACGTTGAAGTTGTGAGGCTGGACACGTGCCAACATCCTCAGGAGGGTTTTATCTGACAAACTCAAGGCCTGACATCTTTATAAGCAAACAGGACCTTGAAATGAAGTGTCTCTGGGATCAGCTGTCTGGGGTTTGTGTGGAACATGTTGCATTACACATGAAAAGCCTTTTTTCCGCCTTTGTATTTGGATATTTTAGATGTGAAAGTCCTTTCCTCCCCGGTGAAATACAGGGAGAATAAGACTGTCCATCCTGTGTCATCGCTAGGCAAAAGGCATCAGAACAGCACAAATTTCTGCTCTGAATTTGTTCCATCAAGACTTAGAGATGAGGCTACTCAAGGGTGGCAAAATGTATTCCACCATTGAAAATAATGAATTCATTGAGTGTGTTTACCCATCGTTAAAACACGGCCTGCTTTTCTCTGAATGTGTTTCAACCTGTCAACACTAAACAAAAAGATGAGGGTTGTACAGATGCACACACACACACACACACACACACACACACACACACACACACACACACACACACATACACATCCACATCCACACACACACAGGCCTTATTAACTTGTAAAAGCAAATCATGAGACGACTATGATGGAGATATCGGTGTGTGTGTGTGTGTGTGTGTGTGCGTGTGTGTGTGCGTGTGTGTGTGCATGTGTAGGTCTTTGTCACACACACCATTCTGTTTATAAAGCCTTGAAATCACTGGCTCCATCCCTCTCTACAAAAAGAATTCACGTGCAATCATTGCAGTGGACTGAGCGACACAGCTGCAGGTTGAACTGGAAATACTGTATAATACCATCATTTCATACTATCAAAATTAGCATCACTGTAACGAGTCTTAAGCTCTCTAATCAAGTATTAAGAAATAAGGATGTAGCTTCCTCTGTGCCACAGAGCCCCATCGTAGTTCAAAAACTATAAAAACATACCAGTGATAACTGCTGCTCTGGGTGACATGTTCCTTCATTACCATGAACAAGCATACTGTAGTTTATTGTGACTCAAGCCCACGCTGACAGTCCCGCTGCCCAAATACTCTCTAGAGCACCAAGCACCTCTAGTGTCCAGCTGTTTTTTTTTAAGATTTTAATTTTAAAAGCAGGAACCAATCAGCAACCAAGCTGAGAGCCACAGACACAGTAGGAAAGGTATTAGTATTAAGGGACGGAACAACACATTGTTGGTTTTAATTTGTTCATGACAATCAATAAGTAAAGGGATATGGAATAACATTAGTCTCACCCATTATGACCTTTATAACTAGGGTTGGGCATCGTTTTGAATGTAACAATTCTGATCCCAAATTCCGATTCTTGCTTTCCATTTCGGTTCTTATCAAGTCTCTATTCCGGTTCTTTGAAGGGTGGAGATGAAATGGGTCACATAGACTTGGTCGGCATTACTGGGAACGCCCACTGAAGACGTCTTTTCTGTTCATGGCGTAGGGGAAAACAACATATCATATTTACATTGCAATTCCTGATCCTAGGTTTTATATACGGCTGACAGACGGAGACGGCGTTGATTCCACTAACGTCCTCGCTACAGTTTAAACTGATAGTTACATGGAATTTATTATTAATATTAAATATGCTAAGACATACTATTCTTTAATATAGCTTTAGTGAACATGGGATAACCCCAGACTGTTTGATGACCCTGGGATAATGTTACTGATCATACAGTCAGATTGAATCATCTAAGATAAGCTATGTCGGGAAACGACACCTCTGGCCATTCTGCTGGGTCGTTCGTCCAGTCACTTACAATGTATAATGTCACTTATAATGACAATCCAACCCAAATGGCTCAGTTTTTTTTAAATATAACTTGTAGAGCCGACCGATAAAGGATTTTATGGCCGATACCGATATTGTAAATATTTGGTGAAAATCCAATGTATCGGCTAATATACAAAATATATATTTTTTTAAATCCAGAATCGCGAAAAAAACAGAACAGATTTCCCTAACATTAGTTATTTGTAGTTATTTATGAGTCCTCATTAAAATAATATAATATAATGCAAAATAAACTTGTTTGTTTTATTGTCACAACAGAACAGAGAAACATCAAAATATATTAAAGTTCTGATAAATAAAATGTATAAAAATAAAGACTTAAGATATGAAACTTAAAGTCATTTGAACAAAAAAAATCAATGATGATGAACAACCTATGCAGCGCCAACAATCGTAACATGGTTTCGTCTGTTTGTATTTTAGTTTTTAAATATTCATTCACACAATAATCATTTATTTGTCATTATAAATGATTCTGATGAATGAATATTTAAGAAATAATAATTTATCGGCCATTATAAATACCAATAGTTTGGAAAATGTCTAATATCGGCCAATAATATCGGCCCGCCGATATTTGGGTCGGCCTCTGTCAGACGGCAGTGGTGCTTTGAGTAGCCCATACTGGGTTAACGTTATGTTATCCAATCAGGGGAAAGGGATTGTTTTGCCCTACGGTGACTCCGCCACAAGCCACGCCCCCAGCTATGACGAGTCATCTACCAAGTGTGTGCTTATTTCACAGATAAGAGGACCATTTTATTTTGATTCAATGGTGATTTACAGTTTTACCAGGCGTTTTCATCGTAAAATAATGCCACACTCTAGTGCGCCGCTTGTCGGTCCGTGGCTGCAACACAAGTAGTGCCTGGAAGTACAGTGGCTGCCACAAAACTTGTGTGTGTTAACTTTGGAACCGATGATGGGATTTGAAACGATTCCAGTAAAGAAACGATTCTGATTTCGGAACTGGGCCTCGACGCTCAATGCTATTTATGACAATCGATTGTTAAATCTGCTGTAGGGCTGCGTATCTACAATGATTTCACAGATTGACTCCGATTAAGGTCCCGATCCGATATCAATTAGGGAAATTTCAGTTACAGTGCCAGTTTAGCTTGGATATAAATGCGATTCTCAGAGAACATGTGCTGGAAGTTGTACAAGTAAGAAGCAAACCCTCAAATTTGAATTTGAAAACTCCCGGCCCGTCACGTGATGCCCATATACATCCACGGTGAAGAGGCATGTATACTAAAGGATTGATTTGGGGATTTTATTAATCGGTATCAGTCACTCACTCATACAAAGATGGATTTTAATTGGAGAAATAATTATTTTAACCCAGCCCAAGCAAATTGTTATGCTTTTTTTGGTACCTTACCAAAACAAAAACCTCATTTAAAAAAAACTAATTTCCCCAACTTTATGTTTTCTTTCATGATCACAAACACAAAAACCTGTTACTCTTCATGGATATCTTTATCTGGCAAATGTGCTGAACTGAGCACTTACTGGAGGGTGCATCACACATGCAAAAGCAAAATATCAACCTTAAAGGCTTGTTTCACAAGTACAAAAAATGTACTGTATATTATTCTATATTTCCTCAGAGACAGATATCTCCAACTAGTATACCACTAGTCAGACACAAATATTTAAATTTGGTTCAACCAAAGGCATTTATTCAATCCGCTAATATCGGCATCTTGGGTCAAAAATTTAAAATGTTATCTCAAAACAAGCAAATATCCACTCCATGCAAGGACAGTCCAACCTCACCGCTTACACACACACACACACACACACACACACACACACACACACACACACACACAGTGACAGACTACTGCAGCTAGTCGATATTATCAACCCAATAACTACTCTGCTAGGATGCTGGCGGCATCTCTCCGTCCACATCAATACCAAACACCAGATGATTTCCATTTCAGTAATGCAGATAATGCAGCGTGGATCCATACTCTGACACAAAGGCAAAAATGTGAACTTTTGGATATGTGTGTGTGTGTGTGTGTGTGTGTGTGTGTGTGTGTGTGTGTGTGTGTGTGTGTGTGTGTGTGTGTGTGTGTGTGTGTGTGTGTGTGCATGTGAATGGACCTACCTGAGAGTGTGTGGCGGGCAGAAGGCTCTGCTCTGTTTCTGAGTGCAGCCTCACACTGGCAGCTCTGCCTGGCTGCTGCCGCCTCTGATTGGACGGCTGGTGAGAGGGGGGGTGTACTGGAGAGAGCCAATACTTGAGCTTTCTCTGATGAACCCACACACCGGCACAGAAGAGCTCATCGTGTGCTCATTCAAACACTCTGTCCCATAGCGGGATTGATTGTAACTGCCAGCTTTTTTTCTCTTCTGTTAGTAGAAAGAACATTACAGGCTCTTTTTTATGCTACATTCATATTTAATAAGAGTTTGGGTTATGGTTGGAAATATAATTTTGTTTTCTATAGGCTGAAAAAAAATTCACCTAAAAAATAGCCTGTGTGATATAATGCACTTCGTTAATTTGGCAATGATTTGGATGTTCCAAATACATTTTATGATATATGAATACGTTTTGATTTTTTTTGTGAGCCAGCTATGCTTTACTTTGGATCACAGGTTGTTGCTGTAAATGTCACATCCTTTAATTTTTACACTCGTGCACCATGCTCTACTGAGGGTCTGTGCCAAATTTGGCATCAATCTGCCACTACGTGGCACAATGTTTCTAACTTTTGTGGAGGCGCTATGTGGCACTTTTCTTGCAAAATCATGAAATATCATACAGTTTATTTTCTAAACTATGCTATCACCAGACCAAGCATTGAGCATTGGTCTGGGGAGTCTGCTCTGTATTTTCTCTGCACAAGAGGCGTGACCAACTGGCATAGTTAAAATGACTCTGTAGGCAATTGGATAGTCCTTCAACCAATCAGACCAGCGATCCGGGTGATGCAGAAGCAACAGCGGCATCAACGGGTTGCTGTGGTTGCTGCGCTTTGGTGGCGTTCAGTGGCGGCTATGTTAAATGTAACCAAGAAGCTCTTTGGTCACTTCTCTATTGTCATCGTGTTAAACCCGCCAATAGCGCGCCAGGTAGATAAGCCAGTTTGTGATTGGTTCCCTCAAAATTGTGAACTGAAGCAGGAGAATTAAACGTGCAGGTTTCCAGACCGAGCTGCAGGGCGATATCAAATCACTGGCAGAGTGGGCGGGGTTTACCCAGTCTACTCTGCACCTGCAAAATACATCCTGTCTATGGGCATACACCTCTGTCTTGCCTCCAAGGTTCGCCGGGGGCGACTTGCACCGGACGGCTTGGACCCCTTTCACAACTGCTTGCAGTTTTAGTTTGCAGTTAGTTGAGGTTTTTTTTACCTAAACCTGCACTAACTATTTTTTTGTATCCCTGGGAACAACAGAAACACATTGTGAGGAGTCATCACCTCTGAAGTTGATGAACGTGCTGGCTAACAGTTGCTTTGTTACACATCCAGCAGTTGCAGAGCTACATTATCATTCCTTTGGAGCGGTGTTATCATTCCTTTGGAACAGTCTGGTAAGATCAGAAAATGGCATCACTTTACTGTGATGCTGCCTTTAAAACCAGGAAAAGACAACATTTATGCCATATTATGATATTACGATATCCAAAATCTAAGACGAGATCTAGTCTCATATAATATCAATATATTGCCCAGCTCTACGTGGCCATTTTGAGTGACTGGTAGTGACGTCTAAATAAAGCCTCATGAATCACTTTATTTATTCTCAGAACCCACTTGATGTCCATGTTGAAGGGTTGAAAGCACACTGAATTGCCATTCCCCAGGCCTTTTTTTTCTTAAAACCACGAGAGCCATCTAGTGGCCTCAACAAATACACCTCATGGAAATGAGGAATAATAATAATAATTTTAGGATATAAAAAAAAAAAAATGTGTCCAGTCATTCAAAGCTGGTTATAAAAAAGTGAATAGAAAGGC
The DNA here is from genome assembly GCA_013375575.1 of Percina caprodes. NCBI lineage: Eukaryota > Metazoa > Chordata > Actinopteri > Perciformes > Percidae > Percina > Percina caprodes. The sequence continues at coordinate 2,308,824 of JABXJD010000058.1, forward strand.
CTTCAACTTACAAGGCAAGACAGGAAAAATACACCAAACACGTATCGGCTTCAACCTTCCTCAGGGTGTAGTGACACTCAGGGCCCTATTTTGCACCCGGCGCGGCACAAAGTCCAACCCAAGTGTCTTTCCTAGTATAAGACCGACGCAGTTGTCAATTTCCTGTCCAGCGCCCACGTCGTTTCAGTAGCAAATGCACCTGCGCCAATCTTTGCTAATGGGAGTGCTTTTCTTACAGGGAGGTGTGTTCAGGTGCATTCTTGGCGTATTGCTATCTTGAGGCAGCAGAAAGTGATCGCGCCATTGACCAACAAAAACCTGGTCTAAAGTCAATAACGCAGCTTTTCATTGCACATCTCATTATCATTCATCGTGCACAGCGCGCACACACACACACACACACACACACACACACACACACACACACACACACTATGCTTGTTACACACACACAAATATGGAAAAGATTAAAATACGCACTTTATTCCCTTACATGAGCACCGGTGGTTAAGAGGATACCAGAAGCACTTCTGCCATTTTTCCTTTACATACACCGCATGTGTGCCAATTTCAACATCAGTTCAACATCACAAAACTTTTATTTTCTACCTGAATTGTGAATCAAAACAGTTATCAAATTTATAAAATTCTGGTAACACTTAAGGAATAAATCTCATCAGCGTTAGCGAGCCAATAAGCATGCAGCATGCTTCTACCAAGCTCTAATAATGCTGCCGATTGGCTGTCCGACACGTTACACGTCGTAAAAAATACGCATGAAAAACTTACACAGAGACCAGGGTCACATAGTAGGAGCTAAAAAATAAAGGATTTGTGCCGTTACGTTGTTTATTTTTGGTAAAATGTATTTTTATAATATTAATATCGAAAAATGTATTGATCAGGAACTGGTATCAAATTTTAGTGATACGCAGCTATACTCAGATATTCAATTCATCATGTTGTTCAATTTGGAAGACTTAGTTGTTTGCCTTGGCGATGCGTCAGTCTGCTACTGATTATATAGGACGTCTTTATTCCCTGCCATTTGTGTTTAAAAGCTAATGTTAGTGAGGCTATACTGAGAATGACAGTTTTGTATTTAGAAATGTCTGTTAGATGATAGGCCCGTCTACAGAAGAGGGCCCAGTGGTGTGGTTCAGTGTGATGCTGTTCTGCTCAGGGGTTTAGGCATCATTTAAGGGAAACCAAGCAGAAAAGGGCTTTATGTATAATTTCTGTGCATCAATGTTGCTGTGAAATCAGTTCATCACTTGTAATCAGGGTTTTTCCTGCATAGAGGAAGTTTTAGATGAAACACAACAAGGTTTTAGCCAGCACCAAAGGAAAACCCCTGGTGCCAAAAGAACTGAGAAAAAAACAGTAGCACTTCATATCCTCTGAATGTGTTTAACAGGAATATATTCAGCAGTCGTTGAACAAGCAAAACATAAACATGAATAAGGGCGGTCTCCCGGTGGATTTTAACTGAAGTATTTAGATATTAATATTATTTTTTTAGGCAGTTTTGTTGATTGCGGTTTCATTTAGTTAAGCTTAATACACTTTTTTGTTCATCAAATGGTCAGAAATAACAGGCAAATGCATAGATTTCGGTCAAATAACACATACACATGTCATTTACACACGGACCACCCCAAAGACCCATTCCACATCAGGAAACATACAACTGGTAATGTTTTGGTACAGTGGTGCTCAAAAGTTTACATACACATGCTTAAGTTGACTAAAAAGAGGAATAAAAAAATCATGTTTTGGAAATTTATTTTAATACCTAAATTAAAAAATGAGGTAAAATCCAACCTTTAAGGACACCAATTTTCTTTGTGAATGAATAACGTATTGTAAATAAATAAATGTTCTTATTTAAAATACAGGGGTCATAAGTATACATACCCCTATGTTAAATTCCCATAGAGGCAGGCAGATTTTTATTATTAAAGGCCAGTTATTTCCTGGATTCAGGATATTATGCATCCTGATAAAGTTCCCTTGGCCTTTAGAATTAAAATAGCCCCACATCATCACATACTCTTCACCATGCTTAGAGATAGGCATGGTTTTATTTCAGTTAGACTAATACCTGGTTTGATTTGCATTGAGAGATGATTTTATAGAAAGTATCCCATGCCTATCTCTAAGCATGGTGAAGAGTATGTGATGATGTGGGGCTATTTTAATTCTAAAGGCCAAGGGAACTTTATCAGGATGCATAATATCCTGAATCCAGGAAATAACTGGCCTTTAATAATAAAAATCTGCCTGCCTCTATGGGAATTTAACATAGGGGTATGTATACTTATGACCCCTGTATTTTAAATAAGAACATTTATTTATTTACAATACGTTATTCATTCACAAAGAAAATTGGTGTCCTTAAAGGTTGGATTTTACCTCATTTTTTAATTTAGGTATTAAAATAAATTTCCAAAACATGATTTTTTTATTCCTCTTTTTAGTCAACTTAAGCATGTGTATGTAAACTTTTGAGCACCACTGTATATGAAACAACAAGCATGCTCTTTGTAGTAACTTCGGTATTTTCTAAATGAAGGACACATTCTGAAATGAACCAACTATTCACTTAATGACCAATCCTCCATCCCATTGAGCGTTGCAAAATCCCAACATGTCTTTTCCAGAAACAATGTAGTTACGCTGGATGAGCCACAAACCCCTCAGTTGTCTTCCAAACCACTTCAGAGGTTGAGGTTACACTGTCTCCTGGACTGTTCAGGACACATGACTGACTCTAGTCTATCCATGATGAGAAAAATATGAGTCATCTTATCACCACCAAAAAAAAAAATCAATTAACATGACATGTGCATTCCTGTTAGAGGAGGACGGAAGAATATATTCACACAGTTGTTAAATACACTTATCGAGCAAATGGAAAGACATATTCACCGTGAACAATATAACATTGATTGGTTCTGCTTTTTTCAGGTTTTTGTCTTGCATACAGAATTGCCGTTATATAACTATATCCTTTAAGCATGATTTCTTGGGTGCCACCTCGTTTTTTTTCCACCCTCCTCCATGTTTCATAATGCAACAGAGAGACGGAGAGGGAAAAGAAAGCAACCAAGGACGAGTGTTACATGAGGAGCAGAACAATGACAGTCAGTCCGCCCAGCTGTCTGTCTCCAAGCAAACCTGCTGTGCTGTCTTAGATGTACACATGTAGCGTTTTATCAGCTTATATTCACGTCTTTTTAAAATTGTGATTTAAAGCCGTGCACTTGTTTAGGTCCCAGCTCATTTATTTATTTGTTACATTTAAAATAATTCTCAGACGTACGTGTCATTTCTTGTTCTTGTAATTGGCTTCGGTGGTGAATACAGTCAAACAGTTATTTGCATTAGGATGAAGGAATGTCTTTTCATGCTGTGTTCAGGTACCACTGCCAAGAACAACACTGTCACCGTTAGTTGATGAAGAAATATTTTTAATCACAGAAGGCAGTGCACACAGGCCAGTTAGTGTAAAACAAGTAGAAATTCAAACAACGTAGTGTCTTGTGATGATTTACACATTTGTTTTGAAGAAAAAAAAAGGCACCACTTTAAAAAAGCCATACTTTATAAATGTTTCTAGGTTGAAACAAATAGTTTTATTAATGGCAATTACATTATCTATGAAAGATTTTTATGTACATAAAGTATATGGGCTCCTGAAAAATCCCTCTTATCATTTAAACGGTAGAACCAAAAAATGGTCTGGTTTTGTTGATGTGACTGTCTAATGAAACTAACTTGCCAGGAGGTGGCAATAAAGCTTTCTGAATCACCAACTGGCTCAATGTCAGTAGCTGTCAGCTGCTTTCCTCTGTTAGGTCGGAGCACAGACATGGCAAGAGAAGGTTTTTTTGTAACAAACGGCACAAAAAGGGAAAAGGTGTTGCCTTCCTATTGCATAAAAAGGCATGTTTAGTCTTATTATTATTATTATTATTATTGATGTAATTCCAGACAATACAGCAGTTATTATTAACATTAAGGTAGAAATCATTGGATATGGTGAATCTGAATCTGACTCGTCCACCCTGTTGGGCAAGAATTTATTTTAAATATTTTAACCACAAGATTACGTGTTTGGTATATTTGTATATTGTTTTGTTAAGTGAGGCACATCAAATCTACTAAGACCTATGAACATTTTAAAGGACCAGAAAGAAATCACCTAACTTATATTCCTACATGTCTTCTTCAACAACCATGGTTTCTCACCAGTGAAGTTCCCTCTTATCTTCCTGTTGAACAGAGCTTCATCTTCTCCATATTAATGCTGCCTGTGTTTGCAGAATCATCCACCCTCTGTCCCTGCATGTAGGGACTTGGTTTCCCAGACTTGTGGGTGAATGTCGGCTTGTGGAGCCCTAAATCCTCCCAGTTTGTGTGGGTGTCTTTGATAATGTCTCTGCAGCTTGTAACCTTGGCAATACCCACTTTGGGTTGGAAGACTTTGCTATTGTATCCCTCTGGGTGGTATGAGAGACACTCTTCCTCGCCCCTTTCATTTTCAACAAATTGGGCCTCGTAATCATCATCATCATCGCTGTTGCCTATGATCACCAACTCAGCTTGGATGTCTTCTTCGTCCTCGTCCTCAGCGTTCTCATAGCCCATGAAGATCATGGTGACGGGATCTGATTCTTGCTCCTCTGGCAAGGCGTTGATGAGGTTCCTAGAGACGATATTCTCTGCATAGAAGGGTGACTGTCTGTTAAAATCAGCAGAGCTCTCTATCAAGGCATCAAGATCAACATCGTACTTGTTGCTGGCTTGTGAAGGACTGCGGCTATCAACAACCATGTAGGACGGCTGTATGGGTGCTGGCATCCCTTCAGACCTGGCTTTGACTGAGACAAGAGTTGCAGAGTGTGGACTGCCCGCATCCATCTTGCTGTTGCTAAATCCTTGTGGAGTTTTAGCACCCAAAAGAGGCTGTGAAATCAGATGCCCCTCACCTGTTGATAGTCCTGGAATGTGGCAGTAGGGCAGTTTGGTTTCTTCTCTAGGTCTTTGGACTTTTGACTCTGAGTCTTGTTGGATGAGGCTTGGGCTGGGTGTTTTTCTTGGGGTTTTCCATCCCTCCAGGTCTTGGCTTTCCCCTCTGAGGATTTGAGCTCTGGGGCTGGGTGTTGGGGTTTGGCTGGGTGTTTTATTTGGTGTCCTGGGTGTTGAAGGTGTGCTGCTCCCTGTGTAGGGTACAGAGTAGACAGGCTGGTGGTACTGCACCTCAGTGGGCACATTCTTATCTGTGGCCTGATGCAGCAGCTCTTCTACCTCTGTGGATGACATCTCTCCAATTGCTCCATTGTGCATTTTTCCTCCATCTGGGTGCAGTGCATATACAGACTTGCGGCCATCATCATAGACCTTTAACCCCCTCTCCTGCATGGTTTCTGGGGTGATACTTGCTGTAGAGACAACTTGGCTTTTGCCTGTTCTCTTATTATGCTCCACACTAATCTCCATCGCAAATGTAGCTGGAATGGAGAAAAGACTTAGATGAAGGTCTCTGGATAAAGACTAGAAGGTACATTTAGTTCATTGACATGTCTTGATACATTGAACATTTCTTGATGCTATATTCTGATTTTCATAAAAAGGTAAAAACAAACCATGTTTGTAAAACTGGCATAATGCTGTTGCTTACATGAAATACTTGCTTATACATTGATTTTTAATTTAATTTCAAAGAGAAAAAGGGCTGGATCACAGTGATGATTTGCAGGCTGCAAATAGTGCAAACAGACTCATGTTTTGACACTACATTACGTTGTCTTCATCAGATTCACATATGCAAATATAGTCAACGCTAGAATAGAGTACATTTGGCATTGGCTCAGAGGCTGAACAGGATTTTAAATCTATAAGATATTTGATCCTCTTTTAACTGTACTTAACACCTATGTGCAGGTGGAAAAAATACAAATCTAAAATCCCAGATTTTAGATGCAGAAACTGCAGCAGAGCAGCTTGTGCATTTGCTGAACAATAAGATGTTTCAGAACACAAAACTGCAACGTACACACAAAATACAGTTTATGCCTTTACACAACGTTAAAGAAAAGCATCACTATGGAGTTATGTCTATATCAAGCTGACGGCAGGATAGATCTAGGTGGAGAGGTACCTTTGAGCAAGGCCCTTAACACAAATCGCTCCAGTGGAGCAGCTCCATGGCCAGCAGATCAGTCTGTGGTTGTACTGGGCGTCTTCTAGACAACGTAGCATCCAAAGTAATGATTGATGACAGCTGGGCTATTTGTCTTACGCCTTATCAAAATGTTGGCTGTCATGCATTTACGTTCTTGCTCAGAGAAGTGAGCTTGAAGGGATTTAGCTCTTTGCGGTCTCTACAAAAACGGCAAGAAAAAGCCAATGTGGACGCAAGTCGTTTTGACACAAAATCAACATTTTAAAAAATAGACGTAGTCTAAGTTCTGGGAAATAGAAAGAAATTTCACTCTCTCCTTTGAGGAAGTGACATAGTCAGTGCCTGCTTCACAAAGAGGCATACTGGCTTCATCCTCTTAACACAGTTAAACCAGTTGGCCTTGCTGAAGAACTATCTATAATTGATGATACTGGTGCAGTGCCTGTTTGGAACCGGCCGATTGCTTGGTTTCCCAGTATTTTTCTTTCCACAACTTTATCTATCTTTAAGCACGGTTCAATCAGGCCTGCTTGGCTGCGGCTGATTTTTCCGTCTAGCCATCACACATTCAGGTAGTGATGTGGTCCGGGCGGGGGGAGCAGGGAGACTGTCTCAGCCTGCTGGGGAAGCAGTAACATCAAGGAGTATGAAGACCGAATATCCGTGGGTTGGAGTTATTTATTTATCTCTGATTAGGAGAATGCACATTAATCAACATTTCTGTAAATGTCCAGTGTTAGCCAGATGGCTAGTTGTCAACTGTAGTCCTAGTTACCTAGCATGCATGTCTTTTATGGCGGAAGGAACCCGGAGCACCCAGATGAAACCCACACGAACACGGGGAGAAACTGCAAACTCCACACAGACAGGCCCTGCCCGGGACCGGGGATCAAACTCTGCAGTGCCAACTTGCTGTGAAGTGCTAACCACTGAGCCATTGTGCTGCCAGTGTAAGGAGGAAGGTCGGGGCGGTGGATGAGTCAAACAACACAGGACTTTCACCCAGGAAACTGAGTTTTGTAGTGGAGCCGTTCTGTATCTATTTCCTGCATGAGACATGCACTTTTTGTCCTCATTTTAATTCACCTTTAACCTACTCTTGAGTTAATCACCAAATAGATTTGAAATCCCATTCAACCTCTTGTATGGCAAATTCTAGGTTGTTCTACAGTGTCTGTGTCTGTGTCATGGCTTTGTCCGTTTTGACTCTGATAAAGACACAGTGGCGCCAAAATGTAACCCTGTTTGCACTATTTAGGGTTGCAACTCAGTCAGTGTGCTCCAGTCTTTTCCCTGCGATGAAAACTTTGCCACCTCTAATGATTGACTTCAGCAAAGTTCCAAAATGGCAGGCATGGAGTCAATGTTCAGTTCTCCTTACAGTGGAATCTAATTTCCATCCCGGTGAAATGTAAAATTACAGCTTTTAAAATGATGAAACCACGAGGCATTTTCAGTCAGAGCAGCCAGTTTTAACCTGACAGCTTTGCCTAAAAAGCACACAATGAATGTCTTAATAATCACAGAGCTCAGCCTCTGTCCACAGTGTATAGTTTATAATACCTGTTCCACTTGTCTCATCATATTTTCAACAGATCCCAGCAGGGTAGGAAATTAGCACCACAAGCCAATGGTGGGTACTTTTTCAAAGTGGCGTGTGAATTTGCCTTGTGTACCAGCCACAGTGACGGGTGAATTGTAAAACATTCCTTGTAACGGATTGGACAGCTTTTGTCAAAGAGTGCTGTTGCTAAGTAACAATAATGCACAGTGGAGTCGCGTTACGTTACTACTAATGAATCCCCAACATTTCTGGATTTTGCTGCTTCATAATAAAAACATTCAAATACCAAAATAACGGAAGGCTTTTATTGTGAAGAACTTTATTAATTAAACCGTTCACAGCCGGGGCTTTGACCACGCATGTTTCAGTCAACTCTAGACTTTTGGTGAGTGGTATTCAGCGCTAGTCTGTGACAACATGTTGAGCTGAGGTATAGACAAAAGGAAAATATGTATTAATAATTAGAAAATAATGGATTGAAGCAATTCCAAATATGATAGTGCACTTTTATAAATAAATCTTTTATAAATTTGAATTCTGGAAAAAGTGGCTGGTAAAAAATATAGGTGGCTGGTAAACTTGGGCATCTACCAGCCACTGTGGCTGATGAGCAAACAAGTTAATTTCCCCATGGAAAAGTTGGGTTTTGGTCTTTTTTTTTTTTTTTTATGAGGGCCTGGCTGGGGCCAGTAACAATGTAGCATCAATGTAGAGCCCAATAGTTTCTGTGACAAGAGAATCGTGGACGGAATCATGAAATTGAGGATTTAAAAAGCTATGAGACAGATTCCATAGGGGCCATACTTGGCATGAAAATTTCACTTTATGAGTTTTTTTACATTAATATGAGTCCCCCCAGCCTGCCTATGGTCCCCCAGTGACTAGAAATGGTGATGTGTGTAAACCGAGCCTTCCCCCAGCTCTGCCTTTGAGAAAATGAAGATGGGCCAATCTGGAACTTTGCCCACTGAGAGAATTTGGCCCACCCATGAGAGAGACATCATGGCAAAAGTGGCAGTTGGTCAAGGCCACACCCACATCCTCCACCTTGTCCCCCCTCTCCTCCTCAAAAGCTACAGACACAGAAATGGCACATACTAAAGCGGAACTGGCTCTAGTGGCTGTAATTCATGAATTTTGTACAGGGGACCACTAAGGTCTCTTCAGATACAGTATTAGGGGACCACTAAGGTCTATATAAAAGAGACTTCAGATACAGCCACTAAGGTCTATATAAAAGAGACTTCAGATACAGTGGGAAAGGTCTATATAAAGAGACTTCAGATACAGTATTAGGGGACCACTAAGGTCTATATAAAAGAGTGTTCAGATACAGTATTAGGGGACCACTAAGGTCTATATAAAAGAGATTTCAGATACAGTAGGGGACCACTAAGGTCTATATAAAAGAGACTTCAGATACAGTATTAGGGGGTCTACTTCAGATACAGTATTAGGTAAGGTCTATATAAAAGAGACTTCAGATACAGTATTTGGGGACCACTAAGGTCTATATAAAAGGATACAGTATTAGGGGACCACTAAGGTCTATATAAAAGAGACTTCAGATACAGTATTTGGGGACCACTAAGGTCTATATAAAGAGACTTCAGATACAGTATTAGGGACCACTAAGGTCTATAGGGACTTCAGAAACAGTATTAGGGGACCACTAAGGTCTATATTCAGATACAGTATTAGGGGACCACTAAGGTCTAGTTCAGATACAGTATTAGGGGACCACTAAGGTCTATATATTTCAGATAAGCCACTAAGGTCTATATAAAAGAGATTTCAGATAAAGTATTAGGGGACCACTAAGGTCTATATAAAAGAGATTTCAGATAAAGTATTAGGGGACCACTAAGGTCTATATAAAAGCATCCAAAGAGCACCATGTCATTAAGCACCTTTAAGTGCTATGAGCTAACTGGAGATGTGAAAATATGACTACTACGTCTAAGTTTCCAACGAGCCGCTCCGCTGTAACTATGTCTTAAAAATACATTTAAAAATCCCCCCCCCCAGTGGCTTAGGCCTGGTGAGGGGAAACTTAGGCCCGGTGGGTGGCCAGGCTTACAATCCACTGGGGGAAACACTGACTACTCCTGACAGTCAATCCATCAGCTAAACAGAAAGTGATTTCAGCATATGCAGTAGTAATACCATGCCTTGTCTGCCTATACCTTTCTTTGGTCCTTCACTGGCAGGCTGACATAAAGGAGGCTCTTTTGTTGGTGTCAGCGGGATGAATGATGGGATATCTGGGAATGGTGAGGGAGCATGATGTGGCACATCTGAGGAGACAAATCTCACCAGTGAAATATAAGAACAAACTATAAACGCAAAGAGAAGCTGTGTTTGCCAAAAGATCATCAGTAACACATTCTAATAACCAACATTAGCAACTTTTACATGTATAGTTAATTGAACAATAGTTGTTTTACTGAAAACAATCAATAAGATGTTATTAAATTACCTATTATTAGTAATGGTATAACATATGCTATTATTAGTTTTAGTGACATCAAATATTAGGTTATAAATGTAAACATTAACACAACAACTCAGCAATCACAACTTTATTTTAAAATATATTACACATAATTCAAAATGCAGGGGTAGGGTACTTTAGAGGCACAGGTCACTTCAAAAGTATAAACCATTTTTTAAGCAATTGGAAGAGTTTAGAAACATTGCACATTGCAACTTTATGAAGGCCACCTACATAAGCTTTATAGCACAATTATTAATCTAGGGATGTGTTCTTTGTGTTGAGTCAGACTTCTTGAGAAAAAAAATCTCTCCAGATTGTTTTCTCCACTTTAATTGTAATCACAAAAAGTTGGTTCGGATGTGTTTGAGGACGACAAAATCGTCCAATCCTTTATGATATGTTATTTCAAGATAATAAAGTCCTGGATTTCAGTTGACTCACAAAACAATACGTTATTTAAGTCTATAAAATCATGATCTGTACCAGTCATTGTCTGAATGATAAAGTGTAAGAACTAAAGGTTAAATAGGTTAGTTGGCTATATCAACGATAAATCACTGTTTAAATCACTAACATTCATTGCTGCAGCTTAATAACATGACAAATAATGCCCGATCTACCGTGTGTTAATACAGCCTATAGTCAGAGACGTGAAAAAGGAAATCTGTTACAGAATCACAACACATCCAAAATGCTACAAAAGTGTTTACCTGCCTGGAACTCTGCGTTTAGCTCCTACATGTGAAGACAGAGTAGTCAAGGGTCAAAGTGGTGAGAGAAGCACGAGGTCAACATCACAGCACTGCTACAGAATCACGGTGCATCAACAATTCACTTATTTCACTTGTGCTGTGTCTCAAAGTACAGATGCGCACACCTCTGTACTCACACTTGCTATTTGGAGTACACAGTGCGTTCCCACTGGCGAAGTTTGGCCAACTGCAGCACGCTACGAGTACCCGGTTGCTGCACTCACAATGGTCAAACCGTTGAGTTTTGGATCGATGGACACTATTCACACCCAACGGCTGCCGTCTCGGCTACGGAGCGGAAGCTACAGGACCACCGATGTGTTTTTAAAACCTGTGAACGTGTGGCCAGGTTGGAGCAGTGGTAGAGCAGGCGCACATATACCGAGAAGTTTATGCCTCAATGCAGAGGTCCAGGGTTTGAATCCAAACTTTGACGATTTCCTGCATGTCTTGTCCCTTTTCTCACCTAACTGTCCTGTCAAAAATTAAAGGTGGAAAAGGCCAAAAAATAATCTTTAAAAAACAACACTTGTGAATGTGGCGGGCGAGAAAGGTGGTCATTGGTCATTATTGAAACGGCAAAAACACAAACTATACAAATGTAATTTAGTATAGTCATGTCACTCAATATGACAATACTGCCGTCACTACAAGAGGTGGCAATTAATGCTCGGCTTGGCTGCTATTTACCATTAAAGCTTTAGTGCGTAACTTTTTTTACGTTAATAAATGTCCGTTACATTCCATCCATTGCCAAATGAGAAGCTACGAACTATAGCTTTAAACAGAAGAAGAACAAGAGATTTGTGTGAGATTTGAGACCACACTACCCTGTTGAAATGTACACACTAGCACAAGTGAGTACATAGTGTACTACATGTCACAGAAGTATCCGAATTGAGACACGCCATTTGTCTTCCAGTACAGACAGCAACCAGAAAGCAAATTATGCATATTAGTCCTCATGCACTGCACGCCCACTATGTGAGAAATCCATTTACCTGCCACCTTATTCACTCAAAGCAGCCTCTTGTGAGCCGAAGCACACCCACACAGTCCTTAGTGGGAGCTTCTTGTTAGAAAACGAGCACAGATTAGAGGAAGAGCCACAGGCAGCATTTTGTGAGTAGCAAACAATGATGGTTTGGTTTGAATTCAGTTTGGTATATTCACAGAAAGCACTAGAATCTGTTCACATCTGTTTGAAAACCCAAATCCTATCTCCTATAACCCACACACTTGATCCTACAGTGTTGTTACAGATATACTTTCTCTCACATCATATAAATTATGAACAGGCCAGTGAGTCTTGAAGAGGTTTGTTTTCCTGTCTCAGTTATGCCCGTCTCTCATTTAGACTCGGTCTTGACTCGGTCCTGACCAGTCCAAGTTGTCTTGGACTCGACCAAGGCAGACTTGACTACAGCAAAGTATTATAAACCTCGATCACCTTTCCCTGTCTCTGTACCTGAAGCAACATGGCAGCTACCAAAACAGCCACATGCCTTATTTTAGTCACAGTGCTTTTTTTTTCAGTCTAATCTCCCAGTCACACCTACAGAAAGACAACCATTCACTCTCACATTCACACAACTACAGGCCATTTAGAGCTGCCAGTTCACATTACCGGAACATGTGAGGACTATCAATGATTAAAGAGTACTTCCACGGCTGTTGATTTCTTGTGACGAAATAACAAAGGTCATAGCTGAACGCAGTGATGTGACTTTTATTAGCGAGAGGAAACATATTTATCAAAGAAGCACAGTGTTCTCTGCTTCAGTAGCTGTTTACATTAAATTGTCAAGCAAATTTTAGGCAAATGTTGCAACAAAAAAAAATGGTATGGTTTCCATCGAATGAAGCATAGCGTAAGTTGTGGCAGGTCATGGAGTCAAGCTCGGCTATTATCTCAGCTCATAGCTGACAGTTCCTAAGCTCGCACACCAGCTGATGACTCAGCTGAGTCCCTCTTTGGATTGGAAATAGCACGCTCTGTTTAAACTGCTTTTCCCAGGATACCTTGCTGCATCGCTTGCAATCCATCTCCACCACAGCTCCTCCTTTTAAATTCACGTTGTCTGACTTATAAAACTCCATGTCTCTATCACTGATGCTGTTCTGAGGGGATTTTGGCTCAATTGGGCAAGTTTGCATTGTTCTTTCATGTCAGAAATTGTATATTCATGCTGCCCGGAGATGAAGACACATCAGGTGAATATCCTGGAATAAGCCGATAGCGGAAAACACCCGATCATTTCTCTACAACTACTTATTCGACAAAGGCATTTTCATATTAAACACACACCTCTTTTTCCACAATGGCAAAAAAAAAAGAATTTTTATCGTTTCCATTCAGCTTTTCTAATGCGCCACCTAAAAATGTGCATAAAACATGCGCATAAAATCGCTTGCATGTCTGAAATGCTTCGTCAACATATCTATTACCGGTGTTCTCCACCGGGTGCGTCTGCGTTCCCGAGGCTCCGTGAGCAATCGCAGTCGCCGCGGCCCGTCCTAGAAGCGTGCGTGAAGCGTCTCTCTGCTCCGCTAAAGATAGGCGCCAGGTCTATTTTCACGAGACTTCAGACAGCCAGGCGGAAATTGAAACAGCAAGAGCATCCAGTCAGTTTACCAAAATACACCCCACCCAATATCGTTTATGTCTCTACAAGACCACGGAAGACAAGAGATTCATCACGGAGCTAAAAAACCTAACAGACATCACAGATCCTTTCTTTCAGGAGAACTCCAGGAAAGAGAAGGCATGGAGTTTAACTGTAGATACTAGCTTAATTAGGAGCAACGTTTCAAACATAAAGCCCCATGTGTATTCTCACATCAGCAATCAGCAAATGATGTTTGTTAAAAGCTAAAGGATTATTAGATCTCATCATGATTTATTGCCTCGAGATGATGCAGAAGAAGTAATCAGCAAGCAGCACAGCAGCAGTGTGAGTGAAGAGCGAAGCAAGCGCCGTATTAAAAGGCAGTCGTAACGCCAGCCTTACCTTGATAATGTCCTCGGCCGTCCTCTCCACCTCTTTTAATCGTTTCAGAACGACTTCTTCATTGGCAGAGATGTTGAGCTCCTGGGTTTCCAAGGCCTCAATCTCCTTCTCGATTCTGTACAACAGAGTAATGGACAGTGTTGATTACCCTGACCAGCTGGATAGCATTTTCAGGAGTTCTAACTAACAGCTGCAGCTGGGGTGTATTTCAATGGCTTTTAACAAAAGAAGCACAACACAATTGCTTCAAGGCTTTTTCATCCCCCCACCCCCAACACAGCATCATAGGTAGTTTTGCTGTATTTGCTTGTAACGTATAACGTAGTGAAGAGTGGAATTTCAGTTTAGGTAATGTGTAACCCTGTTGGCATTTACACATCTTAGATTTATTGCCCCCAGTAACTCAAGTTCTTCCATTTTTAATAGCCTGTGTTTAGGGATTTCTTTCCTCAATTTTACACCTGTTTAGCAACTAATTTCAATTTGACAATAGACTTCTTAGAAATTGGGCCTATTAAAGTATCTCATTGCGTTATGGACAACACAATAACAAATTGAATGGTAATTGTCAATTTGCCAAATTAATGTAAGTGTATATAGATATGTTTTTTCTTTTACTTTATCCCCTTTAAAAAACAACAACTCTGCCCTTGTTATATAGTAAAAAAAAATGACAGCTTGTATGAAGCGTTCTATTTTCTATTTGTTGAAATTAGTTGAAATGTGTTTGCTTACTTTTGTCCATTTCTATGGTGAGATTTCAGTTTAACAGAGCAAAACAACTCCTGGAATGACAGAAATGAGGCTTGATTTGAGGCTCAAATGAATTGCTCCAAAGTCTGTGACTATTTGCTTCTGCAGCAACTGATTTTCTCCACTGGGATCACTGATGCAGCAGTGCACCTGCACCAAAATATAAATGCCTTCACCCACATTATCTGTTATGCCAGCTCTCTGCCGGTTGTGTGTGGGATGTTCTGTGGGATGTACTGCAGTCTTCAGGTTACCTGAGGATGTTGCTCTGCAGGTGATCACTCTGCTGCTGTTCATCCTGAGCCTGAAGCCTCATGGCCTCCTGTTCCTCCTCCGACTGCTTACTCAGACCATCCATCAGCCACTGCTCCCTCAGGGCTTTCTTCTGCCAATCAAACACAGGCACCGCAGTATTTAGTTATATTCTTTTTTTTCATAAAGGAGTTTATGACATTATCATCATGACATTGTCATTCACCACATTTCCACTAGATGCTCTCAGAGTTCGATGTAGACTTTTTCAATGGGATTCTATTGCTAGGCCTGACCCCTTTAACTTCCTGTTAGTTGTTGCCATTCACATACATTGCAACAGGAAATCAACTTGGGGCTATTATATACCTATACTAGGTTTACATCTGGGAAATAGGCTTTACAGTGAACGGGTTTCAAGCTTCTTGCATTCAATGCAGTCGGGGCGCTGCAGGTGGTGCGCACGGGCAGCACACATGGTCGCCGGCAACCGTCTGGTCTTTCATATTGATTGCGGTCAGAGCAGCGGTCAAAGCGGCTCAAAGAACGGACTTCTTCCCTATTGTAGCCAATTATCCCAGTGTGGTTGCATAAAAAGTCTTGGATTTGGATCTGGCACTCAGACCCGCCTTTCACAGTCTCCCAGGCCGCGTTTACACACCAGGCTGAATGCAAGAAGCTTCAGATGCCTTTTGTACAGCTCGGCTAATTTTAGTTTCAATCTTTCATTTTGTACAGTATCACCATTTATAAGGTGTTACACTTTCACACAGGCTCACACATATTCCACAGATTTGCTGTGTCATTGATGGAGTGTGGTCTGGCTACATCTACTGTATGTATTCTGGGATAGGGGGAAAAACACTGGCTTTTTAGTATTTCTTTAAACCAATCACAGCTGTCCTAGGCAGTGTAAAGCCATGGCAGCAGAGATGGCATGAGCAAGGTACATCCGGAGTGTGAGGGACGCATGCTTTATCCTAATGTACATTTGTTAAGCCAGACTACTTCCTTAGGGACTCCGGACAGAAAGTTACTATCTGACAAACTGAAAAATCAGAGCAGTGTGGCCCTCCAGGCCTAAGTTTCCCCCCACCAGGCCTAAGGCACTGGGAATTATGTTTTTGTATTTTTAATAATTTTTTTAAAACTACAGTTACAGTGGGGCGGCTCAGTTTGACGTTCCAACACTATGCTTCCACTATAATCTATGAAACTGGTGACATATTTTTTTATGTGAGTTGTGTGTGGCCCTTTTACACAGAAATGGATCATAAAGTGTCTTTAATTCTTTTAAATTAAACTACCGATATACAGGACTCGACTTTAAGTAAATTGACGTTTTCACAGCTCATTGCCGGCTCCAAAGACAGCAATTTTTTTACAGCTAATATATTGAACAGGTTGATACTGTAGTATATTGTAAGGAGACAACATTGTTCTTGTAGGGACTGATGCTATTGCAGCATGTACGCTAGCAGGGCATTGTTGATTTGAGAGAACCGTCGCCTCTCCGTGTTGTCACACACACCTACACCACTCCTGTAGCTGCCAGGAGCGCCTCACAGGACACTAATGGTGGTTCGGACCAATCAGCATCCCGTGAGAGCGTGATCTTGTGATATCGCGAGAATCCGGCGGCCGTGCAAGGAAACAAAAGAGGTTGACTGCCAGTAATAAAGGTGTAGAATAGGATCAATATTACATAGTTATGTAATGCTGATGCAGAGAGACTCCAGTTAATAATTGTGAAATGAAGGCCTGGCTTTGCTTCAGGTTGTGTCTGAGTTTGTACAGAAATTACCCGGAGATAGTTGCGGTGTTATTGGCCAACACTAGCTAGTGAAATAAATCAACAACTTCATTCCAGAGTTCCTCCTGGGAGTTTTCACAGTCTCCGCTCAGCGTCTGCTAGAGACATATTTCTATAATAAGATTTTAGAACCACATTTCACACATTTGGTGCAGTATGATTTCTCCTGGATATTAAGTTTTCTTGTTGTTGTCACAGTAAAAAGTACCTTAATATACTGGAGTTTTAGTTTCTCCTCTTCGATCTGTCTCCTTTTCTTGGCGATGTTCTCCTGGATTCTTCTTTTGTCCTGTGGGGGCAAATCAAACGCGTTTAAATCATGTGTACAATTTACAGCTCGGAAACTATTCCATCTGTTGTCCTGTCGCGCTGACACTTCAACTTCAACCATGAGCTGACAGCTGGACAGCCATGAATAGCAAAAAATCACCACAACCTTTATGTCCTGACCCTACCTGTGTGTGTGTGTGTGTGTGTGTGTGTGTGTGTGTGTGTGTGTGCGCGCGCACGCACGCACGCACGCACGCACGCACGCATCCACCTGTTCTCTACAACCACTAAAACTTTCCCTGCTGATAAGCACCTCTATATAAGCACAAATTATAATTCATCTTATATAAAGGTAGATTGACAGCTGGACATTTACACTCATTTAATAAGGGCCGCATATTTGCCCTGATTGGATAATCACAGACAAACACACAGCTTAATGGCTTTAACTCAGCATCAAAACACAATCCCTGTGTTCCTTGATGTCACGCTGAGGTGGTGGGGGGGTCACCGCGGGCTAAAATTAGCCTCTGTGTCTTGGATCAGCGTGGCACTAAGCCCCAGTGAAAGGGGATCTCCCTGATGACGTCTGCTGGTATTAATAGTCCTGTCTCTGTCTGCATCTGACTGTCAAACTCAGAGACTCTGGAACAGGGGAGGCTGGCTGATAGAGGGCGATAGGGCACCACCCTCCTAGAGCCGTGTGTGTGTGCGTGTGTGTTTGTGCGTTTGTTTGTGTAATAATAAGAAATTAAAGGTGCAATTATTTTTAGGGCTGGGCGATATGGAGAAAATCAGATGTGACTATATTCTTGACCAAATACCTTGATGTCGATATTACGTTGATATTGTCGGGTTGACAAAAAAATATTTTTTTTTCAATATTTTAGTTACATAATCATCAATAATGGCTTCAAGTGAAATGACTTTCCATTCCAATTTGTTTCCAGCTATATACTGACTATGTTTACATGCATGCGCAAACATAGTGTGATGTTAAAACAAATCTGCAATTCTAAAAAATGATATTCCCTCAAAATGTTTTTCGACAGAGAATATGGAGTTAGTAGGTGCTTATTATCTTTTTAGGCAATGTAATTGTATATCACAATATCTCAATATATGAATTAATTATGATGTCATTCCATTGAAAGACCATAAATTATCATATTGAGTTATTGCCCAGTCTTAATTATTTTATATATAGTTTGTAAAATATAACTTCAAGCCAGTTTGTTTGGTCCACAGTGTTTCCTCTATATTGATATGTTGATGGCGGTCTGCCATGGTAAAGTTTCTGCCTCCATGGTATCAGAAATAGGGCAGATGCACACCACATATGTACACCGCGCACCACCGCTCCTTCAGCTGTCTATGAAAAGTCGTAGTTACACGACTCTGCAGAATCGTCTGCTCTACTGAACTCAAGCCAACTGTCATCTGCTCTCTTTCACCTTTGAGGGTGAGCAACTGGAACAGTGACAGGACGGCATCACTCGCAAAGTCATGGCAACCAAGTAAACAACAGGGGGAGTACTACTTTCACTCAATCTTAGGCAATGTGAATGTTTTATCATCTACATTGCAATGTGCGCACGCGCAGTAGTCACATTGCAGGACGTTGCGATGTTGAGTCTAAAACATTTTTGCTGCTTGATAGAAAAGTGAACTTTCACCGTTTTCCTTTTACACGGCCAGCCGACCCTTCCTCTTTAAGACAGGTGGCCATGTGGGCAATGTGTGTATGAGACGTAACGTTAGTCCGACGGTGTTTGTTATGGCTCTCCGTGTGTAGGAAAGTACCGCTGCTGACACAGTGAGGCACATACTTTTCCATGGGTAGTAGCTACAGTGGTCAGGGTTTTATGTTCGCTGCAAATATGAAATAAATCACCTCATTAATGCAACATAATCACAATGTCTCCCGGCCATTTTTCACCGTAGAAAGCTGCTACCAGCCAGGTTAAAGCTAATATAGTTAGCCTAAAGATAGAAGCAGAAAGTTGCTACCAGCCAGGCTAAAGCTAATATAGTTAGCCTAAAGAAACAAGCAGAAAGTTGCTACCAGCCAGGCTAAAGCTAATATAGTGAGCCTATAGAAACAAGCAGATAGCTGCTACCAGCCAGGCTAAAGCTAATATAGTTAGCCTAAAGAATCGCGACGTCTCCCGGCCATTTTTCACAGCAGAAAGCTGCTACCAGCCAGGTTAAAGCTAATATAGTTAGCCTAAAGAAACAAGCAGAAAGCTTGTACCAGCCAGGCTAAAGCTTATATAGTTAGCCTAAAGAAACAATTAGAAAGCTGCAACCAGCCATGTTAAAGCTATTATAGTTAGCCTTAAGAAACAAGCAAAAAGCTGCTACCAGTCAGGCTAAAGCTAATATAGTTAGCCTAAAGAAACAAGCAGAAAGCTGCTACCAGCCAGGCTAAAGCTAATATAGTTTGCCTAAAGAAACAAGTAGAAAGCTAGTACCCGCCAGGCTAAAGCTAATATAGTTAGCCTAAAGAAACAAGTAGAAAGTTTGTACCAGCCAGGCTAACGCTTATATAGTTAGCCTAAAAAAACAAGTAGAAAGCTGCTACCAGCCAGGCTAAAGCTAATATAGTTAGCTTAAAGAAACAAGCAGAAAGCTGCTACCAGCCAGGCTAAAGCTAATATAGTTAGCCTAAAGAAACAAGGCGTCTGTCCCAACTGATGTTACCGTACAGAGCCGCGAAGCTGGAAACGTAACACTAATCTACAACAGCAGACTGTGTCTGAGATAACGTACTTTACACTGATGAAGTGTTCTTGGATACACAGTTTGTTGCTAGTGTGTGACATGCAGGTCTGCATTCACAGCAAACCACCAATCACAATCAATGTTGATCAGTTTATCAAACAAACAAGCTGGCTCCGCTAGTCAACCACAACTGGAAATTTGAAGAAGCAATATGCATGCATTATTACTATCATTCATTTTAGCCTGGATTGATAGTATTATATGAATACAATGGTGTCATGTGAGTCAACCAGTGTATTTCTACCTAACTTTCCTTTCCAAAATCACTTCAGAAGAGTAGTCACAGCGCTTACTTGCTTTGAAGTTTGTAAAGTTCAACATAGAATGGTTCGCATAAGAAAAGTTCCTTTTTCATTTTTATTTTCTATGTAGATGCACTCCCTTACAAAATCACCCCAGTAGTCGGGAATGATTTATTATTTCCAAATAGAGCTATTTATGTCATCTTGTAAAAATTATATATGTCGCATGGAAAAAAATATTGCAATGTCAGTTTTTTTTCCAATATTGTGCAGGCCTAGCAGCAGGACACCGGCAGGCAGGGGGTGGAGCGTGCCGCGCGGGCCTGGGGCCTAGATACCGCTGTCTGGGTCTCCGGGACTACGGTAGCTTCCGGCTATAATTATTTATTTTTTATTTTAATAATTTTCAATGACAATGAGAATAATGATACAAAAATGATCATTCCCTCCAAAATCGTAAATCATATCACAACTGCCATATCAGTCAAAATAATCGCAATTAGATATTTTTCTCATATTGTGCCGCCCTAGTTATGATTGTTGTTCCTGAGGACCTTAAGTCGCATACGGATGCAAATTCACTACAGAGGTCTGTGTGGATGCAGAGACAAAGCCATTTTCTTTAGCCATCGTTTCTTTATCGGAATTGTTTTATCGGTTTCATATCCGACCATCGCTTCCCAATTTAATATGTGCAAGTTTTGGTTTAAATAAGCAGCCAGATATTGTGAAATAAGTACGTGACCCATTTCAACTCCACCCCTCGAGAACCGATAAGAACCGGAATCAAATAGAAGAATCGTAATGAATTAAAATCCAAACGATGCCCAACCCTACACTTGACCCCAACAGAAAAGAATCAGATTTGGGCCACTTTTGCCTGCAGTTTGAATGTAGCATATGCGTAGTTAAAGTCAGTAAAGCAGCTCCCAACATGTGACACATGGATTATTATTACCTATTACTAGCAGAAGAACAGGACTGGTTCTTACCGTGATGGCCTGGAGCCTCTCCTTCAGCAGGTCAGCCTCCTCCATGATGGCCTGCAGGACAGACACAGTAAATCAACTGCAGGAGAAGGACGTGAAAGAACAAGTCAAAATGTCAAAATCCAAATATGATATCCAAATAGGCTCAAAGCTCCAACTCACATTACTCAAACAGAAGGAAAAGGCAAAGTAATACACATTCGGTGCTCTAGTGAGTGTTTCTGGCAGCAAGACAGTGAATGTGGGATAGGGGGATCATCATATCAGATTTTCACGACACAATTATCGTGGCCAAGTCAAGGTAACGATATTAATGCCATATTTATAGTCAAATTCATCTTTAACTTTGTTTAGAAAAGGATAATTTACACATTATTCATCACGCTCATAATATTGTACTCATTATTTTGGTTGTTGCCCAAAGAGCACAGATCTCAACAGCGCTGCGGAGGAGGGTCTGGCTAGTCCACACAGCATTCCCGGGATGGGAGAAAACGTGCTCTGGTTTATTGGCATTTCTTTAAACCAATCGCAATTGTCGTGGGTCCATTGGACGTTAGAACGCCAACACAAAGAAAGCGGACTCTGACAGACATCCGTCAGAAATGAGGGACATCCATCTATAATTCCTGGCAGCACCGGAGCAATTCCGGAAGTGGAATGTCTAGACTTGGCTTCAACTAATGGCTAATGACAACAACTCCTTTTTACGTAATACGGATAATGGATAAATAATCACAGAAGACATTCATTGTTTATTGTTTAAAGAAAAGTCTGATGTTCTGATGTTCCATCTGCATTACAAAGCTCCTGAAAGGGATACGTTCTAAATTCTATGCTGCAGTGTTCTGGAGATATATAAAAAAAAAAAAAAAACGTTAAAAAGAGTACTGTGATGTTGAAACGGCAACTACATGAACTGATAAAACAAAAAAATTCAATGTGTGGTGCTTAGAGGGAGGAAAACAAAGTCAGATTGGAAAGACGGTAAAGACTATACGGTAAATATACGGTATGCGGTATATCGCCACACCCCTAATATGGGATTGAGTCAAAATAAACTACAGTGTGTGTATTCACTGGAATGAATGAACATTCAATGTGTGTTTAGTAGTTTTCTATGGCACAGAGGAAGGAGACATATCAGGCTTTGGATAAACATACAATACATTCATTGTGAGTATCGCAAGCATTATCCTTTAAGTGTGGAAAGTTGTATAATATAAAACTCACTGTGATTCTCTTCCATCGTTATACAATAGCACAGCATTTAAATTTACACAAATCTATAGTGTGACTGGACATATACTTCCAGACATTATTTAATACACTATGAACACACATACCGTGTAAAAGTGCCTTTCACCAATGATTTACTGCAGTACATCATAACACACAATATGGATTTGCCCTAACAGCCCTGACAGGAAGAGAAGTAGCGTGTGTGTGTCACATGTCATGTGAACAATTAATCCAGGCCTGAGGAATGGCACAATGACTGTCGGGAATGTAACATGACTGTGTTGGTTTAATGCACAACAGTAAATCAGACGTGGCCAGAACAATCACTGAAGGTTAACATGCCACACATCACAGGCCTGTCTGAAAACAGAGAACTGGGTTCACTTCCACAGCCCCGCGAGACACGCAGTCTGCAAAATGTACGGCGGAAGTAGGGTCGGGTACCGTTCACTTTTTTCCTTTTTTTTGGTACGTTCCCCTTATGACAAAAAAATAATAATTTCCATTGTAAAAATAATTCCACACTTAATTATCCTATTCATTTAGTAGATTTTACACACCCGCTCAAATCCGTCCCTACTACATATCAAATCAAAGAATTATTCCTTTTTCTGGGGGAAAAAAAAAAAAAATCGATACAGCGTAGTGTTGCGATATTTTCAGAGGCAATACTGTAGCGAATACACAGGCTCCAAGTACGCATATGTGCGTGTTGGTCAGTTTGTCCCATTTTACAGCAATAAAAAATATAGTGAGATATAAAGTGAGATGAACAAACAGAGAAATCTTTCTTTTTAGATGATTTTAGATGTTTTCTTTTGAGGACGTCATGTGAAATTGGGAAAAAATTGGAATTTGGAAAAAAGGTTATAAATTACATTATATAGCAGAATATTGCATTGTATTTCAAATCGCAATAATGTTGTATCGTGGCATAAATATCGTGATAATATCGTATCGGGAGGCGTCTGGTGAGTCCCACCCCTACTGCACTGTGACTTATTCCTGTATTTGTATCGTATTCTATGTTAGCCTGTTTTTTTTTCTGTCTCTTTTTGTTTTATGTAAAGCATTTTGAATTGCCTTGTTGCTGAAAGAACACTGGTGTGCCTGCCTGTCACAGAGGAAGTGGAACCGCACCACGGCCACGCCAGTGAACCCTGTCTGTGTGAAGTTTTGAAAAGTGTAACAACACTTGCAACCGCTTTTTCCCGGCATTGGCGTGGCCCGTGACTCACTGTGACGTTAACAAACTGCAGAGTCTACATGGTTTTTGCTCGGCAAGCACGGCAAAAGGGAACTAGAGAGAAAGAGAACAATAAAAGAAAGAAAAAATGAGGGAAAAAGAAAGGAAAGTGTAACGATATGAAAGACTAGGGGACAAAGCAACAACTGAACAAACAAAAAACTCAAGGTAGAAATAGAAGTAGTAAAGTAAGTAAAGAAACCAAAAATTGTTAAACAAGTGGAAAGCTTCTCTCTCTCTCTCTCTCTCTCTCTCTCGGAAGTGACGTCGAGATGAAAAAATGGCGGCTGGTATAAAGCTAGTGGTGCAGCGCCATAAGCGTTCCCTTAGGGGTATGACGCTCGCTACAGCCGCGTGTGCATCCGTCAGACTGGTATGCCGCCTGTGTTCCACCGGCACATACCGCTTAACGGCAGGTGGAAGTGGTACGCAAACAGTCACGTCTTTTCTTACATGCTTGCTGATGTACCCAAAGTAAATATTAAAGCTAGCCTGAGCTAACATGGCTATCGCTCGCATTGCCACCCTAGCCAGTCTGGCTGATTATTAACAGAAATATAGAGCCAGACTAACTTGTACAGGTGTTTGGTCCCTTGTCTTGTGTTTGTCTGTGTGTGTGTGTGTGTGTGTGTCTGTGTGTCTGTTTCAGCATGTGTGTTGTTTTGTCTCCCTCCCTCCCGTTTTCCTCTGACTTTTATTTTTTTGGTCCTGGGATACGTTCCTATGTACCATTATAACTGTTTGTAAAAGTTTATGTGTTTTGAATTAAAAAAAAAAAATTATCACAAAGAAGAAATATAGAGCCAGCTAATGTTAACAAAATAAAAAAATTTTGAGTCGTTTTTGTTATTTAGTTCAGTAGGCAGATACTTTTGTATTTATTTTCTTTTCCTTTACTTATTTTCTTTTCTGTATGTAATGAAATGTTTAGGACCCCAGGAAGAGTAGCTGGTCGTCTAGATGTCAGCTAATGGGGATCCTTATAATAAATACAAATATGATATTATTATGTCTGTATAGATAGCATTGGTTTGATTAAGGTGCACTGCAATTTCCATGATTTGAATAATGAGGTGAACTGTGTTTTCTAAAGCTTGCAGATATCTTAATTACATGAATTGTGCCAACATCAGTTGCCTGTGAACCTGTTTATTAATATGGGATTTCATGTTTCTGGGTCTATAAATAAACCACAAGGAGCTCACTCTTCACTGGCCTGTTAACACCTCGGCAGCTAACACACAGTTTAGCTCTAGACCGGCGAGTGAGTGAGTACACACCTCCAGTTGGTTGTGATTTCTCAAGGTTCAGCTTGGTATGAGTTTCCCCACCAAACACATCAAATTCAGTAATAGCCGGTATCCCCTGATCTCGGTACAACAAAGACCAAACTGAGGAAGCTACAGAGAAGTCTGTATTCAAAAGATGCAATGAGACAGACAGGAAACGTGCTGTGGCTATACATATATACACTACATCATATCTCTTTAACTGCTCCATAACATGTAATTTGATTCTTTTCACAATGTCACCTTGTGCAATGCTGCTGTCTTTTCTTAGACTCACCACACATAATTCCACTTTAATGTCTAATGAAATGGCCAGCTGCTGAAAATACATACTGTCATACATACCCTCAGTGATAAATAAGGCATAAGACATGTTTATTTATGTGGGGCTTGTGTTCATACTGCTAGTAGCACTTGAGCCTGGTGAATGTCATCCTGTCCATGTTCACTACTGTCTTCCTCCTCAGTATACCAGAGGGGATACATGGGTTCATGCCCAGTACTAAAAGGTGGTGCTATGTATGGCATTTCCTCATCTCCTTGTCAAGGTAATTGTAATGCATGAAGCTATGGTGGGAAAATGGCAGCTTCTGTATTACAGCAGTGGTGTAGTTGGTTGGTATGTACAGACACACTCGCGATGAGTTACACTTGCACATGGTATGTGCCATCCTACTTCCAAAAATGCACCTATAATCACAACACAGAACCGACTGAGCAAACTCACAAACTTTTGGCCAATCTCAAAGGTGTCGACTTCATCTAACCTCAATAAGTTGTCTTTTCACAAATCGGCGGCGGCTCAGACCTCGGCTGCTCTGCTCCAGGGAGCTCAATGCACTCCAACCAAACACGGTTCATCTAAACCAAAAGGCAATTGACAGTGCTGTAAAATGAAGCCAATCCAAAAGGCCAAACAACTGCAGTTTATCGATTGGCCACTTGAGGCTGGCTCCAAAAAGGGAGTCAGTCCACATAGAACCCCATGTTACCTTTAACTTTACAGAAGAATGTTTACAGCCTGGTTCAAAAAATGGTTTTGAGAGACAAGTGGGCAGCGTAGCATAGACTGTAGGCTCCAATCAGCCTGCCTCAGCTTTATCCACGCTCCACCTCAGGCACTAATTAATTAAAAGTGGTTTGGAGCGAGTGCTGGCATGTCACTCAAAACCCAGTCTAGCCGATTTTAGGCAATGGTGATAGTTAAAGAACAACAACGACGACGCTAAGTAGGAAACAGGAAACAAACACTCTTTTGTCCATGTCACACACTTTGTTGACCACATTAAAATAAGAAAACTTTGGCCAATGAACAATAACTTTACTTATTCAGATATGAAATCTATTGATTCAGTTCACTGCTTAAAGGTTAACTACAGTCTTTTTCAACCTGAATCCTATGTTTTCTTGACTAAGTGACTGATGGGAACATCAATCTTTGACATTGATCCAGTATTATGCAAGATCGCTGCAGTTGGCAGCGGCGAAACTACAATGTCAGTTAATACGACAATTGTGTAGCTTGTATATACCTTAACAAAAGTGCTTGTTTTGCTGTCTGACAATATTATGGAAAGAATTTCTTTTAAACATAAAAGCATCTGCAAAATTGCGTTCGCTAAAGCCACCAGACAACAGTAATTTTAACATCGTAAAATACACTTCATTCAAAATAAAACTATGAAAAGCCGTTTTGGGTTGTCCTGCACTTTTTCAACCATCACAACTCTAGTTTTGGTCCATCATTTATGGACTTCAATCGCTCCTGCTGTTGGCTCTAATAAGGCTGCAACTATCAACCTACTTAGCAAGTTTGGTTGACTTAACAGCTTTTGATTGACAGGTCGTTTCAGCCAATCCGTCTATTATAACCTGAGTTCTCCCGTATGGAAGCCAATCAAGTCGCACAATTTACAGAGGGAAAAAGTGGGAAAGATTGGCATCTACTCCAACCAATCAAAAGCAATAGTTACGAAACCGGCCTCCCTGTGTAGCCAATAAGAAGACGAGTTGATTGATACCAAACATGACCAGAAAATTTTAACCCTGTGATGGCTCCAGCTGTGTCAAAGCAAAAATAAGGCCTTAGTTATTGCATTTCACCATTTCATCAAATTATAATGACTTATTTCTATAAATGTATGCATGTAGTTATTTTAGATATGTGTATGAGTGATGTGGATGTGTTTTTTAGTTTGAGAAGTTTTTTATTTAGCACTTTTTGGGCTTTTTTTCTGAGAGGAAATAAGAAAAACGCACAGACATATCTGTAGAAATAACTTCATAAAATAGCCGTTTTCTGAGTCATTTTCTTCTGGATTTGTTCTGTATTAAGTTCAGACATGTGGCTGGGGTACTATTTTTGTATGTAGATCATGTAATATGCTTACAGTAGTATTTTTAAATAATTTTACAGATGATTTACTTGGACGGAAATAGAAATTCTCTATTCTAACCTCTTCAGCTCTGTGTCAGTAAGACCTAGTGTCACACTGACACAAGAAACAAAAAATTGAGAGTGTTAACTTCCCAATGACCTCGGGACACTCCCAGAGGGCCAAAGGATGGGGAAACTGTAGCAATTTTTTTGGGGAAAAAATTTAGGCGAGAAAAACATATATTTTGAAGTGATTTGTTAATTAAACAGAAAGGTTTTAAAGATTTATCTCTGTATGATCCTTTCCATAATGTCAGACACTAAGAATAAAAAAAAACCTGTAGGGTTACATTGCAGCCCTGTCTGTGGTTGCCTGTTACAACCGGACCAATTTCAAAGATTGCTGTTCCTACACACAAACACATTGGAATGGGTTCCAGGTGGAAAACAACAGAATTACCCTTAAGTGTAAAGGAAAAAACTACTAAACTGCGAACTCATGCAGACAGGATCAATGCAAATGTCCTTGACAGTCCACACTGTTGACTCTGTTGTCAGCTGAGAGGGGGCGGATGCCATGAACTCCAGTCATGACAGTACAAAGTCTGTTCTAAATATCATATTGTGTGCAAGTAGGCGCTTATATTTTTACACATTCATGCTCAGCCCCCTCACACACCCACACACATGCCAACTAAAATCAGCCTTTCACCCACACAAGGCCCAGGCACAGCAATCATGTCACACAGGGAAGACCGTATGCATTTGTCAAGTACTCAAGTACAACTGCAGGGAATTATGTAATTCATGCTACTTTAAAATACATAATCAAATACAGTAGTCACAGCATTTTTGGTCACATCTAAAATACCAGTAACACTAATGTTGTGTAATTGTGTGATTCAACCACAAACTTTGGTGAACCAACCAGCCACCCTGACCCCCTTCATAAGAGGTTTTGTATATATAAATAATAAACGTATACAGTTTATTATTAATTATACAACAGTACCGGATCAGTTTTGGGTATTGACAGATACACAAAGCCCTTGCATCGTATCGGGACTGAAAAAGTCGGGTCGGTGCATCCCTAATAAAAACGCCACACTACAGTATATCCGCCTTTGCTATTGACAGAAAAAAGATGTAATTCAAAGGGACACTAAAGGTCGTTGTCTGGGAAACAATCAGGTATTCAAACAATCAACCAATGCTGTCTTACTTGACCCATTAGCTGTTCATGTACAGGAACTTTGGCTGAATTTAAACTAATTGCATTTTCTGCAAAAATACAAATATGAAATAAGTAGGCTACATATACTATGCTATTTATAGTCTGGAGATGCAGTGTCTGAAGATGCTTCACAGTTTAAGATTAAAACCTAAGTCAATTTACCCTCAAAATAGGCATGACTGCCTGAAAAACCAGCTCACACACACAAAGGAAACCACAGTTCTACAATTTGATATGAAATCAACATCTAGTTGTCACTGTCCTATTGACAGAAATTTTTCTCACTTGTAGATGCTTTCAGTCGCACAAAGAAACAGAGTGAGAAAGGAATGGGAGCTGGAGGAATACTGAAATTGGAAAGAAACATGAACATACTGTCAACATCTAGGTATGTTACAGAGGGGGACTTTCCTTTTATATCATCCATGTCCTCAACCGCTTGGAATTCACACGCACATTAAACAAGATTGTTTGCAAATGGAAAATGACAGCATGAGTTATTTATTCAAATGTACAGGCACAGTGGAATGTAACACTTGCACTTGAGTATTTCCATGTGATGCAACTTTAAATCTTTACTCTGTACTTCATCTGACAGGCAGATATTGTACTTTTTACTTGACTTCATTTGTCTGGCAGCTATAGTGCCTAGTTACTTTTTCAGATTGTAATTTTCCATACCCTTCCTGTCCATTGGAAACCATTTTGTTTTGGGTGTAGGACACAAATTGTCCACTAGTGTCACTAGTGGACAATTTGAAACAGGGGTGCTGTTAATCGGAGGAGTACAAATAGTTTTTGAACGCATCAAATCTGCGCAACGCCCATGTGGATGTCTGTTGATGGAGCTTGATGGGCAAATGGATTCTTACACATTGATATAAAGATCTTTGTGATCAATAAATGACCATCAAAACGCAACAATGACTATTGGAGTCTGTGATTTCAACAGGAGGATAGTGAGGTGTGTCGGGTAGAAGTAGACCTGTCTGTATAGCAGCCCCTCAGTGGCTTTAAGTTTTAGGCATAGCCATCATACCATGTATCACCAAATTATGTCATTTTAAATGTAAATTTCTCCTGATAAACCCGACGGGTGAAGTGTGGTTTCTTGTACGAGCAGCAAACCGTGACTCTTAAACTTTGACCCTCTGACACCCCTTCCCTTGTCTACAAGCTACAAGCCTCGCTTATTGTGTCCTCTCTTATAGTACTGCAAATGTTAGTTATGATAGTTCCAGAAAAATAACAACACTAGTCTATCCTTAGCATTGCAATGAACAAACATATGGAGAAAGTGAGAGAGTTACCACCAAAAGGAAAGAAAACAGGTGATTTCTTTAAAAAAATAATACTTCCTCAAAAACTGTTTTGTTGAGATGTTAGTTGTTAATTGTGAATCGTCTGGGCCCTCTCAGATTAACAAAAAAGTCACACAGTATCCAACAGTGTTCAGACAGAAGACAAAGTGCATTTTTTTGCCTCGGGACCAAACTTGGGGAGCCAAGTGAGATCTGAAATTGTGTACACCAGAGACAATATAATCAGGATATGATAGCACGTCTCCTAGTTTGTTACTTTGGATACCCCTCAGGACCTTGGCTCCACCAATAACACCAAGGTAAACAGTACAACCTTAATATTTCGTTATAATTTAGATGGCATAACATTATTCATCATGTAACGCAACTGAATTTAGTATAGCAGCACCCTGTCCCCTACTAAATATAATTTATAATAGTTATAATTTATACTATTTATTGATCCCCAGTGGGGACATTACAATTTACACTCTGTTTTGTTAGTAATCACTACACACAGGCCTGAAATACACACACATGCTCAGGACCTAATCATACACAAATGGAGAGATGTCAGAGTGAGTGGGCTGCCAGTGTGGACCAGCGCCCTGGGGTGGGTGGGGGTGGGAGGGGGTACGATGCCTATAATATGTTAAGCTTGCCAGCAAACGTTAGCTAGATATTGGGGTGGGAATCACCAGATGCTTCCCGATACGATATCATCACGATACTTATGCCACGATACGATATTATAGCGATTTTAACATATTGCAAAATTCTACGATATATTCCAATTTATAACCGTCAAATTTTTCCTCATTTCAAGCGATGTCCCCAAAAGGAAACTTTGTCTGATTCATCTAAAAAGAAACATTTCTCTGTTTGTTTATACCACTTTCATTTTATTGCAACAAAATGGGATTGTTAAGCAGACAAACTGACCAACACATATATAATAATAGATTGATACTTCGCGCCTGTGTATCGATACAATATTGCCACTGAAAATATTGCGATACTATGCTGTATGGATTTTTTTCGCCCACCCTAGATATAAATTTAGTATATGTTAGATATTTGCTGCTCAACATAACATTAGCTTACTTTATATATTACAGTTTTGAAATATTAAGCAATAGCATTGTTTTTTTCCTCTGCTGTGACATGAGTATGGATGAAGCATTAAGCTGTGAAATTTGACTCATTTAGGGGCTGGCTAGTTAGCTAGCTAACATGCTAATTACCCCGTGCTTTCATGCTACAGTGGTTATTGAAACAGGAAATTTGTGGGGATGCTGCTAACTGAAGCTCTGCTCCCCTCCTCCTGGTCACCTTATTCTGTAGGATACACTGAGACTATTTCATTAGAATGAAATAACATGAACTCGTCCGTGAACATTGTTTATGCCTGAGTCACGGCTGATAGATTTTTATGGACAATAAAGACTACACGTCATGATCCCACGCTCCTTCACAACGTCATCAAAGTCTATTGTTTTGAGACCCCTAGTGGAGGGGGCCGTAGCCTGGAGCTCTGCAGCGGGACTCTATTGGATTTGAGTAACAGAGTGAAGAAAGGAAGGAGGAGAGGCCTGTCCACCTGTTGACACTATGGAGGCCTGATCCCACACGGCTGAAAATAGAGCGGCTGCCTGGCTCACAGCTGGACCAACCTGACACTGTGTTTGCAGCAGGTGACACATTGCTTCTCAAAAAGAGCTGATGGTGGGAAGAAAACCCTCAACACTTGTCAATCATCAGATAAAGTAGTGGTCCGACATGCACGCAATATAATATATATAATATATAATGCCAGGTTCGAAGTGCCAAACTTCTGGATTTAGACATAATCTGGATGCGTTTGGTGGTGTGTTATCAGTCAAAGTCAACTAACGAGGACTAAAGAAGATGCAGTCCAGTTTTAATTCAATGCCAGAAAACCTGGAAAGCTCTACCTTGACTGATGCATTGCCTGGACCAAGCAAGAACACCCTGGAGAAAAGAGTCAATAATAAATGCTATGGGCACATGCTGGA
This sequence comes from Percina caprodes, assembly GCA_013375575.1. Taxonomy (NCBI): domain Eukaryota; kingdom Metazoa; phylum Chordata; class Actinopteri; order Perciformes; family Percidae; genus Percina; species Percina caprodes. The sequence goes on from JABXJD010000058.1 coordinate 2,340,666, forward strand.
GGACCGAACCAGGAAGCCAACACCAGTCTGTGGGTGCCACTACACCACTAGTAGTTAACGTAGACTAATTGCAGTGCGGTAGTAAGCCAAAAGTACAGTCACTGGCATGCACAAGCTGTTTGAGCAGTTTCCAAAGCTTTTTTGGCTCGTAGACTTTCACTTCTCACCCCTCCCCTTGAAAAGCTATCTCCTATTAGATTCAAAAGATCTAGGACTTTAATTTTTGGAAATTCTCCAAATTGAAAAATGCTTGATTTTGAGTCCATAGTCAGAGTAGTCCAAGTTGTCTCTAATTGAAATGCATCAGTCAGTGTCAGGATTGGTTTTTCCTGCAACCCAAAATAAAAGAAGGAAGGAATTTCCCTCGCAATTTGATGCGATTTACTAATTTATGAGGGGCTCAGGTAACACATTTTATACCTTCTTTGAATATAATCTATTAAAAAGTATTTCAATATATGGATTTTGAATGTAATCTGTGTTAGCACCTTATTTTGAAAAGCAAACATAGTGTGTCCTGGGCATCCGTCACGCATTACCAGACGTACCACACAGCCCTGTGGAGGAATACACCCTTAGACGTGGGCATAGACTGTACAAAAGAAGTGGGCGTAGCCAACGTGACTACCGTTTTGAATCCTCAAGTTTGGAATTGTTTTTTTGGTGCCAGAAGTGACCATATTTGCACTAGAGGGTGGAACTGGGGAGGAATGAGGAGTGGATATAATGGACAACTCTAGGATACTATGCACAACACCATAGTAGCGATTTGAGCAGGTAGTCACGCCCTATAACATACTGTATCATCAATTTTGGCCTTAAAAGAACACGCCAACTTGTTGGGACTTTAGCATATTCACCGTACCCCCCCAGAGTTAGACAAGTCGATACATACCCTTCTCATCTCCGTGCGTGCTGTAACTCTGTCTGACACCCCCAGCATTAGCTTAGCCTAGCAAAGATCCTGCAGGTAACTGGTTCCAACTACCTACTGCTCCCAATAAGTGACAGAATAACGCCAACATGTTCCTATTTACATGTTGTGATTTGTACAAGGTAACAAGGTCACATGAGACACAGCCATCTTCTAACCGCATACTAACTGGGAACTATATTCTATATTCTCTGTATGTGTGTGTATTTCAGGCCTGTGTGTAATGTGTGTACAGAACAGAACAGAAAATAGAAAACAATGTAGTTTCAATAATTGACATCTTAATCTCAAAAGCAAATTAATGAAATCCATCAATGGTGCAAGTTCTAAAAGTGTTTAACCTGACTGTTGTGAACATATCGTCATTCAGTGAAAATAATGTAACCCGCATTTAAAGGCTTGCTCATACATAGTACTCGTGTTACGTCTTCTTCTGCTTCTAGAGTTTGAGGAAAGTCCCTTCAGGTCTTTTTTCTCAGTACTCTGTCCATGATCCATGCCAGACTCCTGTCCCAATGACATGACCCCAATATCTCCCTGTCTGTCTGGCCTTTCAGCCGAGGTGCTCCTGACTTCTAATCCCTGCGTCTCCTTCCTTAATCTGATCTCTGATGGATTAACAGCACACAGGCTAACAGCAGATGCCTTCACTGGTCTACAGCATGGTCTGCTAAACACCAATTTATATATGATATTGGCCTTTGATTAACACTCAGATGTGGTCCATGTAGTGTTATGGACTTTAGGTAGATATCTGGTTCTATCTTGTCATCCTAACAATAAAGTAACTTTCAAGCGTTAGTGCGTAACTTTTGATATTTTTGAAGGTCTGTTACATTCCATCCATTGCCAAACGAGCTGCTAAAAAGCTAATTAAGACTATCAGCTCCACACAACTCTCTCTGTATTTGTCAGTGTGACTATGTTCAGAAGATTGTCTTCCGGCGACTTTCCTGCGCAGAAACTCGAGCGAAGACGATGACCTCTTCTTAAGAGTCCATCAATTTTTTTTTAATCCTCCAACTGTGTGGAGGAGGGGTGGGATTACGTGCACGATCACGGAAGGCTTGTATCATGTGGATGCGCTGAAAGTCTTCTTGTCGTTACTTAGAATTCCTCATAAGGGGAGACAGAAACTACACACTATAGCTTCAATAGTGTGAGGTCCCTTTATAGTGGTGTCTCAATGTTGTGATTCTATTGTTGTGGTGTTTTAATGTTGTGAAATTGTACTGTTGTAGTGTTCTTGTTGTGGTTTTATTGTCGCAGTGCTGTTCTTATCTTATTTTACTGTTTTCCTTTTACTGTGTTTTTATTCTCTTTTTCCTGCCAGCAAATTTTTTTTTCCCACTATGGCCATGCCAAGACCCTCCCTTCATTAGCTACTATTGGCCAGGCGGCCATGCTTACGCAAGGTAAAGTAACCTGATTTGTTCAGGTCCTATCCCCTGACCAATCAGCTACCCTAACCTTAACCCCTACCTACCCTAACCTTAACCCCAACCAATCGACCACTATGGATTCGTAATTTTGCTTCCTGCCCAGGGACTACAGATGAAAATTAGCTTATAGCTAACTCTAGTACTGCTAAGGAGCTGTGCATTATCCCAGTAAAATAAATAATAAAAAGACAAAAAAATAAACAGTATTACTAATATCTAACTTGCCTTTTCCCAGCTAAATAACCACAAGTGTCTTGAATTCAATCATTTCATAAGTTCACTTCACAAGCCATGATGGATATTTATAAAAGAAAAATCATATTTTATTTTTTGCTTAAGAAATGAAAGATATTTTTGGAAATATGCACATTAATTTTCAAGTGTGTGAGGAAGTGTATGTTGATCACTGTTGAACAGTTGCCTATTTAGATGCCCAGCAGACACATAGCAACATTATCATTCATTTGGAGTGAAAATGCTGAGAAAATGCTCTAGCTCTTTAGCTGCTGACATATTTACATTTGTGTTTGTGTGCCGATTGAACAAATACATGTTTTAGAGATGTTACATTTGTGTATTTTGAACTTTGGATATCGCCAGGCTAGCTGTTTCCCCCTGATTCTAGTCTTTATGCTAAGCTCGGCTAACCATGTCCTGACTCCAGCTCTGTTCAGACAGACATGAGATTGCTATCCAACTGAACATCTTACTCACAGAAAGAAATCAAATGTGCATATGTCCCAAAAGGTCAGCTATTCCCCAAGGACCTCCTGAAGTATGCTATTAAATCTCTGATGCAAAAAATGAATCACATTCTGTATTTAATCAGTTTATTCTGCATGTAGTTCATATGAAGAACAACAGCAGTGTGATTTCAGGTCCTTACAGAGATGTGAAAATGAGCTCTCTACTTCATTAGCGTCCTCACTCTGCTCTTCCACATGTGCTAAAATGTTGAAATGAATGAGTAGGAGGGAAAGAGCACGAGGTGACTGCTTTCCTGCAGGCAGCCCAGAACAACAGCATGCATGTGGGAGTGCATGAATGTGTGGCTGTGTGGCATACATTAATTACTCCCAAAAAGTGTGCAATTTTCAGCGTGCTGATAGCTTGTCAGTTTGATGAGATGTCATGTTCATACTTTATTGACTCCGCGACTGCTTTTTGCCTGTGTGTTCATCTGTGGGTGAAAGTCTTGTCATTTAAAGCCGGACCCCTGCTGGGAGGCTGCAAGTGGCCAACAGCTTAAAGGAATTAAAAGATTATAGAATCAAAAGACCCCTCCTGGCTTATTTTAGCTTTCTGTAACAACAAGTTACGTCAGAATATTTAGTTAAAATAAAGAAAAGGGTTCACATAGCTTCATTTGGGCTTCAGTTGGCCACCACTTACAAATTGATATAGTTATGGTAGAAAACTATGTACAGAGAGTCGACAACACAGTGGTCATCTCTGTACATAGTAACATCTCGGAGCTGACAAGAGCATCTACGCCTTGAAAGCCTTCAGCTTCAAATAGATGCCCCACTGTACTTTAGTGCAGCAGAGGCAAATGCAAACAGGAACAGTGAAATACAGAGGTCTACTCACCGGGTGTGTGCTGTGTGTGTGTGTCGCCGAGCAGGTGATCGCAGAGCGTGTGAGGAAGGTAGAGCTCACTCCTGCAGCGTATTCAACATTACTGAGCCCGGGGTTGTGTCGGGAGATTGTGTAGGCAGAGTGAGATTCAGACTGACTGGGATGACTTTTTCTCTCTCTCTTTCTCTCACTCTGTCTTTATCTCTCTCCCTCTCCCTCTCTCTCTCTCTCTCTCTGTCTGTCTTTATCACTCTCCCTCTTTCTCCCTCCCTCTGTCTTTATCTGCTTGGGAGTCTGTCACAGAGCCCAACCATGCGCCTAAAATACCTCTAACAATTGCTAAACAAATGAGCTCACACACACACACACACACACACACACACACACACACACACATACTCTCTCTCTCTCTCTCTCTCTCTCTCTCTCTCTCTCTCTCTCTCTCTCTCTCTCTCTCTCTCTCTCTCTCTCACACACACACACACACACCTCCACATACTCTCTCTCCCTCTCTCTCTCTCTCTCTCTCACACACACACACACACACACACACACACACACACACACACACATACATAAATACTGCAATACACATGATTACAAAAGGAAGTTACTGTAACTTTTTTACACATCAGTGTCCAGAAATGTTAATTTTATTTCATTTTCTCAATTTTTTAAATTTTGGACCATTATTATTACCATATCTGTGTCTTAAATGTTGGAATAGATAGAACAAATAAATAAATAACACTCAAAAAGCTTAAAGACAAAACATTTTAATTTAAATACATCCATTTGGCTTAGGTGGTGCCCCAAATTGCTTGTGTGCTGCGCCTAAGCCTTATATTGGTAAATCCTGCAACTATGTTAGTATTAAAATGAATTAAACTCAATAATGGCGCCAATTCATTTGAATGACATTTGCTCACCATTTCATGAGTCTGGATCTTCCTGATGGTATTGTCCCACGCTGTACATAAACGGTCCCATGCTTTGTTATTGTGATCAGAATCAGAATCAGAATAAGAAATACTTTATTGATCCCCAAAGGGAAACTCTGTGTTGCAGTTGCACAAATATTAGAAATATAGAGAGGAAATATAAATAAAGAAATAAAGAAATATAACAAGTGTGGATATGTATGGTATTTACGTAGATAACGAAATGTTGTTATTATACAGTATTTACATAATTGACATAATTAAGGAATAAAAATAAAAATAATAATAATAATAATAATAATAATAATAATAATTGTAGCAGTTGAGTATTGCTCAAATTTCAGGCCAGTGTTATTGCACAAAACAGATAATACAGATAATATTGTCCAGTTTCAACCTGTGTGTCTGTGTGTCAGACACTTAGAGGGAGGAGTTAAAAAGTTTGATGGCAGGAATGACTTCCTGTGGCGCTCTGTGGTGCATTTTGGTAGAATGAGTCTATCACTGGAAGTGCTCCTGTGATTTAGCAGCAAGCCAAGGAGTGGGTGCAAGACATTGTCCAAGATGGCATGTAGCCGATGAACATAACATTTCTAGGCCTTAGGAAGATTTTTCAAATATGAAACTTTCATGGCTGAAAACTGTTTGTACATCAAGCTGTCCTGTCTGGACACCAGTAATGGACTCATTTCCCCAAAGGATTGGCAAAGCTCACTTAATAATACTTTGGATTGTGTGTGTGTGTGTGTGTGTGTGTGTGTGTGTGTGTGTGTGTGTGTGTGTGTGTGTGTGTGTGTGTGTGTGTGTGTGTGATTGAGTCACAATAAACCACAGTATGTGTGTTCATGGTAATGAAGGAACATGTCACCCAGAGCAGCAGAGTGACTCACTAATGTGTTTTTAATAGTTTTTGGACAATAATGGAACTCTATGGCACAGAAGAAGATCAGACACACATGTTACTTGTGAGTAGATGCTGGTGATGAGTAGTACATGTCTCTGTTCTCAGTTTCCAGGAAGCAACACATTCTCTGAAGAGCCTATCCGAGGGTTTGTTTGGTGGTTATAAAATATGCATGCATGATAACAAACCAAACAGGGTACATAATTAAAAATCTGGCTACCTTTATGTTAAGCTTGAGACAGGCTGTACATCGCCTAGTGGATGTCTCTTGTTTTAACTCTATTAACTCCGTCTGTCTCTTGTTTTAACAGTTGGGGAAAACAATGTTTTAGGATGCTATATCTTCCTTATTTTGGTGCAGGGAAAAATAGACCAAAGGGTATTGGTGCTTTTTTTAAAGTACAGTTTGAACGGCAGCACATGGCAAATCTCATGTATGAGTATGGGTGTGTGTGATCAGCTGTCCATGGCCATGATGGACGTGCACAGACATCACTGCTGACATACAATTAGTGTACCACCCTTATTTAGCTTCAAAGAATGTGAGCAGTGAAGCATGGATGGGCATATATCTTTCTGTCTGCATGTCTTTTTATTTGGGATCAAGTCCACTCATCACACACCGAAACTGCACTTGTTATGCAGAAGCCATGAGTCTATCCAATAGAACTTCATTGTTAGAAAATGGGCGTTTATTCTTGAGGTCCTTTTTGAAAATACTGCTCTATCTAAAAGCTTTAATTGGAGAGGGTGCTGTTGCCATAGCAACGTTACCCACTCCAAATGTGTACATTGTTGGTAGACAGACCAGAGAGAAGAAATGCCTACCATAGATCTGCAAAAAAACACAGCTTTGTCTTTTCCTGGTTTTACAGGCTGCATTAAAGTAAAGTGATGTCATTTTCTAAACTTTCCAGACTGTTCCTGCAGTTCTGATATTTGCCTTTACCCAATTAGTTTTTGTCAAAATTATATAAATATTTTGTGAAAGCACCAAATGTTTGACCCTACGCATTGTCGCAATGTCGTTGTCGAGGAATTTGGTCAAAAATATCGCCCAGCTCTAGCTGCAGGACTCTGTAGACCTGTAGTAACAAATCCCCCTCACCAATTTGAATGGAGCCACTCAGATGATGCAGCAGGGGTACCAATTTGAAAGGCAAAGAAAACTCAGCTGGCAAAAAGTTGTAGATTACTTACTACAGAGTATTTCTACTGTTAACCTCACAATTGTTGCAACAAAAGAAAATAATTACAGTGACAACCTCCAGAGTTGTAAATCCTCCTGTCTTGTAAATACCCTCTGTGCAGTGGTTTGACATGTGATTAGCCTTTAATCTCATTTATCTTTCACTCACAGAGATGTCCTGAATCATCCATCCTTCGTCTCATCAGTAATAAACCACACACCCCACCAATGCAGCCCCTTGTGTTGTTTAAACCAAGCAGTATTAATCAACTGCAGTTCCTCGAATGGCCCCTAGTTCAGGGTCAGATGGCATCCGCGTCATTGACAATCTGGCAAATCGTGGTGGAAATGGGCTGTTATAATATACTGGCCAGCTGATTAGGGAAATGGGAAGCAGGTGAGTATGCGGGCGAGGAAGGTCATGTGATGGAAACGTCACAGGGGTTACTGCAGGGCAGGAGGGACTGGCCTGTATCAGAAACAACGAGATGACTGGTGGGAAAGTCTGAGGGCATCTGGTGGATGGATGGAGTATGAGAGTGTGGCTGAAGAGAGGGATTGAGGCAGACTTTGTGACAGCTAGCTTCTTTCATGAGAAATGTACAGAGGTGATGGGTAAGGTGCCAGGGGACTGACTTCACTGATTCAAAGTTAACATAATCAGGGTTTCTCAGCAGAATCCACTGATCCCAGCATCACCTCTCAAATGTTGTGCAGAAGCAATCTGTTTGGCACTGTTGAAATACTTCTTTTAAAACCTTTTACATTGCTTTACTTTTGGTGGTAGCAGGCTCTCTAAGGCTACTGTTCACATTTTTTATTTATTTTAAATGTGGCCCACATCAGACTCTAGTATGAACTGGGCATGATCTGACTATCCAGACTGAGGTCGCTGTTGTTGTTGTTGTTTTATCTGACCTGTAATGGATTTGGTCCACATATGAAAGTGGCCCAAATCAGAAATGGAAAAGATCGGATACCATGTGACTTGGGCTAATTACACTGTCATGAAAAAAATGAGATGTGAGCAAAAGAATTTGGGTCGGATTTGGGTCATTTTGACCTGCAGTCTGAATGTAGCCTGTGCAGACAGGAGCAGAGATGCTTGATGACCAAGTGCAGAGAGATGCTCTTCTGGTGGAAACAGCCAGGCGGATGCTCTGGTCCCCCCTGGACATCATCATTGTTTCCGTCCCCAAAGTGAACCTGGTGTATAGAAAAGTGAAACCATCGTAGTGATGTCCAATTGAAACCATTAGTTGTATTTGTTGACTCTACTAGATAAAAAAAAAAGGCTTGAGGAAAGGCGATTCGGTGAACTTTTAACCCCTTTCTTGAACAGAGAGTGCCATCTAGTGGGCCCAGAAAATAAAGAAAAGGGTTCACATAGTTTCATTGGGCTTCAGTTGGCCACCACTTACAAATTGGGTCCCTATTTTCATTCCTTGATGATGTCAATGAAAGACCTGTCCCAGGTGAGGAAAGAGGGGAAGGGAGGTAGAATTTAGAACGTTTTGTAATTGTATTTGACGATGTGTAGTTTGTTTGAGTGGTTTACAGTAGTGATGACCATGTTTTTTATTTATAACAGAGAGCGTCAACTAGTGTACTCAGAAAATAAATCAAATGATTGACTAAGCTTTATGAGTTTATGGGCCATTACTATGGTTTGTGCATGTTTTTTTTTTAAGATGTAGCAGAATGTTTCACGTTTCTGGTGGGATCTCAAGATTACACGAGATTCCATCTTGTGAGGCTTCCTGATCAGTTTGTGTGTGCCACCGTGACTCTGACCAATCAGCATCCTTTGAGAAGCTACTATCAGCTATGTATGTGGTTTAGGTGTGTGTAGTCTGGATCAAGGAAAGTACATTTTCAGGATAAACAATGACATCTTGCGTGTGACAGGCTTTACCCTTCACCTTCTGCTCACTGTGTGTTGCCGTGCTCTAAATCCCTTCGCTACGGGAAACAACAACCTTTTCGCTAGCAAGCTGCATGCTGAAAATGTCAAATTTTGAAGAACATTTGGATTGTGCAATAAGGCAGGCCCTCTTTGGTTCTTTCAGTAAATGATTGGAAAGATTTACAAAGAATGTGTACACAGAATTTAGTCTCTAACTTGACAATACACTGGTAAGAGCAAGTTATCTTTAGCCAGGAATCCATAATTTATATAGCTCACATTACTGTATTGTGTCAACAGTCAACATAATATTCTATGTGGTGTTTTTTTTTCCAGAGTGCAAATGTTTCCACCAAAACAAGTTCCTTCCAGAGACTATTTAGCAGAGCCACTGTGTCCAAGGTTTGGCAACGCCCAAGATGATTGTGATTGAACAACCTAGAGTATTCTTTTCATCCTATCCTAGAATATATATGTGGTGCTGTGAAAGTAGTTTCAGCAATGCAAGACTAAAGCCAGCTACTCATGATCTGAGGTGGTAAGGCGCAGAGCAGAAAGGCAATGCACGTTGCAGGCATATGTCATCATGAGTGAGAAAACTGTTTTGGAAGATGTGGGTATTTCATGCATTTTGTGGAAAAGTATTGCTCATTAATGTTCTATTTACACTGCTTTGCGTGGCTGAATAGGTGATAGGCTCACTGTATCGAGCATCAATGTTTTATTTCTCCATTTTGTTCATCATGTCTACTGTTAGTAATTTTACCTTGTTTGTATTTTATTGTCACTTCATTGTTTTTTGCTAATGGAATGCAGTTGAAAATTATCCATCTGGCTAACACTGCAAACAACAGTTTGTGATACAAACTCACCAGCAGGCTCACTCAGTAGCTAGCTTTTTAAGTACATCATGAAGAGATGTTGTCTGTGAGAATATGTTGGCTTAAACATTGGGATTGGAAGCTTTCTGGTCCAACATGATTAACACAAACCAATCTAAAGGCTGATTGTGCCTTTAGATTGGTCCCATAATGCAAATAGAGAGGTTATCCTCCTTCACCCATTCAGTCATTCATAGCAGTCTTTTTCATCATGTCATCACTATGCCGTATACTCAAGTGCAGTTAGGCTGCACTCCTGTTTCCATGACAACCACTGAAGTGATGTGGAGTGTCTTAGCTGCTTCAGTCTAAAGATAGAGCCCTTATAAACACACCATTTGGGCAACAAAGACGGAGAAAGAGTGGCTCCACCGGAGAATGAATGTTGCACACACTGGGAGATACTCAATTGAAAAACAAAAATACTTTTTTTTCACTAATATAATCATCACCATGGGCTGTATGGCAGAGGAGAGGATGATTAATTCAGGCAGGTTACACACTGTATTGTCCAAATCATGTTTTACATGATGATCCATGATCTACCTCTAGTTGTTACCTCACTGGCTGCACAATACGTTTGTATTGCCAATATCAAAATGTCTGCAGCATTTTGCTCGCATTATGTAGACTACTGTACAGGTTGCAAATTTGCATTTTCGAAGATGGTGAAAGGATGTCCCACCCTGCTCCCGCCCTTTGATTGGGTAGTAGTCATTGCCTTTGTTGGTTGGAAGGATTAGGTTTAGGAATGAGGAGTGAGATTGGTAAGGGTAAGAATATCAGGGTAGATTCAGATCAGAGATTAGATTAGACCAGAGGCAGAGTTAGGCAGCATGTGTGTGTGTGTGGAGGGGGCATTCCTTCGCCATCCAAGGAAATGGATATTCGCGCACAGGTCTTCTGACTGTGAATCTGTGCGATCTGGGACCCATCAGACCCTGACTCATTCAACAGTCAGCTAGAGATGAGATGTAATTTTGTGGTTGTTTACTCTCTGTGTCTCTGTCTTTGTGTTGTTGGATGGTGGGAGAAGTTACAAAAGAAGAGACCATGACCACAACACATTCTCCACTGTGTCTCTGATGATAGAAATGTATAGAGCATCTGCACTGGCGTCAGTGGGCAAAATGTAAGGCTGCCTGTCTTTCTGAAGAGGCCTTCATAACACATCCACAGCCTCCCACCCACTCACATTCTGTCCTGGAGAGGAATTGTGTGCAGTTCTGAACAACAACAAAGCAGAGAGGATATCACATGACAAATATACACAGAGCATGTCACAGTCATTTTAACCTTTTCATTCTGCTTATGTGATTGAAAGTCTTATCTATAAAAGAACAAAGCTTGTTTTATAATAAGAATAATAAGAATTCCTTTTTTTTCAATATTTTTTTATGGAAAATATAAAGTACCTCAGGGCTCTGTTCTTGGCCCTCTGCTTTTCTCTCTTTCTATTTCACATGTTGGTCAAATTATAGCGTCATGGAATTAATGAAGTGTGATTCATGCTTATGATTATGCTTATGATACTCCCTGTGACCTAGATGTGGATTGTCATTCCCAAATTATTAAATTAGAGGCCTGTTTGTCTTCAGTGAAAGATTGGATGTTAATTTCTTGCTCCTAAAATCAGATAAAACTGAGATGCTGGTCATTGGCTGTACTCCACATAGACACCAGTTTCATCAAGTAACAGTCTTCCACTTCTTTTTTTTGCGGGGGCTTTTCCCAAATTGAGGGTCTAAGGACAGAGGGTGTTGTAGATTGAAAAAACCCTTGAAGCAAATTTGTGATATTGAGCTAAATAGAAATAAACAACTCATCTGTACCAAGCATGTGTATGTACGGGACAGTTTTTCAGTGTCTTGTGTTCAAGAACACAATGTCACTGTTGTACACATAGTCTGTTTGGTAGATGGTGTAGGTGATCCAGGCCTGGCACAGTTATTAGCCACAGCCAATCTCGCCTCAGTGTAATGTTTGGCTTCTTACTTCCAGAGCCTTGTCCCACTGACTGCAGTCTCATTGCCAGTCTGTTAGCGTCAGCTGACAGAAATAGCTGTAGTGTCATACATTCTATCTAGTGAGCACACAGTTTGCTGGTAATAAAGTGGTATGGTGGAGATCACAGCTTCAAATTAGGGGTGGAAATGTTGTACACACATTTCCATTTTAGTGTCTGGTTTCAGCAATGATTAAACACGTCCAGAGAAGAGAGTTGTGAAGGTGTAGATGTTTACCTGGCTCATATTTCACCTCACGTACAGTTTAAATTTGGAGCCATGTGAACTGAGTGGCTGTATGGATGGAAGTGATGGTTCCTCCACAACTTTGGTCCAGACTGAAATATCTCAACAACTATTGGATAGATTGTCATGAAATTTTGTCTAGGCAGTCATGTGTCAGTCCTTATGGAATAATGTTAGGTGAAAGGTGGAGAAGAGAACCTTTTCTATATACAGTAAGACAATGTTACCATAGTGTGTATTTTTATGTTTTTAATTAGGATACACTGATGCATCTAGCAAGATAGTCTTAAAACTTATAGGAAGGCCCTCTGTAATGCCAGAACAACATACTACTCGTCATTAATGGAGGAAAATAGGAACAACCCCAGGTTTCCTTTCAGCACTGTAGCCAGGCTGACCAAAGGCCACAGCTCTACCGAGCCAAGTATTCCCATAGCTCTTAGTAGTAACGACTTTATGAGGTTCTTCAATGATAAAATTATAACTATTAGAAGCAAAATTCACCAAGACCTGCCTTTAACTGCCACTGACTTATCTCTAAACTCAGGAACCTTAGAAACAGCTGAAAAACCAGAAATATGTTTAGACTGCTTTGCTTCACTTGATCTTTATCAATTTAATTAAATTATTTCTTTATCTTAACCATCAACCTGCCTCTTAGACCCCATCCCGACTTGGCTACTTAAAGAAGTTCTACCCTTAGTCAACACTTCTCTACTAGATATAACCAATCTGTCTTTATTAACAGGCTATGTACCACAGCACTTTAAAGTAGCTGTAGTTAAACCTCTTCTGAAAAAGCCCAACCTTGATCCAGATGTTTTAGCCAACTATAGACCTATATCCAACCTTCCATTTCTCTCTAAGATTCTTGAGAAAGCAGTCGCCAAACAGCTGTGTGACTTTCTGCATAGCAACAGCTTATTTGAGGATTTTCAGTCAGGATTTAGAGTTCATCATAGCACAGAGACAGCACTTGTGAAAATTACTAATGACCTCCTAATTGCATCGGACAAAGGACTTGTCCATGACTAACGCCAAAGTTAGTCATGGAGTCCCACAAAGATCTGTGCTCGGTCCAATCCTGTTCACTTTATATATGCTTCCTTTAGGCAATATTATTAGGAAACACTCCATAAACTTTCATTGTTATGCAGATGATACTCAATTATATCTATTGATCAAGCCGGATGAAACTAATCAGTTAGCTAAACTTCAAATGTGCCTTCATGATATTAAAACCTGGATGAGCTGTAATTTTCTAATGTTAAACTCAGATAAAACTGAAGTTATTGCTCTGGGGCCCAAGCACCTCCGTGACACGTTATCCAAAGAGATAGTTACTCTGGATGACATCACTCTGGCCTCCAGCACCACTGTGAGGAATCTTGGAGTTATCTTTGATCAGGACATGTCCTTTAATTCTACATAAAGCAAATTTCAAGGATCGCCTTTTTTCACCTACGTAATATTGCAAAAATCAGGAATATCCTGTCTAAAAATGATGCAGAAAAAATAGTTCATGCATTTGTTACTTCTAGGCTGGATTACTGCAATTCTTTATTATCAGGCTGCTCGAAAAAGTCCATAAAGACTCTACAAGCTGGTCCAGAATGCTGCAGCACGTGTTCTGACAGGAACCAGGAAAAGAGATCATATCTCTCCTGTTTTAGCTTCTCTGCATTGGCTTCCTGTAAAATCCAGAATAGAATTTAAAATCCTTCTTCTCACCTACAAAGCTCTTCATGGTCGGGCACCATCTTATCTTAAAGAGCTCATAGTACCTTACTACCCCACCAGAGCACTGCGCTCCCAGAATGCAGGGTTACTTGTGGTTCCTAGAGTCTCTAAAAGTAGAATGGGAGCCAGAGCGTTCAGCTATCAGGCTCCTCTCCTGTGGAACCAGGTTCCAGTTTGGGTTCGGGAGGCGGACACCATCCCCACATTTAAGAGTAGGCTTAAGACTTTCCTCTTTGATAAAGCTTATAGAACTCTATTGGAGAGAGTCCTGAACCATCCATTAGTTACGCCGCTATAGGCAAAGAGGTAACTGTTGTTGTGATTAAGCACTATATAAATAAAATTTAATTCTCTCTCTCTCTCTCTCTCTCTCTCTCTCTCTCTCTCTCTCTCATATCCACCTCCTCTAGACAGAGGGATGGTTATGTCTCTCTCTCTCTCTTTCTCTCTCTTGTCCACCTCCTCTAGACAGAGGGATGGACATCTCTCTCTCTCTTTCTCTCATATCCACCTCCTCTAGACAGAAGGAGGGTTATGTCTCTCTCTCTTTCTCTCTCTCTCTCTCCCTCTCTCGTCCACCTCCTCTAGACAGAGAGATGGATCAATCTCTCTCTCTATGGGATCCGGTTGGGGAGAGTTCTAGCCTGACCAGGCTCCTCTCTTTACCCTGTCTCTCCTAGTTATGCATCCATGTCCCAGAAATGCTTGTTACTAACCTAGCTCTGGGGAGTCATTCCCCGGAGTCCTTATGTTCTTTTTCACCCAGCATGTTTCCTCGGATCAGGGAGGCTCCAAAATCATGGTAGCAGCTGTCGCCATGGTCCCGCTACACGTCCTGCGATGCCGTGTTCATCCTGCTACGTCCTGCTGTGCCTATGCCATGAACTACTACAAAGAACTATTACAAACTATGTGTGGCTGTTATTGCCACTCTTCATTCTAACCCCAACCGGTCGTCAGACGCCGCCTACCAAGAGCCTGGGTCTGTCCGAGGTTTCTTCCTAAAAGGGAGTTTTTCCTCGCCACTGTCGCACTGTTGCTTGCTCTGGAGGAAACTACTAGAACTGTTGGGTCCTTGTAAATTCTGGAGTGTGGTCTAGACCTACTCTATCTGTAAAGTGTCTCGAGATAACGTTTGTTATGAATTGATACTATAAATAAAATTGAATTGAATTGAATTGAATGAGCCATGCATTAAGCCGTTTGTAACTAGTCTATCTTTACTTTATTATAATGACAATAACAACGTGCTTCCATAAGATACATACATCTCCTCCAGGTAGTGGACACGTGCTGTATTCTCTCTGTATTCTCATATCAGCACAACAGATCAGCTTGTAGACTGTCTTAATAGACATGATTGTAATGTGTTATTAGATAACTCTGTAAGATATACTTCAATGCAAAACCTACTTCCCTCAGGGAGCTGTGAAGCATCAGGAAGAACGTGTTGAACCTTTCTCATTCTATAAAAGTCCAAAAAGGCCTGTTCTGCCAATAGCATAGTTGAGGGGAAACACTAAGAACAGTTGGGGGGGATGGACAAAGAAGGATGGATGGATATATGAAAGAGTAGCAGATGGATGATCTGTGCTCTAGCAGAACATAGCAACAGGACAGCTGAACTAAAAGCTGAGTAACAGGCTGCTGCTGGCACCACACGCAGGCTCCGTCATGTCATAGGAAGGCTAGAGCTGACATTGATTTAATAATCAACTAGAAGGGCACTCCTAGAGTGCAGACCTGTGCCAAGCCATGCCATAGCTCACAATGTTAATTCAGTGGGAATATTCACAGTCAGGAACTCATTTTTTCTGATTATTATCACACCACATGAATGCAGCACAAATGCCCTATTTCTCAATGATAACAAAGTGAAACATAATTTGTGTGTCCGCCTGGTGATTCGGATATGCTCCAAAACGTAATGGGTTCTTCCTTGACCCATGCTACACCCTTTCACCAAGAATCTGGTCAGTAGATTTTTTTTCTCGCAATTTTGCTAACAAGCAAACCAACCCGGCAACCAACCAACAAACAAACCGACACGCCTAGCTGAAAACATCACTTCATTGGCGGAGCTACTGCAGTTATACTTTACATTATCAGGTTTGAGGTTATTCAGTGTCCCATCGTAACTGAATTATGTTTTATCAACCTTTATTGAACAGAGAACAAAGTGGGGGCCTTGTGTATTGTGAACTGGCATCAGCTACCTGTCAACATTCCATACCAATTCAGGGACATGAGATGAAAAAAATGAATCCATTCATCCACCCACGTGTGCATATATAAGGGCCCTCATTGTATCCCACAGCCCTCCTGCTGTAACACATCCACTTAATCCCACACCAGCAGTATATTCATATGACGAGAATGAACACATTTTAAGCTGTGCTTGCATCAACATAAACAGTACAGTATTGTATTGTATGTAATGTATTTGAACCAAGACCCAAAAATAATCATAATCTTGTATAAGGAATCTTTTGAATGTGTGTAGATCACCATTAATATAGAATTAAACAAATTGCATCCAGTCATTTATTTTTTTTTACAATTTAATAAACTGTATAGTATCGGCTTACAGAAAAATCATTACACTCTTAACTACAGTATAAATAACAAACTACTCTTATACATACTATATACTGAGATTCATTATTTATGTTTATTTTTGTTGGTAGTAGTACAAATTGAAGCTGCTACTGTTGTATACCTATAGTGTTATGTGCAGTTAACTATCTCTTAAAAACAAACAGTGCCCTCTATTGGCTTAGATGGTATTTCACACACGCACACACACACACACACACACACACACACACACACACACACACACACACACACACACACACACACACACACACACACTCACACACACACACACACACACACAAACACAGGTTCTGTAATTTATTAGAGAGACACTCCAATACATTTTTTGCAATTGTCATAATATCCTTGTAATAACTATTCCTTGTATTACAGTTGCCTTATTATATCAGTAATTGACAATTCAATTTCTCCATCATGTTAAGGAACTCAAGAAATGGCCAGGGCACAGAGTCGGGGGGGGGGGGGGGGTGGGGGTACTGTGGCATCCTGGAAATGTTACTTGCTCATGTATACACACAATGTTTTTTTGTCACTTTTTTTACATGGGAAACTATAACTTTTAATCACTTTTTTATTACTTTTTTCACACATACTATACTATGGCAGTATTGTTTTATGGCCATTGTCTGCACGTGAGGGTTGGAATCCCATCCTTGTCAAACCAGTGTCTGTATTCGGCTCAATTAAATCCCAACAATATCACTGGCTGCATTCAAAGAACATTTTAAAAAATTTTATTATCAAAGTAGTCACAGTATGTAGTCACTAGTATGAAATTTTTTTCTACACTATGATTTTTTACGACAAACTATATGATTACATTTAATATGATATAATATGGCTTTTTCATCACTTTATTTGACTATACTACGGGTTTTTTGCCATACTTTACTATGGCTTTTCTGACATGCTATACTATGGCTTTTTTATTATTATCATACATACAACATACTGTACTATGGCTTTTTTATTATCATATATAAATGCTATACTATGGCTTTTTCCTTACTATTTTTGACATACTATACTATGGCTTTTTCATCACTTTATTTGACATACTATACTTTGACCTTTTCATCACTTTATTGACATACTATACTATGACTTTTATCACTTTTTTCGACATACTATGGCCTTTTTATCACTTTTTGACATACTATACTATGGCTTTTTTGTCACGCTATACTATTGCTTTTTATCACTTTTTTTGACATACTATACTATGATTTTTCATCACTTTATCGACTTACTAAAATATGTCTGTTTTCGAAATACTATACTGTGACTTTTATTTCTTTTTTGACATACTTTGGCCTTTTTATCACTTTTTGACATACTATACTATGGCTTTTTACCACAAACGAGGTGGCCGAGGTGGCCGGTTAAGGCGATGGACTGTTAATCCGTTGTGCTCTACGTGCATGGGTTTAAATCCCATCCTTGTCGAACCAGGATCTATATCCTGCCTCAATTAAATCCCAACAATATAACTGTTTGCATTCATACACTCTCTTTATTTACAAATCTTTATTATCAAAAAATAAAATAGTTATATATTAGTATGAACTCACTAGTAAATTTTTTTACTCTGACATTTAACGACACACTATGGCTTTTTTTTAATAACTTTTTTTGACATACTATGGTTTTTTTCAATATACTATTCCATGGCTTTTTTAACACTTTTTTCAACATGCTACACTATGGATTTTTTTTCACAAACTATACTTTGGCTGTTTTATTACTATTTTTGACATACTATAGCTTTTTTTCAACGTGCTATTCTTTGGCTTTTTTATCACTTTATTTGACATAAACTATGACGTTTTTGACATATGTAATTTTTTTGATATATCCAACTTTTTTCAAAAGCTATATTTTAACCTTTTTCAGGCTGCTAATTAAAGCTATGTTTTAACTCTTGTTCAGGCTGTTCTGAAAACAAAACCTCATTTCACTTCAGAGTGATAGTACACCACCCTGGACTGTCACTGCGGTAATATCAGAATTTTCTGATGTAGGATTTTGAAATGTCTAATCAAAGCTATATGTTAAACCTTTTTCAGGCTGCTAACTAAAGCTATATATTAACTCTTGTTCAGGCCGCTCTTAACCTTCCTGTTTAACCAGTCTCAAATCACTTCAGAGTGATAGTACACATTAATGCGATTAATCGCAATTAAATATTTTAATCGTTTGACAGCACTAGCCCAAGTAAAAGTCTATGGTGTGTTATAATTGTGTAGGACCCATTTAAAGCATTGTAATTCTCACTATCTGGTGTTTTATAGATTTTAAACCTACACAATTGTACCAGTATCACTGTGATCTGTAAGAAGAGCCAGGTGAAAAGTAATTGAAATTCAATTCAATTCAATTTTATTTATAGTATCAGTTCATAACAAGAGTCATCTCAAGACACTTTCCAGATATAATAGGTCTAGACCACACTCCATAATTTACAAGGACCCAACAGTTCTAGTAGTTCCCTCCAGATCAAGCAACAGTGCGACAGTGGCGAGGAAAAACTTCCTTTTAGGCAGAAACCTCGGACAGACCCAGGCTCTTGGTAGGCCAGTTGAGGGGGCCAGTTGGGGGGGATGAATAATGGCAATAATAGTCACAGTAAAAGATAATGGAACAGTGACTAGATATAGTAGATTTTAGTAGTTCATGGCATAGCAGGGCATTACAGGGTGTAGCAGGGCACTGCACGGCGTTACAGGGAGTAGCAGGGCACTGCACAGCGTTACAGGGTGTAGCAGGGCACTGCACGGCGTTACAGGATGTAGCAGGGCACTGCACAGCGTTACAGGGTGTAGCAGGGCACTGCACGGCGTTACAGGATGTAGCAGGGCACTGCACAGCGTTACAGGGTGTAGCAGGGCACTGCATGGCGTTACAGGATGTAGCAGGGCACTGCACAGCATTACAGGGTGTAGCAAGGCACTGCACGGCGTTACAGGATGTAGCAGGGCACTGCACAGCATTACAGGGTGTAGCAAGGCACTGCACGGCGTTACAGGGTGTAGCAGGGCACTGCACGGCGTTACAGGATGTAGCAGGGCACTGCACAGCATTACAGGGTGTAGCAAGGCACTGTACAATGTTAGAGGGCACAGCAGGACATAGCAGGACACAGCAGAGCATAGCTAAAATGTAACATGGCATCGCAGGATGTGTATCAGGACCACGACGACAGCTGCAACCATGATTTTGGTGCCTCCCTAATCCAAGGAAACATGCTGGGGGGGGAAAGAACAGAAGGACTCCGGGAATAACTCCCCAGAGCTAGGTTGGTAACAAGCATTTCTGGGACATGGATGCACACAAATGGAAAGATAGAAAGATAGAGGAGAGAGGAACTCGGTGTGTCAAAGGAAGTCTAAAAACAGCAAGAGAGACAGGGTAAAGAGAGCAGGATGTTGGGCTAGAACTCTCCCCTGCCGGATCGGACTGTGCTTCCCAGCCTCCCTCTAGTTGGATTATATTATTGATTATATGGTACACAAATCTGACAACTATGACACCCACTAGCAGATACACACTCTGTTTTAGATCTACCACACAGCATTAGAATACGCCCAACAAAGTATCTATAGATCATTATATTAAATTAATAGTTACTATAGTTCCTATAGTAATTGTGGCCGGGTTAGCTCAGATGTAGCGGCCGTTGACTCCCACCTGCGGCCCTTTGCTGCATGTCATTACCCCTTTCATGTCTGCATCTGTCATGTGAAAATAAATAAATAAATATATATATTTATTTGTTAGTTCGTATGGCGATCTGATATGGAGAGATTTCAACTTCTCCTTGGAGTAGTGAGCTCCTTTTTATGTTAATTAATTAATATGAGTTAACCCCAAACTTCAAAAAAATAAACCAAGACACACCAAACACCTTAATCGTCACAATCAGCACATGTAAAACACCCAACTACCACACACGGAACAGTAGACTGTCGAAGCAACACACAGGAAGAAGCGAGGCGGACAGAATAAACAACACACTGCAAACACAAATAAACCAACACACTGCTACCAGACAAGTGGTTACCACCTGGGTCTAGAGAGCGGAGTGCTCAGAGCTCTGTGTGCAATTACTTTTACACTTTAATCTGAGTCTTTCCTGCGTGTCCACAGTTTTTCATGTTTTGTTTAATGCACTTGTGAGTTTTCTGATAAAGACCAGGTAGAGTGTATGGGGTTCACTCGAGCCGCTTAGCCTTTTCTGAGGATTTTTTTATCACATCAGAGACTTTTTTTCCAGACTTCTGTTTGTTCTCATAAAAGCTGAGCGGTATGTATGGAGTTCATCCGAGCTACACTCTCCTGTTTATGGTTGTACTCACTGAGACACTTTTCAGAGAACAAAGGGGGAAACTTTCACTAGATGTAATACCCTCAATTCCCAAAAGATGTTGCTCTTGCACCATGTCTCGAATCCTAGCTTTCTCAGTGGTACACAGACAATATTCAGCTTTTAACCTTCAATTGGGTTTACTTCAGACCACTTCTAACACAAGGTGCCTGGTATACTAGACCACACTTATCTCAAGGAGCCTAGTTTATGAGACCACACTTCTCACATGAGGGGCCTAGTCTTGGAATATCATACACAGTATTTCTGACACACAGATCCAAACAAATTTAGTATTTTGGTCCAAATTGTGAGAAATTCTGTCTTAAAGACAACAGGTTACTCACTTACCTTTTAATTTTTGGAGCCCCCCCCCCCTTGGATCCTTGAGTGCAGAGTCTGGGATTGTCGAAAGCTGCCAAAAAGGTAGTCCATTGTAGTCTCTGCTCTCCCTGGTCATGAGAATCTTTTATTCAGTTTTAATTGTTTTCTGGTAATCCTGTACTGCCTTTGGTCTATTTACATTTTATCATACTATTTAAGCAGTTGCACACTTTTGTATTCTCAACTTGTATACATTCAAATATTTGTTCTTGTATTTTATCCTATTATTTCATGGATATTGTATGTATGCATATTGTATCCTAGTATTTCATTTATATTTATTTTCTGTGCTGTGTGACTGATTTTGCTGCTGCAACACTGTAATTTCCCATTTTATTGGGATCAATAAATATTTATCCATCCATCCATCCATCCATCCATCCATCCATCCATCCAAATGGTGTTCTCATGGCCCAATAGGGAGCAGAGAGACAAGGTCAGACAATGACTTTAAGGCTTCTTCACAAATTATATTCACAAAATATCTTACAATACACAGCCAACAAGGCTGAACCTGTTTTGACAGAATATTCAGGGTTTTGTATTAGATGCATTTTGACCTAACAAAATACTGAATTATGAATCATTGATGATGTTTGTGACAGAGGCAAAGTGCCATTTACTCCTGTCCTACACAGCCTTGTTAAGAAATGAATCCTTGTTGCATTTTATGATGTCTTTGTCTGCATTTTGTTTTTGCCTGCTTTACCTGCCAGTCTTTCATAAGTGCTTGCTCAGCTGCATCTTTCTCAACTTGTCCCCCTCAAAAAGTAGATTCAGACAATGAAAATCTATCTATTTGAGCATGTATTCACTCTGTTCTTATGCTGCCTGAGAGGATTCAATTTGTGGAGAAAGAGAAGATACAGAGCTGGACCAGACCCTGAAGGCCTCATGCCAATGTAATCCAGGCAAAATTCAGTGACGAATGAGACAGACAGCAAGTAGACATGAATGTAAACATTTATTATTCACAATGTCAGGATACAGAAGGATTCTTTAGATTTGACTGTGTGACATACAGTATTTATGTGAGGGAAATGAAGGCAACACACAGAAATTTTAATATCCTCATGCTTGCAGCCTCACCTAAAAATACCAGACTAACAGGCAGCAGTCTAATGCATTTTCAAACAGCAGAATATATATTTGTGTGGACTGTGAAATGACCATTCGGGAGGGCTTGTAAATTAAAGACTGTACCATTTAAAACGAGGCCGCCTTTCGAAAACAGCACCTTAGCTAGTAATTGGTACACCTGGAGGAGGTATGGTTAACTGTGGGGCTTTAATGGAAATGGCTTTGAAATTTCAGGATTCTGGGCTAAATTATGCACATATTGTACATATTGTGCCTACAGCACCATAGTAAGGATTATCTGAGTTATCTTATGTCGTTTAAGCTTCAGGACTACATTTTCTCACCTACATAACGTTACAAAAAAACATGCACATTCTGTTTCATAAAGATGCAGCAAGACCTACAAGAACTGGGAAAAGAGACCATGTTTCTGTTTTCTTCTGTAGTTGTTTTATATTTCAAATATTTAATATTATAAAGCTTAGTTTCAAAAATCTACTTACAAAATTGTTGTTACAGTGCTTCTTTTTACAGTATACAAACAAAAATAAGGAAGGGGAAAAGGACACATAAATAATAAACTACTTATTATTGGTGTAATCTCTGTGTGTGTTGCCCATAGAGCCCGGTTCTGTTCAAAGTTTCTGGGTTGGTTTTGGGCGTCAGCGATCTCCCAGAGCTGCATGACACAAGTCTGAAGTCGTACAGAGACATCAGACGCAAAACTATATATTTCCACCATAACAGGCATGCCAGATGTGGAGCCTATTGTAGTTTCCTGTTTCTGTCATGTCCTAGTTTCCTCCCGTGTCTTGTGTAGTTGTTCCTTTCTTGTGTTTTCCCTTTTTTATTTTGAAAGTCTTGGTTTCTGTCTAGTCTAGTCTTGTTTTACTTCCTGTCTTTTCCAGCCACTCTGATTACCTGATGTTGTTCACCTGTTTCCCAGCCCTTGTGTCACCTGCCTTGTGTTTTCTTGTTGCCCTGTGTATTTAATCTTGTCCTTTGTCAAATTGTTTTGTGTGTGTTCTTATCGGTGTGTTCAGTGTTTGTATCTTCTTTGTTCCTGTTTTTGGTTCTCCTTTTCTCTGTGGGCTTATTTTGGACTTTGTTCTTTGCCTCCCTCAGCATTGGACTCCATGTGTTGTTTTCTACATTTTTGCCTTGTGTTATGTACCCTTTTTTTGTTAATAAATCCTTACTACAAACTTTCTCCTCTTTGCCCGCCGTGCCTCTGCATTTAGATCCTCAATTCCCTACATCTGTCACGACACAATGCATTTCTTAAAACAATTGGTGTAAACTGCACCGCATAGAGACTGACCTGCAAAAGTGTGTAACTTGCTGTAAATCTTTTGTCCAAAGCAAGTATTTATACCAATGTCCCATTGTTTATACCAAGATAGTGAAACTGCTTTGTGTTGTCCATGTTTAACAGTTCACTCTGTAAGTAAAGTGTATTGAACAATGCACATGAAAGGGAGCACTATCCCTATGTAACAAAGTTACACATTATTGTCATCTCTGATCTGAGAAGAACCGTGCTGTTGTGAGCTGTGAAAACCAAATATCAATTTGATTATACAACTCCGTACATATATTTGTAGGATTATAGTTGTATGTTTATAAGAAGTAAAGTAAAAGAAGTCATGCTAATTTTCATTGAAGTTCACGTGTAGATAGTTATATGGCCTAGGTACACAGACTAACTACCCATTTCCAAGTATGGATGCTCCAGTTTTGGAGGAATTAATTGCACATATGCATTAACTAAAGTGTATTCCAGAGTATGATTGAATGTTTGAATTTAGGGTCATGGCTTAGCTTTATTATACCCAACTACAAGAACTGCAGACCTTATGTATTTTAAACATGCAATGATAGTGTTGAAATGCAACATTTTATTTAGAAATGAAAACCCATTCATAACCTATCCGGGAAAATCGTAGGCCCGACTCTCATCAGCAGACTGTCAAATGGCTCCCTGTTGAGCCAAAACTACTCCTGGAACGGGTCCCAGTGAAAGCGAAGCTCCTTCACCAGCTGGAATTCCCCCAACTGCTCTCTGGACCTGACGGTCTTGTGCACCCACATCACTTGTTGCTGCTGCCTTCCTCCATATAACCTCACAACCAGGGCCAGTCGCCACCAAAACGCTGTGTATCCTACACAATGTTGCATGTACTTCATGTCTGATAACACTGGACGCAGACGTGATGTGCATTTAAATATTGGTGCATGTATGATGTAAATGTAGAAAGTCTTGCCTATTTTGTGCTGAACCCAGTGGCAAGCACAACAAATACACTTTGGGAATAGGACGCAACCTGGCAGCGAATGCAGCGTACAATGTGAATCAGCTATCACACTGCCGAAGGAATGTTGATTCTGGCTGTTCTGCCTGTGTTTGATCTTTTGTCTCACACCACCATAAGGTCAAAAATCCCCCTCCTGAAGTTGAACTACTTATATTTCAGAGTACATAAGTATTATCTTTTCATCACAATGTTTTCATTTCCTATGAAAAGGTATCTGGAAGATTACAGTACCACAATATTTGCAGAGCACATTCAGGCTGTCCATTTTAAGACATTCCATGAACATCCCTTGCATGGCTGGGAACTATTCACTGGTTTGACACATGAATGTTTATAGTGTCAGAAAAATATACAATGGAGGTTTTCTCCAGCATGTAACCATGACACCGCACGTATTCGATACCTACCTTAACCCTGCAACATGCTCACAGGCTTCCTCCTTTTGGGAGGACGCTGTCCTCTGCTGGTCAGTATGACCAGGAGGGAAGATGGATGAAGGAGAGGGAAAGGAAGGGTGGGTCAAGCAATCAGAGACACAAGCCTGGCTGCGCAGCACGGTGTATGTAGGTTTGTCTGGGTATTAGAGGTGTGGTTTTAGGCGTGGCCCCGCTCCCGAACCTAAGTTAATAAATGAACTTAATTTATTATCTGCAGTACTGTCTGTAGGCTAAACTTTTCAATCAAGCAACAGACACTGAGCTAATGACCAAGTATTGGGCTAATTGAGTCAGGGTTACTTTCAAGGCAAATACATTTTTACAATAAAGGCTGTGAAATATATTTTAAATGTTATATGTTTCAAATGTTATAGTTTATTGGAAGAAATAACTTTTTTAAAAAGGTGTGGGGGGGGGGTAAAGTAGGAAAAAGTTTGTGCTATGCTGCCATAATCTTTCTCAGCAGTTGAAAACTCAGTGATTGTAGTTGCCTTCTATGATCAAAGGTCTGAGACTACACCACAACCAGGGCATGACACCTGCTGGTCTGGAGAGTCATTATTGACTTTTCCATCAGTCTGCATCCCCCTCAAACCTCTGAAGACGCC
This sequence comes from Percina caprodes, assembly GCA_013375575.1. Classification (NCBI taxonomy): domain Eukaryota; kingdom Metazoa; phylum Chordata; class Actinopteri; order Perciformes; family Percidae; genus Percina; species Percina caprodes. The sequence continues at coordinate 2,366,239 of JABXJD010000058.1, forward strand.
AGCTAATTGTAGTTTGGGGGGCTTTTCTTTAAACTTGTAGTTGTTGTTGGTCCTCTAAATGAGCAACCCACAGTCTGGTGTTGTGATGTGGGAAGCTATATACAATCGGCACACAGCAGGGTAAGGGGGTGTGGGGGTGGCTGGCTGGATGTCTCCTTCCACTTTCCCGGCTGGGACCTGAGGCTGTGCAGGAAGACATACAGTTTATACATTTCTATACATCTGTACATACATATCAGCCTCTGAAGTTAAATGTGTGTTAGAGACATAGTTTTGATGCTTAAAGAAAATGCACTTCATATGAGATGAGCATCATTTACATGAAATCAGAGAGTGGGTACCCTCAAGTGTTTTTCACTTATTCCTCAAGGGTCCATGAAGGCACCTCTCTAATTTCAAATTGTGCAAACTGCACCTGGGCTTGCTCCCATGGAGGCATCCAATTAGGGAGTGTGTGAAAATGATTGGGGTGGTTTTCTTTGAACCCTCCTCTTGACTTTAAAAAACCTTCCCAACAGCATGTTGAAATAATACAACAGTGTTACATTGGTACAAGTTGTCCCATTGTGTTCCCCAAATCAAACAATATCTCAATGGTGCTTCTAATGTGCACTAGGGGTGGGGGGGGAACAATACAGCATCATATCGCGATATTTTCTGTGGCAATACTGCATCGATCCACAGACGCCAAGTATCAATCTATTATTAGATATTTGTTGGTCACTTTGTCTACTTGACAATCTCATTTTGCAGCAGTAAAATTAAAGTGAGATGAACAGAGAAATGTGTCTTTTTAGATGAAACAGATGTTGATAAAGATTCCTTTTGGGGACATCATTTGAAATTGGGAATAAATAATTAAAATTGCAATATGTCTAAAATCGCAATTATATCGCATCGTGACATAAGTATCGTGATGATATTGTATCGTAATGTGCACATTAATTAAACACTGAATATATTATAGACACAGAACTGTTGCCCTCTACATATGGCAAAGTACTCCTTAAGAACCAAAGTTGTCGTTTTGATATAACTATTAAAGGCATAACAAAAGAAAGATGGAATAAAGTATGTTACAGAGGCATAGACTGGAATCCAGAACAGCCTGGCTGTTGGCATGCCTGATGTATAACAGTATGTGTTGCATTAAAACTCATGCACACTTTAAGTAATTTATTAATTAATTTATAGCCCAACAATTATGCTGTTCAACCGGTTTACGCTGCAATGGGCCTGCTGCAAATTGCAATCTATAAACTACTCTACAGAGACTATATATTCAGTCACATATGGTCTACTGCACATTATTTGATCTTGTTCTTTAGTACAAAAAGTGTTTCACCAGTAGGGGGAGATAGAAGTATCCTGCAGAATCAGTTATTGGGTAGACCGAGGATCTCTTCAATTCTTCAATAACTGTTTTTCCCGGTATTTATGTTTAATCATCTTTCATGTTCTGGTTCGTCTTCTAGCTCATGACTGTATATATTGAATGGACGGAGTTTTGGTTCAAGCACGTACGTACTGCCGATGGAGTCAAGTGAACTGAAGGTGAACTCTGCAGCTGAAAGTGAATTTGATCAGATTTTAATGTTGTGAAGAAACTTGATTATTACTAGAGGAGAGTTTCTGCTTTGGCTTAAAGCTCAAAAAAGAGTAATTATTGCATTGCATCATTGAATCACATGCATAATATCAAAAACAAGTTAATGGTCGAAAATTAAACCAAGAGAGAATAATGTATAATTAATAAATGGGTTGTTTTTATCAAAATGTTCTATGTGCAATACTTATGGTTTTATTATAAAGAATGTGACATGTGAATATTTGTGCAAAAATTATAAAAAGGCAAGTTGAAGTCATATGTGTGTTTCAAGAATTTCTATTACACTTCTATCAAAAACAAAGTTCCACTCTAATATTACACCTTAACTATTACACCTAATCATTAGGATTAACATCAGGAGGAGTTTGCCGCTGGTACCCAACAGAGGCTGCAGCGATAATGTTTGTTGCAGACAACACTAAAGTCTGCATGACAACAAATATGAAGTAAATGTTTTGCCACATTAACTGCAGTGCAGATATGAGGCTCTCATAAGAAGGGATGTCATCGCTGCTTTCTGTTGCCTTGTCACAGCGACAGGGAAGAGATATTACCAATGCTGTGGAAGAACTCCCAAGTAATCACTCAACGTATTACGATGTGTCACTGCAACCTCACACATCATTGTTTTCATTAGTTGTACTCACATAATGTCATCTTCATTGTCCAGACAGATGGTAAAGCAGTCAGTTGCAGTGGCATCCATTATTCAAGTTTAATTGCAGCCCCCAGATTTCCCACACCAACAACCCCTTTTTGTCTGTTTTGTGTGGCCTTGTGTTTTTTGGCCTACGTGTCTTTGCCACCAAGTGTTGCCTTATAGTACTTCAGGGGCGACTTTAGCACCCCTAAATTTGATCCCGGCACCCCTAAAAAATAATACAAAGTAGTTTAAAAAGTCTGTGTGTTTGGGAAGTGGTCGTACCATGCCTTACAAGTCTTGATGTCAAAGTCTATTCAACTCTCACATCAAGATATATCTGAAAAGTAGCGGATTTAACTATTTGGCGGCCCAAGGCAAAGGTATCTATGCCCCCCCCCCCATCCAATCTTTAAAAGAGAAGGGAAAAAAAGTACTGACTGAATGGTGACTATGCAGGTGAAGCTAATGGGGAAGTAAATGTTGGAGAGGCTGCATTCACTCCAAAATGAAGATGGAAAGCAGAGAACACACAAATTGTGGCACTACACAAACTAAAAGTCACCATGGAAACCTCCAGAGAATACGGTTTCAGATAACACCTGTGTTTGCCAAAATGCCAGGAAAACCAGCACTGTTAATTATCAAATCAATATTAATGTAACCCTCAAGACAGGTAGTTAGGGTAACTCCCCACAGTCATATACTTAGCAAATATTGCCAAGATGAATATTTGACTTTGATTGTATGCGCGAGTGAGTTCGCGTTGCACTTGAGATTGAACATTTCAAACATTCTACAAACAAACGTGTGTGTGTGTGTGTGTGTGTGTGTGTGTGTGTGTGTGTGGCAGCATTGCCGTGAAGTGAGAGGATAACAAAAAACAACAACAGTCAATCATTGGGATTAAGAAATAATTATATGAAATTTTTGTTAAATGTTTACCTTGTCTCTCTTGTGTCTCTGTCCCTTACTTTCTCTCTTCCTCATCCCTCTGTTTATTTTCCTCCTCATGCCTGTTTTTACTCTCTTTCTCTCGTCTTTCTTTCTCTTCATCTCCTCCTTTTTCTGTTCTTCTCCTGCTTTTCTTTATGAAACAACGTGATGTCCTCTTCATTTAATATGTCTTGGTTAATGTAATCCTCACCTAGCGCGACTTCACAGCTAGCTGCTGCTGCTGCTGCTGGAGCAGCATGTTCAATGCTATTGACGTTGTTGTTTTTGGCAGCGTTGCCAAATACTTATTGGAGTCTTTTTTTCTTTTATTTGAACCACTTGGGGTAACTTTGTTTCATTTTCGCGTTTAGACTTGTCTTGCCTTGTCTGTTTGTGTACTTCCTAGTCCTCCTGCCACTGCCCAATCCCAAAGTGAGCCCTGAGGACTAAGGACTCAGTTTAATAACAAAGATGTTGCCGACACTTGCCGGTTTGGGTATTTTCATTTTAAGTTTGTTGCTTTCCACACGGCCAAGGCCCAGAAGACGGCTGCCTGAGTCCACATTTTTTTCAAACTCTTGTTTTACAAGCTGGACCACAGGTCCGTTCCGTTCCGTGGTAGTGTGTCGTGCCGTTCACCTTTAGTAATTTCCGGATTTCCCTATGGTCCCTGAGGTAAACGTCACAACGCTTTGAACTGTGTGTAATTCCCTTTGGTGAAGTCTGCATAGATACAGACTCACGGATAGGGCTCGGTACCATGTAATGTAAAAACGCCATATGTTAAGACTAAAAGAACTGTATTTGGCTTTGGTGAGAGTCATTTCCAGCCACGTCCGACACACGTCAGCTAGCCTTAGCCTAGGTAAGTTAGATTCAGAGTTCTGCATGATGTGAAAATAAAGATTGAAATTATGGGAAAATTATGATCAACTTGTTCTATTCTTGGGTGGCAGTAGCGCAGTCCGTAGGGAGTTGGGTTGGGAACCGGAGGGTTGCTGGTTCAGGTCCCCATACGGACCAAAGTAAGGAGTGTGGACAAACAACAGCCCACTCACTCTAACATCTCTCCGTTTGTGTATGATTAGGTCCTGAGCATGTGTGTGTATTTGAGGCCTGTGTGCAGTGATTACTAACTGGGGAGCAATAAACAGTATAAAATATTCCAAGAGCCATTCATGTGTGATTATGAGGCCTCACAGTGACCATTTTCAATGTGTCGACAGCATTAGTTTTTATTATTTGATCTTGACAGTACAGCTGGGAAAATCACAGCATCACTAAACTAAACCCAGAGTCTATAGACGCCTACAGTAAATCAAAAATTCAGTTTTTAGAAAAAAAGTGCATTTCAGCCATTAGTCAAAATCGCATACATGTCTAATTTTGACAAGTTATTGATACTGCGTATTCCATTGATGGATATTGGTGTATTTACAGTTACATAATTCAGTGTTTCTACTACCATGTTGGTTCAAAATGATGTTAAAATCCACAGTAAGCACAGTAGAATAACTTTTAAAAATAATTATGTTAAAAGGGTGTCAGGCACCCCTTAAGCTCTGATCCTAGAATCACCCCTGGTGTACTTTATTACAAATTCTTTTTTTCTTATTCTTTTTCAAATTTCAGCAGCAAATTCTTGTTTCAGTATTGTTAATACAAATGGCTCAAAATTCCAGGTTCTTTACGTAAATGTAGTTGGTTTTTTTTTGTTTCCCTTCTGATGGTTTACCAAGTGAAGTGAGTTGAGTTTTTGAGTAATGTCTTTCAGCTTCTCTGGCCCCTCTATTTTTTATTGAGGTCTTGACTTGACACCAGAATGGATTTTAGTATCCAGCACACGTGTGTGTTTGTTGTTTTGGTGGGTGCTGAGAGATCCCGCCTCTCTTTCTCTATGTACCACCGAGTCCTCATTTTTAAATTTGGAAAGAAATTTTTCACTGCATTTCTTCTTGTATTAACTTTAACAGAACAATACAATTGATTTGAATAAAATGGAGCTAGCATGGCCTGTAGAATGGCTACACATAGTATAGGGTCGTGACAAGGATTTCAAAGTACTGAGGTTGTGAGACAGTCCCAGCCCCCAAACATATCACCATTCTTTATTATTTGGTTTTTCTATACATTATTAATTTGGTTAACTGTTCAGATGTTTAGTCTCAGAAGATTGTCTCTATTATACCTACACTTAGTGTGGGAGTTAGGTTAAGGGTGCTTACTTTCCCCAAGCCTAGGACAACAGGCAAAGATGCTAGATCCACTAGAGGACGTCAACTCCTTCATTTACGTGGGAAGTGAGGTAGTGAGTGATGGCGGATCAGAAGGCGATGTAAAGAAGAGAATAGGCAAGGAAAGAAATGCATGTGGCATGATGGGTACCATATGTGGACGTGTAACATCACACTCAAGACCAAAATATGGCTATTCAACTCAAGTCTTCACCAACCACTGCCTCAGATGTATTCTCAACATCAGATGACCTGATTAAATAAAGACCGAAGAGCTGTGGGGAAGCGCAAAGCAGCCTGTGATAGAAGTGGAAATAAAGAAGCGAAAACGGGGATGGATTGGGCACACATTGAAACCGAATATGTTCATCACACGGCAATAGGGCTGGGACAATTCGTCGACTACGTAAATGCTTTGACACAAATCATTTGCGTTGTGTCTTTAAATAACATGGTTGCCTCCAGCAACAGTGCAAGTATGGATTCCTTGCAACAACACTTTGAGAAAAAGGCTCACACACGGTCTTCTAAAGTGTGGGAGTATTTTACTCTTAATTCCAACAACAAGTGGCAGTCTGTAGACTTTGTTAAATGATCCCTGAGTCAGGATAACAGCAGCCAAACACCATAACTTCTGCTCACCTATGCCTGTCCAGCTTCTCCCGTGGCTCACCGTATACAGTTTGTCCTGCACTGACTTGAGTGGGAGGTAAACTGTGCTGCGTCTCCCCCATCTGTAGCATCTGTTTTTGATAATTACGGCCCACGTATTAAATTCCCTTATTAATTCCCTTAGAAAGGAGAGAGAAAAATTGCACTTTTCTGTTTTTTTAGTTGTGTATTCCTCCTGAAAGTGACTTTAAATGTTAATTTGTTTTATTGTTGGATTTATTTGATGCATCTGATTTCATATGTTGCTAAAATTGCACTTTTTTTATTGTAAGATTAAAGGGAGAAGACGTTGGATGTTAAACAAGAGCTTATGCATAATTTTACCTACTAAAGCAAATACAGGCTACTCTTTTTGCACTTGCTCTGTATACTTTAAGTTTTTAATTTTTGTATTCTACCTGAAAGTGACTTTATTTTTAAAATTAATCGCTAGATTTATCATTTAAAAAATAATCGTTTGGGACAGCCCTAAATGCCGGTAGAGGGAGACCAAGAAACACCTGGAGGAGGAGTGTCACAGCCGAGATGGAAAGAGCTGGCTACAGATGGCAAGATCAGGAGAAGCTGGCACAGAACAGGACCATGTGGAGAAATATTGTCAGTGACCTATGCTCCTTCTCGGAGTAACAGGCCTAAGAAAGGAAGTATTGTGAGAGGGAAGGGAGCAGGAATGACTCAGACAAGGGGCAGAGTCTATAAAAGGGGCGGAGAGCTTACCTGGGCCTTTCTTCCTGCGCTGAGACACACCGGAGAGAGCAGCTGAGGCTAGCCTTTGTTTGGTGTTTGATTTGGTAGGCTCTTTCTTAATATAAAATGTGCCTGAAAGCATGGTTTAGTTAACATTCACCTGTGTCATCAAGAAGTATGTTTTTAAACCGCATTGAAGATTTGGTATTATAATGGTAAAACATGTTCTTTGTTAGATTTCCACATCATGTTAGGTGATCGACAAACAATTAGAGTGATTGCTTAGGCAGATGAGGCAATAAATAAGGTTTGCTCATGCTGAATGTAAATGTTTTTAAGTGGATTTCTTTAGTATCTTTTATAATAACATTGTTTTTTAATCACAATAAATTCTAGTCAACTGCATGTCTCTGGATAGGGAAACCTAGCTATGAAAGGTACATATATTTTATTTATTGCATTTCTTTTGCTAATGTGTTTGTGTTGTTTTCGTCTGTAAAGCTTTTTTTTTTTTAAAGTTCTAAACAAAGACACTGCTGAATGAGGTAACCACTGTTTTTCCCAGTCTAAGATTTTTTTTTGTGTGTACTTTTAATTAAGCTACTGGCTGGCAGCTTTGTTTTCCTTTTGTGGGGTTTCTGCTGTGTGACGCTGTAAGCCACGCCACTCTTATTTAGTAGTAAATCTTTTTAGTGGTCACTACTTAGTTGCAGAGATAACTAAGGATGTTAAGTTTCTGTATGGGAGGGCTGGGGTCATTTTAACGTAGCAATACAAAGGCTCATGGGAAAAAATGGTTTCGGTCCTAGTTAAAGTGCATTTTCAAGTTTTGTTAATGTTTTGGGTGTGCATTTGTTATGTTGCACCATGACTGATGGCTCCTGGGCAGTGAGAATGGGATCAGTGGCATGGACACTTTCAACGCAGTACTTTATATTTTAAAACCACAATGATAAGTCTGTTGTGGGAATACAAGCAGTTTCTATATTATATTATACTATACTATTCATAAGTAGCCATATGTTTTATATTTATGTGTCTTTGAATGTTTAAAGCTATAGTTCTCTCTCTTACCCATGAGGAATTTAAAGTGATGATAGAAGCCTTCCATGATTGTGCACCCCCCTCCTCCACGCAGTTGCTTGTAGCCAAGGAGGACATGAGATTAAAGGGATGCTGCACCGATTAGCATTAAGCTTTGGATCAGTAGAAACCCAGTAGGATTTTCGAATGATGGTGCTTCCCTCCATCATGTTCCCCTGAGACGAGAGATCTGTCATTAGTATTAGTATTGTGTTTCTGGGGGAAAAAAAACTCTGATGCAAAAATTGTCGTTTTTTGCCCAGAGGTCGTGGACTACAAGCCAGCTAGTTTACAACAATTATGTACATTCAAACTACCGCACCACTGGGATACATAGGTACAGATTGGAGAATATGCAGGAAACTTTATTACAGACAAAATACTTAACAAACGATGCGAGCTTCGTCTGCTACGAGACCAGAACCTCAGCCAGCGGTGTCGCCTGATGCCGCTAGCCGGGTAAGGGGACATCAAAAGCAGTGTGCATGGAAGTGGGAACGCTAGGATGACCAAACGTCCTCTTTTACTGTGACTGGCGACTGTGCGACACGCACATACAGGGAGCGGATTAGACAGTAGAGCAGCATTGCACAGGTTGTTAGGCTACATCTGTTAGCTTTATACCATAAATGAAGCATGTTCATTAACCTCTGAGAAGCCTGTCTGAATTTGTGTTTCGAGGCCGGCCGAGTGTCCTCTTTTTTGGAATTCAAAATATGGTCACCCTAGGGAACGCCAACTGAGGGCAGGCGTTCCAGCTAGATGGCCACCTGTCCGATCCATCCTGCTTGCAAGTGTCCGCTCATTAGACAACAAACTGGACTGCATGCAACTTCAACGAAACTCCCAACGTGAGTTAGACTTCTGTGTTTTTGTTTCTGTGGAAACATGGATGAACAACAGTACACCCGACTCCACTATCTAGCTACCAGGACTGCTAGCCTTCTGAGTAGGTGCTGCTCTGTCTGGTAAGACTCGTGGAGGTGGGCCGTGTTAACACGGATACGGACTGGTGCAGACATTGTGGGGGGGGCTTTTATCCAACTACTGCTAACTGCTGGTGGAGTTTGACTGTTTGACGCAGACCATTCTACATCCCACGCAAATTCACGGCTGTGTTTATTCTGTTTACACCACTCCAAGCGCTAATGCTACCAATTGCGTTAGCTGAACTTCACATGTCGTTTTAATACAATGTTGTTTTTATATATTTTAAATGTGTAACACCACTTGAGCCACGTGTATATGGTTGAAATGACTTGAGATAAGTTGACTGTCTCACTGTCTGTCTGTTAATGGTAGGCGTGGCTTGGGAGTGGACTTGTAGAGCAGTGTAGTAAGTGCATTTTGGGATTTAGTGTCTTATCCACATGAGCCAAAAACACATTTTCTGGCTTTTCTCGGCCTCGAAGGCACCATTTTCTAAATAAATTTCACATTTCTACATAAGTGACCAATTTATGACAAATGTACATATTCATCTTTCCAATGGTGAAATATCCTTTTAAAGACAACTTCAGGAAGAAAGGAATGTTTTTTACTTTGGCATATTAGTCAAAGGTTTTTACAGAAGGGATTTTGGATACCTCTAATCACTGCATAAATCAGAATATGGTGTCAACAGCCATAAAAAATAAATGTTTGCTGGTATAAAATGTTACGTAAATTAGGCTATGAATAATATCTGAACAAACCCCCTCTGTAAAAACCTTCAGAACATAGGTAAGGGTGAAAGTTGGTGTATGGAAGTTCTACTGAGTGAAGATTTCTGACTCAGAGTATGAGAAAAAACATTTTGAGAAAACGGGCTTTAAAGTTTTCTAAAATTCTATGTTAAAATATACAAATGAGACATTATCTAATGCTTACTTTCGGTAAATTTAGGGGAAATTTGCTGGTGCAAATACACAAAGTTGAGTAAAACACCCAAATGTGTATTTTGGAGTTTGTTTTTCCCAATAGTCTCAAAGAAGACTGTTTTGATGATGGTTTTGCCTGGGGTGTCTCAGAGACAGCGCCTCCCTTCTAAGGGGCGAGTACATAATTTTTCCTCCTACACAGTCCATAGGCATTGAACTAAAAGCCAGTTTTGAATAACTAACGTCAAAATGATTGAGGCATCTACAGCAGAAACGAAACAGTTGTATTGTTTTTAAGATTTCTGAGCAGATCTGAGATAAGTACATTACAATAGTTCAATCCCATTTTAGTCATAGTGTCAAATCCTAACAGAATTCATCTCAGGGCACTTTACAGACAGAGTAGGTCCAGGCCAATCTCTATAGGAGAGAAGAGAGACAGATATACAGAAATACAGATGTCTACTTTGTGCAGATGCACATGTCAATCTGACTGGCACACTAGGGGCTGAGTCGTATTCCTTATCTGCAGCTTATAAAAGATCCCAGTCAATAACAATAAACCTGTTATGCTGGCTTTCCTTCTTCTTGTACCTGTGAGCTCAGTTTTACTCGGTTCTCCTTCCAGCCAATAACTTACAGCCTACGCTGGTTTAGTTCAATGAGATCTAAGGTCATCTGTGCATTGACACCATTAGTTACCACCAAGGAGGTTTCATTTGTGGTTTGGTTTGTGTGTCTGTTTGTCAGCAAGATTACAGAAAAACTACTGGCCCAATTGTCATGAAACTTTGTAGAAGGGTTTTGGAGTGGATCTGAATCACGGTGCGGATACGTGAATTATTTTTCACTAACCTTAACATTGCAAGATAGGGCATGGCCTAGAGGTCTGCGCTGTCCGAGCGCCCTTCTAGTGTCTCTGTGTAGAGTCACACAATAACAATGAGGACCCCTGGTGGTAGTTTGTGATCACTGATAATTAGTGTTCCAAAAGTTAAATTGATATTGTTTGGTTGTTGCTTTTTTATTCTTAGAATAAAGATTATAGATAGATAATATAGATTTTTGTTAAAGCGTGAATCATCTCCAAAATGCAACATAGGGTCTTAATGTGAATGTACCCAAGTCAAACTTTTTTTTAAAAGCATATTTAGGACTGAAGTATCACCAGGGGCTCTACGCATGAACTCAGCGTTGAGAACATTGTTTGTGTTCAGAGTTTACTAAAAAGGTTTTGAGTAACTCACATCAGCAGTTGTTGTTTACCCTATCCGCCATTTTTCCAGTCAAAAATAGTCGATCTTTGAATGCGGATGAACGGACTCCATAGGAGGAAATGTCATTCTTATATGAGGCTCCATTTTCAACTACAAGGTCAATATTGTTTTTCACTAGCAACAACACAACAAATTATCGGTGCATTTATATGGAACTAAGCTTTAGGAGCTTTCCATCTTTACTCTCCTCCCTCGACTATTTTGTACACAATGTTCTCAGTGCTGAGTGTGGAGTGTGATGTGTAGAGCCCCTGGTGACACTTGGAGCAAAGTCTCATGTGTCGAGCCTTCTTAGTGTTGTAAAAATACTGAAAAACGATACTACGGTAGATCTTAAAATTGATGCTTCTGTCCTAAATATGCTTTTAAACAAAAGTTTGACTCGGGTACATTCACAAAAAGAGCCTAGGTTGCATTTTGGCGAGAGTTTCGCTTTAAATTGTAACTTATATCAGTTATTGATATTACCAAAAAGAAAACATAAGATGCACAGAAATGATTAGACCATGATACTGTATATTCTAATAAGTCTGTCTCTGAGTTTTGGTTTGAATATCATACTTATTGTGGCTGAATAAAATACAATGCATAACAGTAGCGACACTTCTATGTGTAAAACAGCAGTATGAGTGCTTATGTAATTTAAAATTATAGAAACAGCTGTATAACAATAAACAGAAGTGTGTGTGTGTGTGTGTGTGTGTGTGTGTGTGTGTGTGTGTGTGTGTGTGTGTGTGTGTGTGTGTGTGTGTGTGTGTGTGTGTGTGTGTGTGTGTGTGTGTGTGTGTGTGTGTGTGTGTGTGTGTGTGTGTGTGTGTGTGTGTGTGTGTGTGTGTGTGTGTGTGTGTGTGTGTGTGTGTGTGTGTGTGTGTGTGTGTGTGTGTGTGTGTGTGTGTGTGTGTGTGTGTGTGTGTGTGTGTGTGTGTGTGTGTGTGTGTGTGTGTGATATTATACCAATCCTTACACTGTTAACATGCTTCCTTGATCAAGCAAACATTACATCCTATTACCACTGTTGCAGTCAAAGCAACCAGCGATGCCTGTTCATGCAAATCAGTCACATCCACGTCCAACTTTCAGTATGATGTTTGCATGTTCGTCCTGTGTCTGCATGGCTTTCCTTCACATGCTCCAGTCCAAAGACATGCAAGACAGGTAAGTTTTCTATTTATTTATTTATATATACAGGTAAAAGCCAGTAAATTAGAATATTTTGAAAAACTTGATTTATTTCAGTAATTGCATTCAAAAGGTGTAACTTGTACATTATATTTATTCATTGCACACAGACTGAGGCATTCAAATGTTTATTTCATTTAATTTTGATGATTTGAAGTGGCAACAAATGAAAATCCAAAATTCCGTGTGTCACAAAATTAGAATATTGTGTAAGGGTTACATTTTGAAGACACCTGGTGCCACAAAGTAATCAGCTGATTAACTCAAAACACCTGCAAAGGGCTTTAAATGGTCTCTCAGTCCAGTTCTGAAGCCTACACAAACATGGGGAAGACTTCAGATTTGACAGCTGTCCAAAAGGCGACCATCGACACATTGCACAAGGAGGGAAAGACACAAAAGGTTATTGCTGAAGAGGCTGGCTGTTCTCAGAGCTCTGTGTCCAAACACATTAATAGAGAGGCAAAGGGAAGGAAAACTGTGGTCAGAAAAAGTGTACAAGCGATAGGGATCACCGCGCCTAGTCAAGATTGTGAAAAAAGATTCACAAGGAGTGGACAGCTGCTGGAGTCAGTGCTTCAAGATCCACCACCAAGAGACGCTTGAAAGACATGGGTTTCAACTGCCGCATACCTCGTGTCAAGCCACTGTTGACCAAGAAACAGCGAAAGCGTCTCACCTGGGCTAAGGAAAAAGAGCTGGACTGCTGCTGAGTGGTCCAAAGTCATGTTTTCTGACGAAAGCAAATTTTGCATTTCCTTTGGAAATCGAGGTCCCAGAGTCTGGAGGAAGACAGGAGAGGCACAGGATCCACGTTGCCTGAAGTCTAGTGTAAAGTTTCCACCATCAGTGATGGTTTGGGGTGCCATGTCATCTGCTGGTGTCGGTCCACTCTGTTTCCTGAGATCCAGGGTCAACGCAGCCGTCTACCAGCAAGTTTTAGAGCACTTCATGCTTCCTGCTGCTGACCTGCTCTATGGAGATGGAGATTTCAGGTTCCAACAGGACTTGGCGCCTGCACACAGCGCAAAATCTACCCGTGCCTGGTTTACGGACCATGGTATCTGTTCTAAATTGGCCAGCCAACTCCCTGACCTTAGCCCCATAGAAAATCTGTGGGGTATTGTGAAAAGGAAGATGCAGAATGCCAGACCCAAAACGCAGAAGAGTTGAAGGCCACTATCAGAGCAACCTGGGCTCTCATAACACCTGAGCAGTGCCAGAAACTCATCGACTCCATGCCACGCCGCATTAATGCAGTAATTGAGGCAAAAGGAGCTCCAACCAAGTATTGAGTATTGTACATGCTCATATTTTTCATTTTCATACTTTTCAGTTGGCCAACATTTCTAAAAACTCCCTTTTTTTGTATTAGCCTTAAGTAATATTCTAATTTTGTGACACACGGAATTTTGGATTTTCATTTGTTGCCACTTCAAATCATCAAAATTAAATGAAATAAACATTTGAATGCCTCAGTCTGTGTGCAATGAATAAATATAATGTACAAGTTACACCTTTTGAATGCAATTACTGAAATAAATCAAGTTTTTCAAAATATTCTAATTTACTGGCTTTTACCTGTAAATGTAAGTGTTGTCTGTCTGTATATGTCAGCCCTGTGATAGACTGCTGATTGATCCAGGCTTTACCCAGCCTCTCCCAAGATAAGCAGAGACATGCAGTCTTACCTATTGTGCTGTTGAGGATAAGGTAGGCTAAACATTATAATCACATGTTTATGATGATGAACAGTAAAGCTAACTGACACTCTAATATGATTTCTTAAACCAGCAATAATTATTTTGTGGCCCCTTTGGTGCAACTGAACACTAAACCCAATCTGACTTTATCACCTTACAGAGTGATTGTGATGAATTAATTTGGAGTCAGTTTTAATGAGCTGAAAGATGCTGAACGCTCTCTGAAAACTATGCATAATCATTTAATCAATTGCTTTACACTTGCATGAGTATATCAATCTAATGCATGTCAACCTAATAATTAATGTATTTGAAACTATTAGCTTATGGAAAATACTGTGAAGTGGACAAAGTGAAATCTTTGTTTTTTAGTACCTAGCAATAAATAATTATACCGTACAGGAGTATTTGATTCAACACATTAAATATGACTGACCGCTATAATCCCCTATTGAACAGATAATGTGTGTGTCATTGAAAACCTGATCAATCGCTTCACTGGCTCCTGGTGCAATACAGGATCAACTTCAATAGTGCTAAATACTTATTTTTTTAAATATAAACATAATCATTAAATGCAATAATGTAACACAAAAAATCAAAAGGAGAAAAATGTCAAAGAAAAATTTGTGGCTCTCGATGCTATACTGTGTGTTTTTGCACTTACGTCTTTCTCCACGTGACTCATATATAGGGCCAAGAGAAGAATGTATTTTTCTTCCTCTTCTTTCCCTTCAGGCTTTGCTGCTTTTGGTGGCTGTGAAACTTGTCTAGCCAGACCCTCCTCCACATCACTGTGGAGGAGGGTCTGGTTGGTCCACACAGCATTCCATGATGAGAGAGCGAAACGTGTTCTGGTTTATCAGCATTTCTTTAAACCAATAACAATCGTCTTGGACGCCGCTAAGCACCAGATGGTGCCACTGCAAAAATAGCCTCGGGAAGGAAATGTTTTGGTGGAACATGTGTACGTTAAAAAGTTGTTTTAGTCGTGCAACAAAAAAATCAGATTGGACAGATAGTCCAGCTAGCTATCTGGATTTACCCTGCAGAGATCTGAGCTAAGATAACCATAGTACTCAGAAATTACAACAGAAAGAAAGCAGAAAGTGAGGGTCATCTGGTCAAAAACAGTGACATCTGGCGGAATTTTCGGTGGCACAGGAGCAATCCTGGAAGTGGAACGTCGTGGATATGGACTACTCTGAAACAATCTGCAAAGAAGAACTCTCCCCCAGCTTGTGCTCGCACCTCCTGCAGACACAGTTGCACTGCTGCAGCTTCCTTGGCTTTCTTTTTGCTTCTATTTCATCTCTTTTGATGGGGATGTTGAGGGTATATGGAGTCCCATCTGCAGGCTTGGTGTCTGCCGCATAGAGCACACAAGGCTTGAGATTGTGTGTATGTATCTTACAGTGTTGAGATCCCAGACTAAATAGATGAGACATTTTTAGGCTTGGGTCACCAGTTAGAAAACTAAGACAGCCAAGCCGATGAGAGGACAAAAGAACCAATATGAAACCTGCTAGAAGATGGAGAACGTACATCCAATGACTTTTTAACCTGCCATGCAAGAGGATTTTCATATCTACTTAATTTGACCAGTAAAGTACAGGGTTGTCCTGGCAAAGAAAACAGCAGCACAGAGACGACAGAGCATAGAGAAAACTGCAGTGTCAGGTTCTCTTTATCTGTGGGTTTGTCACTATGAGTGTAACACTACAAATATTTTTTTTCTCCATTTTTAATATATTGATTCAGATGTTTGCTTAAGGGATCCCTGCTGCAGCTTGATGACACTGATTGATCATTTTTTAGAACATGGCACAGATGTGTGGCTAGTAATGGGAATGGCATTTTTCAGTGATATCATGCAATTAATAATATCAGAAAATATCATGTGAAGCAAAAACAGGGGCATTAACCTGTCTTTGCCGTAGATGTAAACAACAGCTATCACCTCAAAGAGAACCACCGAGAACAGAATAGAAACAATATTTAAAACGTCACAACAGTAAATTCATCACTTGAATTGAATTGACTTATTTTTTTTTTTTCAGTCACCCAGGCATTATGTAGCATAAGCAGCCAACACAATGCTTCAGAAGGCTCAGTGGGGCTCTAAGAAAAGATCAAATCAAAGACCTTGACCCATGAGCCTACTGTGCATGTAAGCAGGCAATGTGGTGCTGCTCTCCTCCGACTGCTTTAACTTGGAGCCACTGGGAGAAAAGCTAGGGGTTAAACGGCAAGAAAAAAAGTCAAAATGAGGAAATGGAAATGACCTTCTGAGCAAGAACCAGCAATGTGTTGTAAAGGTCAGAATCAGGGGAGCTGGAAAATGGAACAGCTGAGACAGACATGGGAATGTGAAACACCGAGATGTTCACACCAACATAGAAAAGCAGAAACTGAAAAGTGTGCATTATGTTAAACAAAGATTGAGGTAGCGGAGATTTGGAAAGAGCGAAGCTCATGGAAGGCATAAGAGGCAGGCAGAGAGGCATCAGATTAGAACCACAAAAACAAAAGCACCTTGATAGATAACTTCAGAATTAGTTTATAGGAGAAACCCAATTACACAGAAGGGATAAGAGGCAGGACAAGAACAGTCTTTGAAGAAAAAGACAAATTACAGATACAATTTTGTTAGGTGTGCACAGAGGAGATTACAGCGGGGTGTAAAAACAAATAAATTGGTTGGTGGAAATTAGGTTTTCCAGTAACAAAACTATAATAATAATTTCAATAAAGCTTTAATTTAAAAACACTGGATTAAAAATATAAAATACAAGACGTTTGAGTGTTCATCCAAACACATTCTATCAGTTGTTTAGTGTGCACAGGAAGTAACTCTGGTCTTAACATGTATCAACACAGGCGGAAAAACTCCTCGGGACAAGACTCAGTCTATTCTGAAAAGATACTATACTTTGAAAGAGGCGTCAAGGAGGCCGTATTTGGATCGGAAGCTGCTGGGACACCAAGGCAGTCACATGATCTCATGGCATGAAGTCACTTGACTGCTAAGATGTAGTCCATTTGTGTTGCCAGAGAAGATGGTGTCCCAGCAGCTTCCGATCCAAATATGGCCTCCTTGACGCCTCTTTCAAACCACCTATCCTCTCTGTCCAGAATATCGACATCTTCTTTTTGTAGAGGAGTACAGACTGAGTCTTGTCCGGAGGAGTTTTTCCGCCTGTGTTGATACATGCGTTGGCTGAGCGGCTGTTTTGTCTCCCCGATGTACAGTCCCAGTTTATGCTCTAGAGGGGTGTTAGAGTCAAACATTAGGCCGGCTACACATGCGACCGTGGCGTTTTGGTTGATTGTCAGCTGCGTGGATTTTTCGATGTCCTACACACCAGAAACGCACGCGCTGACGCAGCGCTGCTGCTAGGTGACGTACAGGGAGGGGCTATCTTGGGACATGGCAACGACAGATTCAAACTCTGAGAAATGGGTAAGTGAGCTGTCTGTTTATTTTAATAACAATAACAACTTTGTGTGGCTATATTGTAAGCCTACCTGGTGTTGGACGTCACACAAAAGCAATAAAAAAATAATAAAAAATGAAAGCATTACGTTTATATCTGCACTGATGTCAAAACCTAGAGACTTTCAAACAATCATCAACATGTCATTTATTAACATGTATCCGTGACAAAATGACATATAAAGATCTTTTCCTATTCCATTTTGACTGGAACTGCTTCCAACATGCTTGAGTGTTGTGTGCAAAATAGATTCTATTTCTAACATGCACGTGTTTTCGGCGCGGCTCAAGCTGCGCGTGTCACGCAGCTTCCGATAATTTTCCACCCTTCCCGCAAACTTATTGCACAATCCAGGAAGAGGAGTTTATTTTCCCTCGGCTCCTCTTTTGTGAACTTGATGTTTTTGTCCACTGAATTTATGTGGTCTGTGAAGGGGCTAATTTCTTTGGTCTTGATTTCCATCCATGTGTCATAAACGTACCTGAACCAGTGGCTCAGAGGAACTCTCTTGTAGGTCTCTAATGGTCTTCCTCTCCTCTTCCTCCATGTAGAGGTTGGCCACGATGGGGGACACGGGGCAGGCCATCACACAGCCATGCTTCTGTCTATAAAAGACATCCTTATATTTAAAATAGGTGGTGTTTAAACATAGCTCCAACAATGAGTCCACCTGATCTGGATAGAGTTGTGTTCTGTCTTGTGAAGTGTGGTCACGGCACAATTGTTCCTTCACAGTCTCTACTGCCGAGGTAATTGGCACACATGTGAACAAGGATGTAACATCGTATGACACCGTGGTTTCCTCCGCCTCCAATGAGAGTCCCCAGACCTTGTCCACAAAGTCCTTTTCTGTCTGTATGTGATGATTAGTGTTGCCAACCAGTGGTGCTAATAAAGTGGCCAGGTTAATACTGCTGACGATGGGTCTGAGGGGATAGTTTTCTTTATGTATTTTTGGTAAAGCATACAGACAAGGTGTGGTATCTCCTGGATACCTGCCGTAATACAGGCTGCAATTACCTGGATGCATAAATGAATCTCCATAGACATATTATTATAAAGTAATATTAATGACACTTTTATAATTTTAAAGTAACGTTTTGTGTTCTAATTCTGAAGT
Source organism: Percina caprodes (assembly GCA_013375575.1). NCBI lineage: Eukaryota > Metazoa > Chordata > Actinopteri > Perciformes > Percidae > Percina > Percina caprodes. Next base: position 2,384,735 of record JABXJD010000058.1, read on the forward strand.
AAACAGAAATGCCGGGGGGGAAATCACAGATGCAGTCTAAAAAGATGGCTCCCTCTGTTGGCCTTTGTTCAGCTGTGACATGCCTGCTGCCATTTTAACAATGTGTCTGCTGTAGCAATTTTACTATACTGAAATAAGTTTTTTATTAAGTCTAGTCCTTTAAGCCTACTGTGGTCTGTTCTTTCTTTTCTCCAAGCAGTTCAATACAATGGATGGAGCTACCAAATTTACACAGTCTTTAATAGAAAATAGTTTGAGATTTTGGGAAAAAAACGCTTATTTGGATAACTTCATATTTAATGTGTTGAGCTTGTCACGTAACACTTGGCAAAACATTGAATATGAGTGTTTCCCAAAAATACAGTATATATCTATTTTTATTACTTTTGACTTTTAATCATAGGACTTAGCTTGCATGTTGTTGTCCATCTTCTAGTTGCTCAGGTTTGCACAGGTAACAAGGCAGCCAGATGTTACTTTTCTTTACAATAATCTCCCAATCATTGTGGAAAAGAAAAGACACATATGATTCACAATCATTTTCACAAAAAGCTACTTTGTAAACAGTGTACAGTACATCAAATCAGCATTTTATAGCTATATTCATTTTGTCCACATCAGAAGGACTAGACGAAGGTCAGATATAGGGTCAACCAACTCTTCCTTTTGATTTTTCAAGCCATGATTTGATTTTACACCAGTGGTTCACACAGAAAGCTTACGTGGGTTTAGAGACCTGTGTTCTTCATAAGTAAGTCTTTGCAGCATTGGATTTTGGTGAATTCTCTTTAGTTTTATTTTGAACATGTTAAAAAAATTCATACATATACATTTCAGTACAGGCAAAAAAAAGCATCCTCAGCAAACATATTTTAAAATTATAGTAAATGATTTCCTTGTTCAAAAAGGCAAGGCAAGGCAGCTTTATTTGTATAGCACATTTCAGCAACAGGGCAATTCAAAGTGCTTTACACAAAATCAGTTAAAAGAAAATAAAACCGATAAAACACAGAAGAAACAGTTAAAAATAAAAACAGTTAAAACACAAGAATAAAAGTTACAGTGCAGTATAAAAGATTAAACAGTAAAGAAATGAACATCATTTAAAGAAAGGCAACATCGGAAAGAAAGGTCTTCAGCATTGAAAAGGAGTAAGAAGAAGTAAAAAAACAAACTTTTCTGGTCCTAATTCCCTTTTTGCTATTTTTATAGTTTAGTTAAATACAAATACATTTAATTCTTCACTTACGTACACATTTTCCAGCTTTCCCCTACCAGTGTCCATATTTCCTAACTAATATTTAGTTAATTAAATCAAACCGAATAATAACCCATCCAAACTGGACATAATAAATAAGCTCAAGAACAATACACTCAGCACACCATACAATCCCATCCAGTCCTTCTCGTAGCCATTCAATATATTGATTTTAAAAAGGCTCATGAAATAGCTCTTTGTTTTTTACATGGTTTCATCTCTTCACTGCAGCTGTTCCACACATCAACTCATTTGGTTCTGACGCAGTGATATTTAGCATAAGTTCCTTTTTGAATACATAAGTTCCTCTTACTCAAGTAACAGTATCATCATATCTTTTTGAATTTTTAAATTCTGATATTATGAACTTAAGGTTGTTTTTTTCCAGGGTGTAATACACTTAAGTTTTTTCCCATGCTCCCCACTGTGTTTTTTTTTTTTTTTAATGATAGTATGAAGTAGTTGTTATGGAGAAATTCAGCAGTGGCCATCCCTACTTGTGGTCAGTGTGCATCGTATCCGGAGGTAATAAATGTAAACTGCTGACCAAAGGTTTCATAGAAATGTCAACAAATCTTAATACTGTGGAAGTGTTGTTTCCACTAATAATGGGCCAGCCTGGTGGATTTAAAAGACCGCACCAGTGGTTTTGCATGTCCTGGCCCATTAACTACAAATTGCATACACTTTACATTGCTGTCAACCATTTTCCAGAGCATACCCCAAGTTTCTAGATTGATTTCCTACCTGCCAGGCAGCCATTAGTTTCAGTTAATTTCAATATCCAAAAAAACCCACTTTGCTTTAGATAGGCAATCCATCACAGTTATCGGCTTACTTCCTTTCTTTTTGTATAAAAGTCAAGTTATAGAAATGTGATAATGCTGTAAACCAATACTTTTTGGTTTCGAACTCCTCCCAACCGATTGCTGCACAGCAACCTTTGTTAATGCCAGAAATGTTACATGATCCTTTTTTACAACAGCACATTGGCTGTCACAAGCTTGAAAGGTACAGTAGCCAATCACAACTGCAGCACATGACAATAACATGGACGCAATAAGGTGTTAACTATAATAGATTACCTGTCCTAACCGAGTTTTAAGTTTCAGCACTGAAATAAATAGCAAAGCAATGGTGTCTGCCTTGACCGTTTTCTTAATATAGTTATTGTCAAACCACATAGAGACTCAAAAGGAGGAGTTTGCATAATGGTTTGTTTATTCTTGAGTGGAAGCCCTATATAACATTTGAATCAGTGTTATAGTGTCCCTCAAACATCTTCAAAATAGGCATTTACATCACATGTTTGTCTCAGACAGTCCTGCAAACAACCTTGCACGCCAAGATTATCTTACAATGGGTCAGTTTTGCAACTTAATAAAGATCCTTATCCAATGTTATTAGACCCTTTGGCATTTTATTTCCATAATTTCCCTTATTTTCTTGTGTTTCATGTTCCCATGGAGGCTAGATGCTGTTTCCAAAATGCTCAGCTTAGTGTTCTCATTGCTTTCCAGTAACCTGTTGATCCTGACTATTCCCTGGAATTGCTGTTGCTTGGCTAAGGTCAACTAAGAACATCTGAGACCAGCACACATGATTTCATAGACCAGTACACACTAAATCAATTCAAGAGTGTGTGCACTATTGGAAGGTTATGTGTATTATTAGGCATGTGTTTGGCATTGTTATGTCATGGGAGTCAGATATGCATTTTGATTTTCAATGGAAAAGTTGAAATAATTTACTTTTGATTGTTATTAACTGTCTGCTAAGAGCTGGTTGCTCTTTCTATGACTGAGCCCCGTAGACACTCTGTCCTGACAAGGCACTATTGCAAAAAAGATTTTTTTTTTTTGATGCGACGTCACAGCTCTCGCAGATCTGTAACGGGCCTTCACATGAAACTGAGTTTTTGGCTGTTTTTCTTCTGTTTCTCATTTTCTCTCTATTGCTGAAATAGAAGCATTTCCCTGGTGCCCTCATTATAAACTTCAAAAATACTTTTGATTGAAAAAAAGGCAGCAGATGAACTATCCACCACACTTTGTGAACATGCATAAGACTGCTCTTAAGATTGCTCTGGATTTCATCACACCCTTTCCCCAAAAAAATCAACATGCAATTAAGGCAATTTTATATCTTTGGAAAATCCATACATCTTGTTTAGACTATGCGCACTGTAAAATAACATGTGAGTGTACCGACCGACAGGAGTGCTTTAGGAGTTAGACTGAGCTCATGAGAATGCCAGCATGAGCATTTGAAATGTGACGGCACTGATTAGGATGCTTATTGTTAGCCCTTCCTTCTGCCTCTTAACATATTCGGTGAATACTAGTCACACACATCAGTTAAAAGGCGAATCTGGGCATCTTATTCAAGCTGCTTAAGTGTCAGCACTGTTACTCCTCTGGGTTTGACAGTAACAGCTCTCCATATAATAGCCTGAGGCTGCTCCATGCCTAAGGGGGATTGATTCAACACTGCTGTACCATGCCATGACAATAAAAAATGTCCACACATTTAGACTCATCCATGGATTATTCAGCAAGCTCCTAGCTCACAGCAGAGGCACACTGTAGTTTTATTTTTTTTTTTTTCCTGGCAGATGAAAGGACAATGATATCTCTTTGGGATGTGCAAGTTCATCACACTAGGTTCTTGTACTTGACACACTGTCACAAGTGTTTAACACTCCTCTTCCGGTCAGGACATGGTTATGAATATTAAACTCTGCAGACTGGTGCAAGAACATCTTTTAGTGACTGTGATATAGGTCTCAGTAGGTTCATTGCTGAAACGGCTGGCTCGACTGAGACCTCTACTTTATTTCATCAATAAGAAATAACATCCTTAAAGCGGCAATTGATCAATATTTTTACATTAACAATGGACCACTTCACTACTTGTATGCAAAAGTATTTGCTCATAGTGATGAACCTGCAGAGAATGATCAACCGTCTCTGCGGTGCCCATTAGCTCCACAGAGCTAATTACCTTCGCCAAGAAAGTAACGCTTTGGGTTCAGATTGTCTGTCTGTCAGCAGGATCAATTTTCATGAACCATGGTTAAAAGGGGTACAGAGGCCAAGGAAGGACCAATTACATTTCCGAGTGGATTGGCCAGGCCTTGGCGGAGGTCTACAGAACTACACCCGCCAACCGTATTACCATGCAGAAGGAGGCATATCATGGACAATGGAGTCCTCATCTGCTGAGCTGTAGCGTTAGATAGCTCTTGTGAGCTAGCAGTATTAATTACAGCTCAGCCAAGGAGGGGGAGCCTCTCATTCATGAGTAATATGCTCGTAGAAAGGAAAAGATTCCTACATAAAATTCTCATAACCAGGTCTGTGGAAGTAGCCTTTTGGCACTTTGAGGACTACAAGCCGAGTGCCATCTCGTTGTCATATGGGAGAGAAGGCAGACATCTCTAAGGCTGATTTTCCCACTCCAACTGGGGTGAACTGTCCCTTTAAAAAAAATGTTTAAATACCTAACACTTCAGTGACTTAAAATTGTTTTATTAATCTTAAACAATTTATTATTTTTTATTATTATTATTTAAATCAGTAAAGCAATTTTTAATTCCCACCTCTGTTGTCTGAGATTGCTTTGGATAACAGCAGACATGGGTTTTCAAGTCTCTCTCAAGTTAAAAATACAGTTATAAAATGTCTTAATTATTTAAACTTTATGTGCTTTGATGTCTCATCAAACCATAACTCTTTTCAACATTATTCCAGCAATAATGAAAGGCTGACAGTAAAGGTGACCTGGAGGCTATTGTTCTCTCAGTGAAGTCAGATGAAAGCTTCATGTATATAGGATGAAGGTGACCTAGCCTGGGGCTAAATGATCTCTGTGTGTCCCAGAAGTGATTGTTATCCAGCAGCGAGAAGAACCTGTCGCTGAACTGTTATTTCACATGCATTTTCAGACTGAGCTGCTACCTACAAAGGAACACTTTCCCCTGGTGTTTTTAAGCATACATTCCTGCAATACTATGGGCTAATGTGAGAAATAGTTCACTGTGCTGCCACAACCAATCTGCCATTTTGGTTTGGAGTTGCTGTCAATAGGGAACAGAGCCCAGCAAATCCATAATGATATAACACTTTGTTGTGGCATGCCAGTATAAATGTATCCTTTTTATGTTTTATTACAGATAGAACTAGCCTGCTCTTCTCGCACAGACTGTAAGTACAGCAGTATCCTATACGTTCAATCAGTTCCTTACTTTCTCATGCACACCAACCCAGATTCCATTGTCAGGAGTAGGAACACAGGAGGCAAAGTCAAAGTGTAGCCTGAAGGTAAAGCCAAGTCTGCCTCACAAAAAAACAATGGGAAGAGTAGTTTCTTGCATGTATTTTTCTCATGCTTGCAGCTTAGTATCATATAGTGTGGAAGGGCTGGGCATGGTATGTGTGATAGTAGCTTCTTAGACAAGAAGCTGTCTCTTTGAAGACCATGACTGTGTTATCCAGCAACTGCTGAGGCTGTTTTTCTTCAGCTTTTTTTGTTTTTAGCAATTCATTGTCTATCTTGTTTATTATGTTTAGTGTAACTTCAGTTCAGTGGGACTCACAATGTCATTGTATGGGCCTAGGTGCAATTACAATAAAGGTTTATCTATTTTATCATTCTCTGATGAATAAATAGACATGCCTTGTTCTATGACCAACATTGCAAAACCCTAATAGTTTCATCAGGACGATTTTAATTTGATTAAATGATAGCTCTTGACACTGTTCGTGTTGTGTTTTATTTTCTTCCTGCCAGATGAGGCAGTGCTATCAGATTTGTTTTCCTGTGCTGGCAGCATCCAGGTTTTTTGGTTTGAGTGTTTAATTTATGTATGCAGGGAGGGCGATGAGATGTAATTTGAGTTGCAGCCTCAACACCTGAATATTTTCTCTTTTTCTCGCCCTCTGCATATGTTTCTTTCTATTTCCAGACTAAGGCTGTTGGAGTACGATAAGGTGGTGTAAGCCTGGAGGGTAACGATTTTCCTCCCACCTTAGACATTCTCTGTCTTTTTATGGTTGACCCTTAAAAATGTCACTGCAGCCAAAGAATCTCACAGTCATTTCAATCCACAGCATATAGATTATTTTATGGAGGGAAGCTGGGGGCACTTTATGCTTCCGCGATTGACTGTTTGATTTAACCCCTGTTTCTGACTACCCTCCCTTACCTCTTGTGCTAAGTCACCAGTTTTTCCTTTATTCTATCCTTATACAAATATGGACATATAGTTTTCTTCCTCTTGCTCTCCTAAATGCTAACTGCATGCATACAACATGGATAAAGAACCACAAATGGGTGGAGGAAAGAGGCCGGACTGGCAAAAAAGCATAGTATAGTATGTCAATAAAAATAAATGTCATAAGCCTCTTTCTGACCAAGTATTTACAGGAACGTAGGTATAGGAACAGTCCACTTCTTAACAGTTCTTTTAACTACTTTCCCCCAAAACAGTTTTTGCCATTTGCATTCACATTGGCCAAGTGGCCATAGGAACTGACCTTTTCTTATCATAACACAGCTATCACCAATATGCAGAAAAGGGAAAAGAAGCTGTCCTGAAGTAGGAGCTGAAAGAGTTATAGGACCTGTGGCCAGAGGAACTTTATAATCCCTAAATTAGTCCAGTCGGAAAACAAGAACAAAAAGTGTTCTAGAAACTGCAAAAAATCGAAAGTCATAGTATAGTATGTTGAAAAATAGTATGTTATATGAGTATGTTTAGCGTGTTAATTATATTTTTAAAATGTGATTTTGTATTTATTTATTACCTGCTACCATTGCACCAGCTATATTTATTGATTGACCGTTTTCTATTTATTGACTGGTATCTTTTAATCTGATTGTAGATTACCATTCACTGTTTGTAATGTAATGTATATGTGGGGTGGCTGTGGCTCAGTGGACAGCGGTTGCCTGCCAATTGGAAGGTTGGTGGTTCAATCCCTGGCCCTGTAGTCCTATGTTGAAGTGTCCTTGGGCAAGACACTGAACCCAGAGTGTAAATGTGTGTGAGTGTTTATCTGATAAGGGACAATAAAGTGTCACAGTATTGTACTTTATGTTAAAAAAGTCATAAGATAGTATGTCTAAACAAGTCATAGTATACAGCAGATGGGGGACAGAGGCTGAGAAATGCACCAATAGAGAGATAAAGCAGTGTTTACTCAAATCATTTCTTGATAAATGGCCTGGAGTGGGTTGTTCGGGCTCACTTGTTTATTGTCCCTGCTCTTTCCTTGTGTTAATTAAGACCTCTGCTCATTCTGCCTGCAGATACACCTCCTTCACTGTTCTGTTGAATGTCAACACGGTGTGCTGGTTAATGCAAGGAGCTTACAATGAAAGTTCACTATCAAAGGCATAAATCCTCTGTAGTTGATTATTTAAAAGAAATGCATAATTTATGATTTAAATGATGCCTGTATGCTGTGTCATATTTTAAAATGTCACTGACTGTTGCAGAGAAGAAGTATCTTTAAGGACTAACTGTATACCGACACTTTTACCCAGGGCAAATTACAGTTAGAGATCAGGTAATGGGTCATTTGCTTGCTCAGGGATACTTGCTCAGGACACAAGTCTGTCAATAGACATTGATTGTTGGTAGATAAAACCTGGAACTTTCAGATTAAAGAACTGTCTATCTACCCACAAGGTTGCTAAATAAATTATGCGGGAAGAGCAGCAGAAAAAAATACTGGAATTGGTAACTGAAAAAAAGAGATTTTAAAAAGCAAAATAAGAATACCTGCCTGTAAAAATGTACTTTAAAAATGATTCCTTTTAGACTGTGATAGCCTTACCTATAGCTGATAAGGCAGGGTCTTTTGGAGTACTGAGAGTTGATAAGACCTCATCAACGTTTTGTTTTCAGCCAAGGCTTTACTTGCTGATCAGAAGTCACCTCCAGTATAAAAAGTTTGAAATCCCTAAAAATTGCAAAGTAACACACAGATAGGCCCAAGTAAATCCAGAACTTTCTCATTCCCAGGTCGTCAATTACGCACAAGGCACCCTTTGGTGTCCGTATGAGATGCAGCAGGCTTTCCACCGACTCCAATGGAAACCCGTCTGCGGCTGTGTTGGATTCTCTTAGCGACAGGTCCAAAAGTAAGGTGTACAGAGTGACAAAGCATGAATAGGGAGGAGGTCAGGCTTTCACCCAGGAGACAGCAGTTTATGTCCGTGTGAAACATGTTGACTCCTTAACTTACTTTGTTAAAGTTTCATATCAAACTTATTTTAACCCTTGTATTGTCTTCACTTTCGGGCCCCTCTCGTATCCCTCGGGTCAAACTGACCCGTGACTTATGTAAGGTTTTAAAAACAATTCTGAAATAAAATGTTACTTCACAATCTATTAACAAATATTTTCTTTATCTCAATTTCAACTTGAGATAACATATATGTCTAGGGAATGCAATCGGTGTCTACTAGAACACAATTCATTTTTAGTCATAAGGTTATAATTCATCCATCCATCCATCCATCAATCTTCATCCGCTTATCCGGTATCGGGTCGCGGGGGCAGCAGCTCCAGTAGGGGACCCCAAACTTCCCTTTCCCGAGCCACATCAACCAGCTCCGACTGGGGGATCCCGAGGCGTTCCCAGGCCAGGTTGGAGATATAATCTCTCCACCTAGTCCTGGGTCTTCCCCGAGGCCTCCTCCCAGCTGGACGTGCCTGGAACACCTCCCTAGGGAGGCGCCCAGGAGGCATCCTCACCAGATGCCCGAACCACCTCAACTGGCTCCTTTCGACGCGAAGGAGCAGCGGCTCTACTCCGAGCTCCTCACAGATGACTGAGCTTCTCACCTTATCTCTAAGGGAGACACCAGCCACCCTCCTGAGGAAACCCATTTCGGGCGCTTGTACCCAGTTATAATTCATGTTAAAAATTAAGTGGTCATATCCAGAATAATTTTCTGAATTGAGTCAGGAATACATGTTTATCACAGAACATAAGGTAAGGCCATTGATTCTTCAGGTAGAAAAACTGTAATATGTAACATTTTTCTTCTTGTAAAAATTTGAAATGGGTCAATTTGACCCACTTACCATACAAGGGTTAACCCAAACAACGATTCTGCTATGGTTGCGTTTTTTTTGGCCTGTTTTCCTTCCCTTCTCTATGTTCCCTCCCTGGTCTTGTGTTTGAGTCTTGTTTTTCCCCGGTTTTGTGTTGTTGGTCTTGTCTTGTGTTCCCCATAGTGCCTGTATGTTCTGTTTCCTGTTTTATTTTGAAGTCTGTTTTTTGTCTCGTCTTGCCTCTTGTTTTACTTCCTGTGTCTTCCCGCTCTTGTGATTACCTGATGTTTTCCACCTGATTCCCTGCCCTCTTGTCACCTGCCTCTCGTTACCTCGTTACCTTGTGTATTTAATGTCTGTGCGTCCCTTGTCTCTTCTCAGATCGTTCTCGTTCGTCAGCCTGCCTGTTCCACTTGCTTTCGTAGATATTCCTGACCTTCCGCGTGAGTTTTCCTCAGTGTAGTTACCCTGTTTTAGTATCGCCTTCCCCTGTGCCTGATTTTGGATTTCTCCTTTTGTTCCCTGTGTTTTGTTGGACTGTTCAAATAAATCCCAGTGTACCTGCTCCTGCCTGCCTCCTTATCTCTGCATTCACTTAACCTCACCGTCACAGATTCATTCCTAAAATTAACCGTGCAGTTTTGTTGCCTGACCAAGTAGCTTTGTTAGAATTCATATCGTTAAAACTGCTGTTGGTGCAGCCTCATAGTTTGACGCAAAGTACCCAGTGTTTTAAAAAGTGACACCAGGGGGCACTGATAAGCATCCATGTGTGACGAGTAAATCACATTGTACACAAATGTATCTTAACTGTACCGGAATAATCAAAAGAATTCCAATGCTAAAACACAAACATCTTTGACAGGGGCAGTAAAGGACATTTTACTCCCTCCTGACTCTTACGATATTACAATAGTCTTTGAGAGCAATTTATCGAAAAGCTTATTGCTGTATCTTACCCAGCTGTCCCGTTTCTGCAGTGAGTATCCAGTTTCACAAGCCTGTGATCATCACAGAGGTCATAGCAGTCATTTCATCCAGAGATGTTAAATGATCAAACCAGCATCGGACTGTTCAAAGGGCCGATAAACCCACTCACATTTCCACATCGGAGTCAGAAACACTTTGACACACCAAACACAATGAGCACACAGGCAGATGAACCTGGCTAATGGATGCCGAATGCTGACACATTGGAGGACACATTGGAGGACACTTACACAACACTGAAACACCGGGTGCATCAGAAAACATAAAAGCTTTACATGCAGTGTGGTGCAGACAAAGATAAGGTGCTTGAAATGAATTATTTCAGAGAACGTGAAGATCAAAGAAAAATATTGCACGGTGTCTAAATTGCGATGACAAATTCAATGGAAACATTTTGTTACTAGACCTTTATCTTGCAAAATGCCAGATTTTTTATTATTTATTTTCTGGTGAAGGTCTAGCAGCGAAACATTGCCATTAAATGTATCTTCGCAAGTGTGCGGGTGTTTGTTTGCAACATTTTACCTATTCGTCCCTTTCCTACGCACCTGTCTCAAAAAATAGATCAAGAAAATGAGAAAATATTTTTAGTTTGGAGTTTCTCCAGACAAACCATTTCCTCCACAGAAAGCATGCAAATGCAGAGCCTTCTAAAGGGACTGAAGGAATGGAACAAATGAAAATGAAAACCACTAAGTCCCCCTCCATGTTTTATGCTCAGATGATCAGAATGTCTGAGTAAATATTATGTTTTTTTCCACATGAAAATGGGATTGTTTAATGTCTATGAATAAAACTGTGCAGCCATTAACTACATCTCTGTGGATCTGTTATCAGCTGTGTGTGGTAAACAAACAACTCTTTATCAGCTTTTTTTTTTTTTTTTTGTAGTTTGAACAAATGGGTACAACACTGTAGCCTCTTTCTCTCTTTACTCTCAGCTTTTCTTAATACAGAAACAAACTTGCCATCACTCCTTATCACAGAGACCTGCAAAGTAATTTGAGAGAATATAGAAAATCAGGAGCTGAAATAGAAGTGGACCAGATTGGGGGAGGAAAATTGTGGCTGCATTGAGAAAGTAAATTACAACACGTAATCTCAAAATAAGTCCTGGAATGCATTTAAGAGCCCAGATTGGTGATGTCCAAGAGACATGGGGGGGGGGTGTCCTTAAAGCAAAAGACCGTGCCATGTGTCTATGATCGACTGATGCTGATTAGAGGATAGGGGCAGTGGATGACTCGAACCAGACGGGACCTTCTCATGTGTACAGTAAGTGAAGAAAGAATCTTTATTCAGCCCTGACACTCTCGCCTCTGACCCTGCATCATCACAATATGGTTGTTTAGTGGCAATGCATGGAAGGAGGGGAAATGAGTCAGGAACAGAGGTGATGGTGAAGCAATGTGGGTCACAGCAGAGGAGCCTGTTGTGCTTGTGCAGAAGGAAGACGGCTTTTTATGGACAGCCACAGAGAGGGCAATGTTTTTTAATGAGAAAGTGTCCACATGTTGAATAATACCATATAGCCAACTGCTACGGTACGCTGTCATAGTGGGTACCGGTTATATGCATCTGGTTGCCCACAAGAATTCTGTCTTTTTTTAGAATATAATTGTTTATAATTCTGATAATATAAATGTATTGTACTTTGGGTAAGACCTAGGCATTATAATAATTACAGTACTATGCACATTAGCATCCATACTAACACACAGCGGTTCCTAAATCCAAGCAATTTTATGCAGCATCTGTTCTTTTGATCATCACTATGTCATTCAACATAGAACAGTCAGGATGCACACAGTGGGAACGCTTCGGCAGATGTCACAATCTCCCGTGTTGCAAAACAGTCCCCATCAAATGGCAGTAAAAGTTCCCCATGTTTAATCATTCTGCTCGAGCCAAATTCACACAGTAACCTAGTGTTATCTGTTCAGTGTCTTACATTCTCTCTTTTTCTATGCAAGATCAGTTTTCTCTTGGCAGATGCTCTCTTGCAGAACTGTTTATCATTCATTTATAATAAGAGAATACGGAACAGATGCATCGTTGCATTTTATGTGTTGCCTACGGTAACTTAGCCTACTTTGGATGTCTCGTGAGCTAAACCGGGTATCACTGTCACTGTGTCACGAGCCAAAGCATTAAGAGTTTGTTGTAACAACCAACATAATAACTTAGATTAAAATAGCGCATTTCATAAAACCCACAGACACCACAAGTACAGGTGGACAAGGGAAAAGAAAATAGTAAGCCAACACAAACATGGACTAAAAGAATAAAAATGTCTGCGCTAAATGGAAGGAGGATGTAATTTAATGTCGGCTACTGACGTACAACCACATTGCGCATTGTAAAATTATTTTATGAAAGAAATAGACATGTTACATACCTGAGGGCCAATTCAGGGACATTTTTGAATAATTTACAATCCCGCAATTGTTTCCATCTGCTGAAAGCCCATCAGAATGTGTTACCATAGCGCCGTCTACCTGCCGTAAATCATTTTGTGACTTTGCAACAAAATCGGACCCGGGCAGAGGCATTAATAAAAACTATATAAAAATAGCATTCTTTTCGCTGTTAGTCTCGTTTGCTGTTACAGTCCATTTATGATCATCAGATGGAACATTACACGGTTTCAGAAATGTGTAAAAGTAACATGTAGTCACTTTAAAACCGTGACCATTGCGTTGTCTGGTTTAGATATAAGGACCGAAAACACTTCTAGGAGTGTTAATTCCTAAAACGCTGCTGTGGGTCATATTAGGTGGCAGGAACAAACGTCCCATATCGTCGTAATATGGTGTGGTTTGGTCATCCTCGGGCTACAAATTTACTAAAAAAGAGTTTACTGCAAAAGAGATGATGAAAAGAGATCAAACATAAACCTGAATGGCTGTTATGATCGAAAATATTTTTGCAACACAAGAAAGAAGTTAAAGAAAGAGCAAAAAAAAATCAGTGGAGAAAGAACAGCTTACATGTGCACAGAGATAAAAAAAAAAATAGTAATCTGACATGAGGTAGAAAGTAAATAGAGTTAGTCTCTTACAACAAAGAGAGAAAAACAATCTGTGTATTTATGTTAAATGCAATGTGCTTTCAATTAGTTTTTGTCCAAAGCTTTAGAGCATGGCACTATAATCCAGAACCAGTTTCAAACCTCTGTCACATAAATGGCTCTCTCTCTCTCCTAATCCCCATCTGCCACAACCAGTGTATACATACTTGTATTAAAAAGCATATTCACTGTTTGAATTCAAAGGGCAAATGTATTGTTCATGCTAAAAAAAAAAAACAAATATGCTGGCAGCAATACATGGAATGGAAATTGCATCAGGGATACAAAACTGGACTAATTGCTTCCTTAAAGCGATGCCTGCGGGTAGAGCCCGTGGCCTGAATCAGGTAGAGAAGTGCTTGTCTAACATGTCCTCATGTTCTTATTTCCTTGTTGGGCTGGTTCTTTGCTGCTCTGTATTCCTCTCTATTTTGTGCCTTGTGAGCTGCCTCAACGTGTCTCCCTTGCCGGGGCTCTTTGGTAAACCATGGCTTGTTGCTGTAGCTCACATGAATGCAAACAAGCTCTCTGAAAGCACAGGCTTTTCCAACCTTAGTCTATTTCTGATACTGCAATACCTTAAACATCTCAAAGCAGGTAATTGTATAATACTATACAATGTATAGTATAGTATAGCATGTGTTAAAAGATGACCTTTAATTCAATGTCTTCATGTGCACTATGGCTGCAGGATCATTGCGTGAGATGAGAACATCAGACATGGAATTCACCTCAATGTATGTGTATTTTGTCCCTTTCAGCTAGACATGCAAGTGTGAATGTTATTTTACATATGTATTTTATAGATATGTATGTATATGTTAGTAATAATATCAACTCATTTAGTGACCCTGTACAGTTTATGATACAGTGTTGTTAGATATGGGGGGGGGGGGTTATGTTTTGCCATATGCTTAGCACAAAAGGTTAGCCTTGTATATCAGTATTGTAGAACAGACTTTCCAGAAGCTGATCTGGTAGGCAGTGACCCATGTTGCCACAACTTTTAATGTGGTCAAAGAACCTATACCACAGGTGCATTTATAGTTTTGGAAGAGGCCTGGCTTAAAAGAAATGTACAGTGAAAGTTTGGACCTGGAACTTAAAGTTTTCCTAGCTCTGTGTGTGGGAGGAGCAGGCTGCAGGCTGCAGTCTGCAGAGTGAATGCAGCACCAAAGGGGCACATTATTTAAAGGGTTTCTGCTGTGAAACCCAGAATGTGGATGTGATAAATATAAGAACAAAACTGCAATGAGGGGATTTAACGAGTGCTTGTACAGTGAATTCCTTCCATACAGAGTTATAATGTGTATATATAACATAATAATATAAATATATTTATGGTTGTGACCTTTTTCATTAGAAGTATTTACGTTCTGTTATTACCTCCCTACATATGTATATATATTTTTCTGTGTGTCATCCAATGCAATATGTTATCTTTTCAACTTCATTCTGTGCCTTGTATAATTATCTGTGTCATTTGTATACCTGTGGGAACGTTAATAACAGGAGCCGTCCACTCAAATTGTCAGCACCTAGCTCTGGCTGATGGTTAGTGTTGGCAGAGTGATTTGAACAAGTTGTGGATCAAGAGGAGTCACAGCAATTCAGTCATGTACTGAACACTGGTAAATATCAGGGACGTGTACAAGAACAACTCAAACAGCCTTTATATGCACTCTGTTCAGCTTGTTCAAATGGAAATTCAAATACTGTGGATAAGTGCTTCCTGTTGGAGACAGAGGACATAAGAAGATAGAGTGTTTCCTTACACACTCCTGACAGCTCATAGAGCTGGTGGGGCAAAGTGGCGTCAACAGGCTTCTTTGGTGATTGACACATTTTGGCTTGAAGTCAAAGCACTTACAGGATCTGGGGGATATAGGTGCTTTAAAGAATCAGCACAGGGCCATTCAGTCCATTATTAGAGAGAGAGAGAGAGGGGGGATATCAATACATGAGATGTTTACAGCCCTTTTCCAAACTAAAAGATGTGAGCTCTGGTCTGATCAGCAGCGTTCATGCCTTCCTGGCAGTTAATGTGGTAATGTAATCAATCAACTTCTTAGGTAATTCAGCTGGTGTTGAGTTTACTGTGCATATTTTTCATTTGATGCATATGGGAAAGTTGAAAGGTTAAAAGGGTTCTTTCTACTAAGCAATTGACAAAATGTAGATACATGTTCAAAATTGATTAAATTGAAATATCTCAACAAATGAATGAAATGCCATGGGACTTTGTATACGTTTCCTCTGTACTGCCATCAGGTTAACATTTTCTTTCATTTTATTTATTTTTTATTTGGTGGATTGTTATACAATTTGGTAGAGATAGTCTTGGTCCCCAGAGGAGGTCTTTGGTGAGCCAATGACTTTTCTTCTAGGAACCCCTAGAACGTTAAAGTTTTCTCTCATCTAGTAATATAGCGCAACATCTAGAACAACACATTTTGTACAGGCGTTCACAGTTCTCTGACTTTGACTCCTGGATTTGTTGCCACTATAGGTTTGGTTTAGAGATACAGTACATGTCCACCTCAGGATTAATTCTAATAACTTTGATGATCCCCTGCACACCCATGTACAAATCCTAATTGGTTGTTTATTGCCAAATACCTGCAGAACTAAGACATTCCCATCAGCATCAACTATACTTATCATCTATGCTTATTAGTAAAAGTTTGCATTCCAGATTAAGATGGTAAACTTGATAAACGCTGCACCATTGTTTCATTGGGAGCAACACTGTCACTACCTGCAGCCTCACAGAACTGCTAGCATGGCTGTAGACACCAGTCTTGTTATTGTGCATTTTACTTCTATAACTAGACTGTCAATGAATGAATAAATGAATCTCAATTAATTTTACACATTACTTTAATAGTATCCCCCAGCATGTTTTCTCTGACCTGGTTTAGCAACTGTTGCGAAAGCTTCAATGGTTTTTACCTGTCATTTTATTTGTGGACCTTACTATGTAATTCTGTTTCATCATTTCCTTGGTTACAGTTGCTGAGTTGCTTATTGACTCTGTCTGTTGCAGAACTTTACAAATCTCTCCATGCACAGTAACAGAATCTAACAGAGTACAGAAATACGTTTTCTCAGGTGGCCTTTGCAGTAAATGCTTTAGAATCTCATTGTTTCATTAATCTGTATTTCTATGAAGCATTACTACACTATCATTTTAATCTGCACCTATTGAGATCTCCTTCCTTCTCAGAACATGGCTAAAGGGCGGTCCCAGTCGCTGACTGCAAAGTTGGCTCCAGCTTTAGTAAAACTGCCGCTAATTACACGCAGATAAATTAATTGTATGTAAATGCAGCGCTGAATATTTATCAGAGTCATGGAAAATAATAAACATCCATTCAGAAACACACAAGCTGGAGATGGACGACAAGCCCTGGTCTGGTACAGTATCTATAGCAACTGGTCTGTCATTATGTGTAAGCAACAAGTGTCGGTACAGGAGAAGTACATGAGAAGAGTAGAAGTGTTAGGGATGCATTTTTATGTTTGACCTTCTGGTTTCTGTCAATTAAAGGAAAAGAATGCGCGACCCCTCTTCCAATTAAGAAAGAAATGAGTCGGTATATGGCTTTTTCCATGCAAATGAAATGCAATTCAGCCACCCACATTTGCATTTATAGTGTTTCAGTAAGCTTGTTTAGTTGTGTGTTTATTCATTGGGATATTTAGAGGAAAGAACGGGCTCATTAAACTCTTGTAAATTCTTGTATCAATATAGTTTTTTATCAATGCAAGCAAGAGGAAAAGGGGAAAACATGTCGAGACTCAAAGTTTGATGAGGTTAAAGTCCGTTACATGTCCAAACTGGAGAGTGCTCAGAATTAGTGAGGTTTATGACAATAATTTGGCTGATACAACTGTGGACACACTGCATGTAAATAACAGCTGGAATGATTAATTTACTCCAAAAAGTGACACACTGAGCAGAGAGTGTGCAGAATGACAAGCAGGCTGGTGAATATATTGAGTCAGATTTCATTATCAATGGAATTACTCTCGCTTCTGTTATTACAAGTGTGATAAAGACCAGCCACAAGGTTGCTGAACCCATCCACTGCTCTTGTTCACTGCTTTTTTAGAGATCCACCACATAAAAGACACCATTTTTTTTAAAGCTGGCATTGAATTTAATTTCTTGGGATATATAACAACATGTTTATTTGCTAAGTCCATTAAGTGCTGTGGTTTTATACTCAGTTCTTGCAAAGCACGATGCATAAAACGTTTATCACAAAACGTTTTTTGGGGGTTAATTAACTATTTCACACAGTCGGCAGTGGTTAATTAATTTCATCTAGTAGAATCAAATATTCCTCTCCTTTAGCACTGCAGTTCTGTGTGCATGTCACATTTTATTGGTCTAACTACCATAAATATCAACACAGTAATAATTAGATAACACAATTAGAAAGTAGTTACCCATAACTTAAAATGTAATTGCACTGGCTCCAAAATAACATTTCCATATCTTCATGCAATCATTTTGTAAAATAATAAAACAATTTTATCACCTTAATGGATATTTTGCTTAAATTCTTAATTTCACACTTGCAACTCCAGATCACTCAGTGTCCCAGACAGTTACCAGATTGCTCTCTCTCTCCCTATCTTTCTGAGGGACATGGGAACGGCGCTGTCACGCTGCAGGAGAATACATGTCTCTCGGCTATTTCAAATGTCAAAGGACTTTTCTGGCAGGCAGAGGATAAGTTCTTGGATGGGCATCTGATTTCCCCAGGTGGTTTCTCTTTTTCTGCATCATGATCCTTAGGTAAAAATTCACAACCGACGCATTGAGATGTACGCAATGCATTTGTGTCCGGATCCTGCTGTGACCGACTGCCCTTGTATCCCCCTTGTGGCCCTTTTGTGTATTGTGTTGTGTTTTTAGTGCTTGTTGCTGTCTTCCATGTGCTCTGCGGTTACCTGTCTGTCATGTGTCTTCGTCTCTCCCCATCCCCTTATATGGTCTGCACTTCCTGTCTTGTTAGTGTCCCTCCAGTTCTGCTCCCAACTCTTCCCTATTGTGTCATTAGATTCCCTCCGTTTGTGCTATCACCTGTTCCTCGTTACTGTCTTGTCCAATCCTGTCTTTCTGTTGATTGGCCTGTGTATTTCTACGCTCCTCTGTTACTTTGTTTCTTGTCAGTTTGTTACTGTTCATTTGTCGTTTCTAAGTTGCAGAGTCAAAATAAAGTGTTTGTTCACCTTTTCCTGAAAGAGTCTTGCATTTGGGTCCTCCTGCTGAAACCGTGTCACGTTGTAAGTTATGAAACCACAGCAATACACTTTTGTGCGAAAGGCTTTCATAATTCCCCTGCAATAGGAATCCAATTTTGCAGCATCATATGATGTTCTGTCTATGAAACAACATGACGGTATGAAAAGTGTATAGATAAGAAATGTAGTCCTCAGGATACTGACAGAACAGAATCACTCAAAAGCGCTGCTGTTTGTTGAAAGCTGCTTTTGAATCACGTTGTGTTCATGCTAGAGATTGGGCCCCTATGTGTGGAGTTTGACTTATCCCCATGTCAGCCTGGGTTTTCTCTGGCTTCCACCCACAGTCCAAAGACATGCAGGTTAGGTTAATTTGGCTAGTTGACTCCATAATTGCCCCCAGGTGTGTATGGGAGTGTGAATGGTTGTCTGTCTTGTCTCTATGCGTCATTCCTGTGATTGACAGGAGACCTTTCCAGGCTGTAGCCTGCCTCTTGTCAATGTCAGCTGGCTCCAGTCCTCCATGACCCTGTGAAAGATAAGCAGTTACAGATAATGGATGGATAGAGAGGCGGCCTGAATCCGGTCCAAATCTTCCTTCCATAACAGATCAATAGGCCTACAGATTGGTTACTACAGTACACTAAACAAAATATGAAAGGAAACCATCTGGAAAGTTTGCAATAATTGAAACAAAACATCTCAAGGGTGACAAGGGCCGGAAGAGGTGGGGCCAAATGTGTTTGAGAAGCATGCGTGAGTAATTCCAGCTAAAGTAATAGTCATTATTTTTTAGTGACAGACACCAAGCTGTAGGACTGTGCCCCAGTTAAGATATGATTAATTTCCTCAAGGTACAAGGAGAACTTTTAATTAGCATAACTGTAGTAGTTATTGAGCTATTTGTTTATTTTAATCCCCTTCCAATCAACCGTCTTGATTATTCATTTCAGCCCTAATTCCCTGTTGTTGTCATGCGCCCTTGAAGGTGGTCCAATAACCGGAGTCCAGTTCGCATAGACTCCTCTGGGTTTCACTTGCACATGATTCGGGTGTCAATCATTCGGTAGCATTTCCTGGCTGCCAAAGAGCGTCTTGTCTGTGAGAGGGAAGACAGGCTGGCATTAACGCTTTGGAGCAGTCACTGTTTAATTCACTGTAACTGTTATAGATATATGATATATGTTATAGATATACCCTCACCAGCTCTAACCCTTGGGAACCGTTAAGAAGAAGACAAAGTTAAAGTCCTTCAGCAGAGGGAGACCCTGCAAGATGCTGTGATGAGTCATTGTAATGAAAGCTGCTGTATGTGCAGGGTTGAAGAGTTAGGGAAACTTCTTCACCTCTTAGGCTCTTAGGCATTCAGTAATAATCCTGTTATGGCTTCCATTATGTAACTAGAAAATGCATTAATGCAGAAAATGCTTGAGAATGCTGAAAAGCAAAATTACTAAAGCTAAACCGGATTGCTGGCATAATTGCTTAAGAAGGTTAAGTAGTGAGAATAGTTGGAAAAGTGGAAATGGTTTTAAGCAAACTTGTTTTTTTTTTAACCCTTGCATCATCTTCCCGTCAAAATTGAAAATCAGCACTTTTGTTGAGGCTTTTAATCAACGTTTTTTAACTTTTTCTTATGTTTTTGGCTCTTTTTTCAACACTTTTGATGCTTTTTTCAATGTTTGTCACTTTTTGACGTTTTCAACACTACGTAACACTAACTTATTAACTAGTTTTACAGCTATTTTAAGAATTTATGGTCAATAAACCTCACTTTTAGGACATTAAACCTAATGTTTGAGTTAGAAAAGCAGAAATTAGGAATTATTTAGACTTAAATTAAAGGAAAGTATGTTGATGAATAATCACAGACTGGAATAAGTCAACTTTTACTTAATACTATTTCAAAACCACTTTAATTTTTTTCCAATGCTGTAAAATTGAATATGACACCCCAAATTTAATGAAAGTAGAAATTTGTACTTTGCAAAGAGCGGTGTGTGGAATCAATCATGTTATTTTGTAAAAAGAACATTGATATAGGAAAATGGGTCAATTTGATCCGAGGACATCATGATGGTTAAAGCTGTCGCTACACTGAATTGCTGTTTAAAATGTGTAAGAAGGAGTTTTTTGCTCTCATTTTTCTATCTGTAAGTCTGGCATCTCATATTAACAAGCACTATCATTGCCAGAAGAATGAGTACCTCCTCCATGTCTTTTGAGCTGTTTAACAAAGTTATAATGGCACAAAACATAAAAAAGGAAAAACACAAGTTAGATTTATTTGATAATTTATTTAAAAAGAAAAGGAAAAAAATTGAATTAGATAATTCAACATTTCCCTATACATTCATACATACATACAGATATACATACATTCATACATACATACAGATATACATACATACAATACGGAAAAAAGGGTTTTGGCTGTACATCATTCACACAAAGAATTAGTTTTGTAATTAAAATGTATGTACACGAAAACGTAAGATATCTTAAGAAACTAGAAGATGGCCAGCTTGTCACGTGACATTGACTGCCTACGAGTTCCATGACACCAAGAGGCAGCTGCAAGCTGTTTAAGCTGCTACAGAGCTTTGTGACACTATGAGCATGGTGCCTAGTTGTATCAGCAGTAGTTGGTGGTTCAGTTACCCGAGAATAAGTGACTTTGTGCTGGGTACAGAGCACCACAGGCTGCCGGTCGTTTTGACGAACTTTGCGGTTTAATTTAGGCCACAAAATGTGTTATTGGGCGCCAAAAGTTAAGCTAAGGAACCAAAACGACTAGCTAAGTTTAGGAAACAAACTCATAGTATAGTATGTCAGTGGCACCCTCATGTGTGTGTAAATGAGTGCGCTACATGTAAGATGCAAAACAGGCTATGCCATCCCGTGCTGCAGATCGAATGGATACTGGAAGTCCTGCCAAGTTCCTGGAGGAGGAAGCTGATTGGTGCGTATGCACCACTGACGGGCCAATCAAGGAGTGCCACTGAAGTCTGCCACCAGCTTAAAGAGCCTGATTGATTGCAGCTGGCGGCATCTGCCAGACCAGAATTGTTTGATGCAAGGTATGAGGGTGTGAGGAAGTGGGCCAGGGTTAAGACTCTAAAAACTGATATCCTTTATACCAAAAACATCTGGCTTTATGTTTATGTCCCAATACCCCTAGCTACGGGATGTAAACTAAATAATTGTTTTTTAATAAAAAAGTGATTAAAAAGTCATAGCATACCTGGATTGGACCTTTACTTTGAATTCCCATGAAAGCAGACAGGGTGGCAGAGTGGTTAAAGCAACGGCCTGCTAATACATTGTGCTCTGCAGACATGAGTGTGGATCATATTCTCATCTAACCAAGATATTGGTTAGATGAGAATATGATCCACACTCATGTCATGTAAGTTATTCTGCTATAGTTACATATCAACAATATACCTGGCTGCATTCTCTTTTCTACAATGTTATCAGTTTTTCCCAGAGAAATGCTCATATTATTATTTCAGTATAGTATGTAGAAAGAAATCCTAGTGTGTCATGTCTAAAAAGTCATAGTCTAAAAGGGTATAGTATGAAGAAAAAATTTAAAAAGCCATAGTATAAGTGTGCTAAAAAAAAACATTATATAGTATATGGAAATAAGTGATAAAAAAGCTATAGTATGGTATTTCAAAAAGCCATAGTATAGCATGTCAAAAAAAGTGATTTAAAAAAAAATAAATGTGGTAGGTAGATGAGGTGGCCAAGTGGTTAAGGAAATGGACTGGTAATCCATTGTGTTCTGCATGCATGTGGATAAAAAGCCATAGTATAGCATGTCAAAAAAAGTTTTTAAAAAGCCATGGTATAACATATTGAAAAAAGCCACAGTATAGTATGTCAAAAAAGTACACATATACAGAGTATGCATACGCAGATGAGGTGGCCGAGCGGTTAAGGGGATGGACTGCTAATCCAGCGTGTTCACCATGCATGGGTTTGAATCAGACCATATCATATTACCTTATTCTGTTACAGTTACATGTTACAACAAAATAACTGGATTCTGTCCAACAACTCGTTCTGCTAAAATCATGTTATCACTATTTCAGTATAGTATGTTAGTCATAGTCATAGTATAGATTGTCCAAAAAAAAGTAATGGATGAGCCAAGGTATAGTATGAAGAGAAAGTAATGAAAAGTCATAGCATAGAATATTGAAAGAAATTATAAAAAAAAATAGCCATAGTATTGAATGTGAAAAAGTAATTATGTAGTATGTTGAAAAAAAGTGAAAAAACCATAGTATAGTAGGCTTTGTTGAAAAAAAGCCATTTTGTTGTGTGTCAAAAAAAGTGATAAGAAAAGCCATAGTAGGCTATAGTATGTTGAAGGAAGTGATTAAAAAAGAAAATGTAAATTATGTAACAATGGGGCGGATGAGATGGCTGAGTGGTTGAGGAAATGGACTGCTAATCCATTGTGTTGAAAAAGCCATTATATAGTGTACCGAAAAAAAAAGTGATGAAAAAGCCATAGTATAGTATGTCAAAAAAGATTAATAAGCCATAGTATTGTATGTCGTGAAAATTAAAAGAATGAGTCATAGTATAGCATGTCAGAAATAGTGATAGCGTGTCGAAAAAAGCAATGAAAAAGTCATAGTATAGAATGTACATAGGTATAGGCCAATGAGGCGGCTGAGTGGTTAAGGTGATGCACTGCTAATCCATTGTGCTTACACATGTGGATTTGAAGCCAATCCTTGTTGAACCAAAGTATGTTAATATAGCACAATTACATGTCAAAGTGATAAGTGGATTTTTTTCAAAAATCTCTACTTGCTAAAATGTTATCAGTGTCACCCAGAGAAATGGTCATGTTATCAACAAATAGTATTAAAAAGCCATAGTATAGTATGTAGGAAAAGTATAGAAAAGCCAAAGTATAGTTTGTCGAAAAAATGATTAAAAAAACATAGTTTAGTATGTTGAAAAAAAAGTGATGAAAAGGTATATGGTGTGTTTAAAAAAGGTCATAGTACAGTATGTTGAAAAAGTGATAAAAAGCCATAGTTTAACATAGCATAGTATATCAAAAAAGCCATAGTATAGTATGTCAAAGAAAGTGATAAAAAGCCATAATGTAGTATGTTGAAAAAGCTATAGTTTAACGTCTCAAAAAAGTGATATAAAAGCCATAGTATGGAAAAAAAAGTTATACAAAACCCATAGTATAGTATGTCGAAAGTGATATAAAAAAGCCATAGTATAGTATGTCGTAAAAAGGGTTGAAAAAGCCAAAGTATAGTATGTCAAAAAAGTCATAGTATGTTGAAATTGATAAAAAAAAAAGCCATGGTATACTGTTTGGAAACAAGTGATTAAAAAAAAAAAAAACATAGAATGGTCTGTCGAAAAATAATATTAAAAAAGCCATAGTATAGTATGTCAAAAAAGTGATTAAAAAGCCAAAGTATTTTATGTCGAAAAATAATAAAAGAGCAATAGTATAGTATCTTGAAAAAGTCATACTATAGTATGTCAAAAAGTGATGAAGAACCATACTATTTACTACTCTTATGTAGATAAAGTGACAAAAAACCCATAGTATAGCATGTCGAAAAAAGTGATAAAAAAGATAATATACTATGGCTTTTATCACATTTGTTGACATACTACACTATGACTTTGTCAGCATACTATACAATTCTTTTTTTCCGACATATACTATCCTATGGCTTTTTTCACTCACTCACTTTTTCCTATGTACTTTTTCCACACAGTATACTATGTATTTTTTTTTTTTTTTTTTTAATCACTTTCAACATACTATACTATGACTTTTTGATGTACTATACTATGGTCCAGAGTCCCTATGTTCTTTTTTCCCCCAGCATGTTTCCCTGGATCAGGGAGGCTCCAGAATCATAGTAGCAGCTGTCCTCGTGGTCCCGCTACACGTCCTGCGATGCCGTGTTCATCCTGCTACGCTCTGCGATGCCCTGCTACGTCCTGCTGTGCCAGTATAGTATGTTAAGAAATAAAAATAAAAGAGCCATAGTATAGTATGTTAAAAAATAATAATAAAAGAGCAATAGTATAGTATGTTATAAAAATAATAATAAAAGAGCAATAGTATAGTATGTTAAAAAAATAACAAAAGAGCCATAGTATAGTATGTTAAAAAATAATAATAAAAGAGCCATTGTATAGTATGTTAAAAACATAATAAAAGAGCCATTGCATAGTATGTTAAAAACATAATAAAAGAGCCATTGTATAGTATGTTAAAAAAAAAAAAAAGATGCCTGAAGAGGATTTGAACCTCCATTGATTTTTAACGTAAAAAGAAAAAAGCTTAATATTTCAAAAAGTATGAATGGTAGAAAAAAAATCACAAATGTCCTTAAAATAATACTGGAGAACTTTTTGTATCTTAAAACAATGTTTCCAAAATCGTTTCAGTGGTTCATCAACTCAGAACAGGGTGAACGGCACTTCTACCGGCTATAACTGCACCATACAAGTTTGCCAGATCGGGTAGCGGACCTGTAGTTTGAATGAGACATAATGGGACAATTCCACTTCTAACATGTAGGGGGGCCGAAGCGGGAAAAGGTCTCTAGTGTTGCTTTAAAGAGCTGAACATCTTGATTTTTGAATGGTCTTTGCAGAAGTAGTAGGCAGTAGGTGACCGAAAGTTGGGCCCCTGAGCTTAACACCAAAATGAATCTGTTCAGTTTGGTTCAGTTTAATTAATTAACACAAGTTACAAGTACAATCATAAGACCTAATGCAGACATGTGAAATGGGACACCCTGGTAAGCTATTCTAAGATTGTGTAAAGGAGCCCAAATACTAGCAAAAAACACATGTAAATACTATCGATTTGTTTGCATAAAATGGAACATGTATTATACAATAACATTTACAACTTACCCTAACCCTATCCAAGTTTTTTTCATTTCAATAGGAACAGATGCTTAGACAGACATTTGTGCAACAAATCTCCAGTGTAGAGCATCACAGCATTTATATCTATTGCTAATTTCCAATGGCCGATCCTAGAAGGGCTTTTGAACAGTAATGAAAACAAACACTAAACATCTCCACAATTAAAATACATAAAACACAAACATCTGTACACCCCACCCCTATATGTGACTACAGGTCTGATTATCAATTAAAAACGTCTTCAGTTTACTACTTTTAGCACAATGGGCAGCTTATTGAGGTTTTTCTGAGGACATTATTTCTGGGATATGAAGGATATGTTTCTAGTGGACAATCCACTGGCCTGTAATGGTAACGCCATGTCACAGAGAGCCTTCGGTGCCTGTTCACGTAAGCACTTCCAGATGAGATTGGAATTTGCAAATGCAATGTAATTGTCCAATCTTAACATGTTCAGATCTCTCAGGACGTGACAATGCTGTGAGCTGGCTGGCCTTTTTGCCCAATTTATTCAATTCAGGATTGTAGAGTCTCTCTAATTAATTAAGTCACAAATGGACTTGCCCGCGACCATGAGGTAGCGATAACTGAGGTGTGAAAAAAATCAGTGTGTGCATTGTGTGTTTTTCCAAGATATTTATTCCGTCAGTCTAAGCATTGGTTAATCAGTCTATTCATTGATTAATCTGTGATTGTCTTAATGACTAACCTGTGCAACCCCTGTGCTCAAACTAAATAATAAGCCAATACTTTATCAACCCTGTTCCCCAGTAATTCCGTCTGGAAGCGGCTCTACAGATGAAGTTTCAACTCTGTGACAGACACAGTTAAGCTACAGTAAGTAACATTGACATTGACTGCAGGTTTACCCTTTCATAAAACCCATGGAAATGAATGTAACAAAAACAGAGCCATAGCTGGGACAGCAAAGTAAGGAGAATTCGATGAGGATGTCGCTATACGAAGCATATTGATGTGCTGTAGTTAATCTCTGGCAGCTTGCCATGAAAAAAACATTGGCTCTGAAACTGTTGAACACCTGTGGGAATAAATTAATGACAGAAGCATGTATCGGATTGAATTGTAGGAAAATAATACCATGACTGTTGAATCCCTCGATACATCTCATTAAGCTCTGTCTTTTTTCAAATTTCTCTAAGCAGGATCCTAAATGACTCCGCAAACCTTCCAGTTTCTTTCACAGAGGCACTCATATGGCTTAGTAAGTATTTTAGTCTTTGGTCCACAGCAATTACTTTGATTCAAACAGTTGAACTAACAAAAGGAACAGTGGATGAAGCAGTTAACACTGTAAAGCTGTTAGCTGTGCTGCTTTTCAGGTGAGACATGTTTTGCATAAATTAAAGACATTGTTCTATAAAAGCAAATGAAAAAAAAGCTTCAATAAATCTCTGTGTTGCAGGGAGCCTGCGATACTGCATGTAGTTGCTGTGATTTGTGTCCATGGCTGTTTTTGTTAATTAATTTCCCTCCGTTGGCTCTGCTGTGATCTACACGTTATCACCTGCAGTATATCTTGCTGGGCAACTCATCTGATTTGAAAGCCATTCCTCACCATGTGAGGTCACAACAGATGATAAAACTGCATTGGCAGTGTGGTTTGTGCATGCCATCAGAGGAATTATGAATTCATGTTATTACTTTGGACAGTTGGATTCATATTTGTCAACCTGTATTCCATAGGGAAACACCAGGAGAGAGGTATCGAACAAGTGATGCAATGAAGGTGAAATATCTGTAGTTGCCCTGAGGAATTAATTTTGAGAGCATGTGCAGTTATTTTCTAAAAGAATAAAGACAAACTGAGCTTCATAATTGATAACAATACCCCTAAAAGATTAATCATTTTATTATGATAGAAGCCTGCACAATAGCAGTTAAATATCTCGCTCACAGTCATGGTGGGATTGATGTATTCATGAGGGTGATTTATCACTAATTCACTTTATTAAAGATCCGCACCATTGAAGCATTGCTGCCCAATATAAAAAACAATCACTTTAACTCAAAGATCAGAAAAACAACAACTTTAAGTCCCACTCATTCTGGTTTGTTGACACTCACATTTGATGTCTTAATTGTACCGAGAAATAATTGTCATCTGCATTGACACTGCATCTGTATGTGATGATGGGTAACTTTAACATTTTGTTGATGAGGACTCGATCATATGCAGCCGAGCATGCTCTGCTTTTCATTAAATGCTCATTGCTATGTTTGTTTGTTGGCGTGTGGTATTGGGGAAGGTTGCTTGCTGTTGTTTAGCAGGCACTTTGGATTTCACTCATTACTTTTGATTTATAGCCAGTAAATAATTATCCATAACTCTTTAACTAAGTTTTACAAATTAAAAATGAAAATTCAAAAATCTATGTTGTCTCATTTATTTCCTGTTGGAGCTTATTGCTTCACTTGGATGTTTCACATTAAAAGGTTGTTTTTATCTGCAGAAGAGAAAACATCTCTGTGTGCTCACCTTAAATCGAGTTTAAGCCTGGTAAGTATGAGCATGATTTCACAAGTGGAAGCCAAACATGACCCAGTGTGCAACTTACACAATTAGAAAGTGGAAACTTGGATTGGAGCCTGCAGTGAATGTACACTGAGAATGGATTCTGCAGTGAAGTATGAGACATCTTATGTAGTTGTACTTCTGAAATGCACTACATGTGAAAAGTATTTTCATAAATATATGGTGTCACCATCACCACAGGGTTTAGTTTGTTGCAAGTTAAGCAGGAAATGTTGAGTGTCTCTGGGTAATGAGTGCTCTATAAATCCCATTATTAATATCAAATATTGTGTGTGCATTATCAAATGTATAGGTTCCCACTATACTGAGTACCCAGTAACATATACTGTACTGCTAGCCTCTTATTAGAGTTAATCAGAGCTTTTTTCTGTTTATTGCTTGCCCCCTCCAATCAGCGTTGTTGGTGTGATGTAATTGTGCATGCGTACTGTTGTGTGGACACATGTCAGGGAAGCAGACATGTTTTGGGAAGACATCAGTGATAAGGAGCCAGGTAAACACACTTATCCCCAATGCTTGGCTGGTTGGAGGTTTTATTGATGGGGATGCTTCAAAGCAGTTATTACTCTAATTAAATACATCGCAGTCACTGGACATCTACACAGGGATAATCACTGAAATGGCATTCAGAATAGTCCACTTTACCTTTTTTTTTTGCATTGGCACAGGAGAGTGCTGTTGTGTTATCTGTAACAGTTGTCTTTATGAATTTCAGATTTTTTGCATACAGGCTTTTTATCTGCTCATTCAGCTACTAAATAATTGTTTAAACCACTTTAGGGACTGTGACAAAGATGTATGACAGCTTTAGTTTTTCAGCGTCTTATTAAAAACCACTGAACAAGCTCCTCCCAGAAGAAAGCATTAATTGACAGAGCAAAATACAGGAAAAAAAGCTAGATATGGAAATCCGCACAATACCTGAACATTTCAACATAAAATGAAAATGGGACCTTGCTGATTTGAGCTTACAATTACTTTTGGAAGAAAATGATGAAAGGTAAAAACATGTTCCACCTTGTTGCTTTATTTCTTCAACCTAATAGAGTTACAGCTTTCATACATTTTTTATTTTAAAAATATTTTTTAAAGGATGAAGAACATTACTCTTTTTCCTCTTTTTTGCAGTGAGTGTGCCTTTTAAATGACTCTTGGCATCCAGAAACAAATGTTCCTTAAAGATGAATGGCATTCAGCTAAACTTGGCTACTGTGGGTTCAAGAGAAGCTCATTCAATCTTCAGAGCAAAAGATAATAAAATAAGAGTCAACCGAATCATCTTGTGTACTTTCAAGGCCAACACAAACTTTGATACGCCATTGTGAGACATAATGCATCATTCCCCAAGGACTTCACTCATTAAATCATTAAGGGATTTGATGAATGCTTTCTGTAAAGATATTTACATGACTGTAGGATTCTGAATAAAAGCTTGTGTCACGGCCAAGGTTGTTATATATACACCCTCAATTCTCATTCACAAATATGGAAAAGAAATGCAAACACAACCATGGAATGTGGATTCACACAAACACTGAAAACCATCATTAAATGTGATGAGTTATATATATATATATATATATATATATATATATATATATATATATATATATATATATATATATATACATACATATGGAGCATATATGTGGCATATATGGAGCCTTACTTGTTAAACCCCTAGCAACCATAACAATTCAATGTTTCTATTCTTGATTCTAGAAGTGCCAGTAGCCAAAAAAAAACATATGTGTTCATGTAATTATAGTTGCTTGTGAAAATGTACCACGGATTTGTACAGAAAGAGTGATCGGGAGGAGAGACAGAGAGGTTCTGAGAGCTGGGAAATTTAAATCAGCAATTGATTTACTGCTTTTGGGCCTTTAGTGTTAAACAAGGGTAACACAGCTTCCATGCAATCAATCTATTAATAGGATGTAAGCAATGTAATGATTATGTTGCAGAAATTCCCCTACTAGTTGATGTTTCAATAATGTTTTTATTCAACCTCTCGGCCCTCTTTTAGCATCACATAATATTCTCGCTCTGACGAGGCAGTCATGTTAAGAGACACAACTTTTACTAAGGTAACTTGATCATTATCTACCACAGCAACTGACAATGCTGTAAGGTCAGTAATTTCCCAGCCTTCTTTCATGGCTACAGAGACAGACAGGAAGAGAACAAGAGATCAAATGAGAGTATTCCACAAGAGAAAAATTAGCATTTGATTTGGACCATACTGTGGCACCTAAACTCTCACTTTGCTGAAGTGACTGTTGTCTGTCATAAAACGTATATTACATTAGGGCTTTGGGAAGATGACGGGTGGGATTTCACAAAACAATTAGAATTTATCAAAGAAACTTTAGTCTATATGTGTCAGCCAAGATAGAAGGTGCGTTTTGTTGCACAAACGGGAACTAGTTCTGGCAGGTGTTTCCTGCCTACTGTCCTTGACTTCAAGGAAATTACTGTCTCACAAAGTGCAGCACATGCTCACTTTAGCTCCCTAGCTTCTGAGGGAATAGGCGTACATCATAAGGCCCTGAGCAATCAAATCTGGACAGGTGACACAGAAAACAATGTAATGCAGAAAAGTGAGTCTGAGTAGAATCCATTCGAGGTAAAAAGTTATACAGGGAATCAAGGTAGACGTTTCAAGGCACCCTGGATCGTAGTCCATATACAGGATGAGGTGAATTTGAAATCAATTATGAGGCCAGTAGGATTATTGACAGATACCACCCAGTCATTACAGCATGTCAACAAAATGATTTTTCTTGGGAACTTCCATTAATTTAGCTGAAATGGAACAGTGTGTGCAACCCCTGCAAAGCCACCTCTGGATCAATGACAAGGAACCACAGAACAATTCCAATATGTCCTCTCTACTGAAATACACAAGAAGGCACTGTTATGGTACAGAATGTGTTCAATGGGATTCTACAAATCCTTCACAGAACTAAATTAATGAGAGAGAAACAGAGAACACGTGTGTTGAACATTTGAGATTATAATATGTATGCAGTATACGTAGTAATATGTGACATTACTAATGAGCAGATTTGGAAACTGTGCTACATGAGACATGATGGAATGCTGTATGTGTGTTGTGTGTAAAAACATTTGTGACAGGTCTTAGTAATGTGAAATGCTTTTTAGTAATCCCTCTCTACCCTCTATAATTTAATAGGTATTTCTAATGGATATGGTGACATCCAGCAGCATGTCTTCTTTGGCTGTCGTGGGTGGTTGCATTTTAACGGAGCCCTCAAAATGCGCAACTATAACATCTGTGATAATCCTAAAGTGATGGTGCTGCTTACAAGTTCAGAGGAAGGGCATTATTACCAACCAACCAGGGTTACAGACTGATATCATGTTATCACTGACTCTCATACAGTAAGCATATTAACATCACCTGTGCTTGGGTTACATCCCATGATCTATGACCTTAACATTTTTCATCCTCCAAGTGACTTTTTTTGACACAAATCTAAATTGTTGTTTGTTGTATTTAAAAAAGAGATAACAGTTAAAGCCGCTTTCTGTCATTGTGCTTACTGTGTCTGTCTGTGTTTTCTCACTTGGCACAGGTTCTTTGTCCATTTTTCAGTTTTCAGAATCTAAATGAGCCAAATCAAAAACACATCACAGATGAGGTTGATAGCCTGGAGCCAACGCAGCCATGTTCTGATACAGTGTGATATAGAAACCACTGAAGTGTATCCAGGCTGTGCTGTGTACCCTGTGACAGCCACTGAGCACCGATAAAGATGTGTGTGGGCAAACATGCAGACTTTGATCTGATGCTCCTATCTCTATGAATAAGCGCCCAGTCATTCAAACAGCCACATGCAGTG
This sequence comes from Percina caprodes, assembly GCA_013375575.1. Classification (NCBI taxonomy): domain Eukaryota; kingdom Metazoa; phylum Chordata; class Actinopteri; order Perciformes; family Percidae; genus Percina; species Percina caprodes. Next base: position 2,416,742 of record JABXJD010000058.1, read on the forward strand.
TACAGAGAGGGAGAGTGGGAAGATCAATGCTAATCAAGCTCTCTGCATGAGCCATTTTCTATATTTAATAAAGACCCTCTGATGGGAAGTTTTTGTTCTTTTCACATTGCTGTTAGTGGTGCAGTTTGAGATACAATGGGGATGCATGTAATTTGACATGTGATACTGTAGCCTTGATCGTGAGATGGGGAAATAGTAAATGAGGGAAAACAGCAGTGAGGGCTGTCAAAGAACCCAATCACATGTTCAGGTGATATTGTATACCTTCAGACTCAGAGAGGCTGATTCTCAACCCAAAAAAGATCATTACAAAGCTGCATTTTACAGTAATTGCAGGTATTACGACGGTTATACATGACCTCTAGTCTCTTTATATGTTTTTTTGGATCTTTTCTCTAAAAAATTAACTTGCTGATTTTATTAGTCAAACTCTAACTTTCTTTATTTGAATTAAAGGCATTGTAAGCAGTGTCAGAGACCAGTCACTGATGTTGCAGTTCCCTGTAATTGTTGAATGGGTTTCATGAAAGTAACAGATTACAGCCCACCTCCAGTCTGTTAGGGTCATGTTTTTGTCCTTGTGTCAAGTTTCTTTGTTTTAGTTGGTTTCATGTTTTCTGTGTGTTTGTGAACCTCCTGTTTTATTTTGAAATCCACTGTCTGGTTACAACGTGTGTCTTGTCCTTGGCCTTGTTTGTTTCCCGCCTTTTCTGATTGTTCTGCCCCACCCTTATATGCTTCACCTGGACTCTTGTTAGTCCTCATTACCTGGTGTATTTAGTCCCTGTTCTGTCTTTGTCTTGTTTGGGATCATTTCCTTTCTGTTGCTGGTCGGATTATTGTTCTGTGTTCTGTTCGGTGCGTCTCTGGTCAAGTCTGGTCTGGTCTGGTCTGGTCTGGTCTGTTATGTTAGTCAGTGTTCAAGTTTGTTCCTTGTTCCTGGTCTTGTGCAATCTTCAGTATTTTTGGAAATATTTTGCCCGCATCTCATCTCCAACCTGACAGTTTGTTTATGACTCTGCATGCAAATGTACTTTGCCTGAGTCGTCTTTCATTATATGTGCATGAAAACGTGAGTGTTTACCCATAAAAAAAGATAGAAGACCACACTGTGACATGTGAAACTCATTATTAGGTACCATAAAGCCAACCTCTGTTATTGTAGAGACATCATGGTGAGGAGAAGGAAATTATAGTGAACGCTGTGAATCATCTAAGCGGTTCATTGACACTTCATGCTGATTGAAATGCCAAAGAACGATTCTCAAGGCCTCATGATGAGAGCAAGAAAATCCCTTCCTTCCTGACTGATACTGATACTATATTCATCTGTCCCTTTTTTATAAATATGAAGTAGGCTTTTATTATGTATAGCCATGTTATCGTTAAACCCATGATATTGTTTTTGCTATGCAAGTATGGGTGCAACTTCTGCTTAGAAATCATCAAATGGCCGAGCTGATTGTTCAGATCATGAAAGATATACATTTTAAAACCATTTTAATGAAATGTACAATATTAATTTTCATGAAAATGCACAGATATACTTTTATGGTTTTGCTTTTATAAAAAATACAAATGTTCTTTTTCCACAGATACATCCGTAACAGCAATAGTTTACAGGCCCATTTTTAAAACAGTGGCTAATATATTTTATAATCAGATAGCTTAACATGGTGGCAAATATGCAGGAAAGGTTGCCATTAAGGTTTCAATACTTTTAAATAGACAAAAATGCAAACACTGTAAGCAATACAGATTTGAAAAACACCATCATAGGAAATGAGACAAAATGTGGACATTCATGCAAAAGCTTTCGACAGTCTTTGGCTGGCAGACTCAACACATCGCAAATAAGGCATAACAGTCTGATCAGCAGCAATGGAAAGGAGTAAAAAATGTAGAACATATTTTTTCAGTTGTTTTTTTCAAGTATCAAGTCATTGGTGTCCATGCTGAATTCAGCCAGAGCCACAAATTAGAAAAGTTCTAATGGCAATTAAAGATACCATAGTCCACTTTTGACAGAAGAAAACAGCGTTAATTAGGAGGTCCTTTTTTTAATATCACAAACGATGGTGCTTTACTTTTGGTTGGAAAAGTATCATGTTTAAGAGTCATCATCAGTTTTTATGACATGAAAGAGGGTGACATTAAATATTACCTGGTGTCCGTTATTCCAGGCGTACAGTGCTCTCTCTCTGGCGTTGTAGTCAAGCATGGAGATATGAAAGTACTGGTTGTGGAAAGGAATGTCTATGTACTCGTAAGTTGAAGTCTTTGTAGAGTAAGCGTAGTAAACCTTCGCTCCGGACAGGTGAGAGTTAGTGATATAGAGCGTCCCACAGATCATGAATGATTCGCCCGCATTCCTTTTGGAGTATTCAGTGTTCCAAGTCTTCATAACCTGTAGGGTGTCAGGGTCAATCTGGGAGATGACGACATTTCCAGCATTTTGATTGGTCGCGTACACAGCCCACATTCCCAGTTCGTCAGCCATGACGTCGATGTCGGAGTACCCCCCCCATGTGTATGGGTACATGTTGTGGAAGCCGGCGAATTCCAAAGCTCGCTGAGCCAACACGCTGCCCGTCTCGAAGCTGTACTTGACAATTATGTTGCTCTGGTACTTGTTGTAGTAAAGGGATCCATTGTAGACAATGTGATTGGTTCCCTCCCATTTAAATGGGAGGTTGTAGGTTCGGGAAACCACTCCTGCTACAAAGTCGTCCATTGTCTTGTACTCGCGCACAATCTTGCTGTTAGTGTAACTGTCCATATACCAAACCTACATCAGAGAAGATGGGGAGAGAGGGCATTGAGAAACTCAACATTGCCCGATACAACCATCAGATATAAACCTTTTCTAACTTTTTTAAACGATCATCTTTAATTAATTTATCTGATTCTACTTCAAAAGAAAGTTCAAAAATGAGAAGTTCAGAAACATCACTACTCTAAATTAGCTTAATTCAAAACCCATTCCATGATAAGTCTTCAGCAGTTGTGATATTCTACTTACTCTAAAAACCAAACACAGATATCGTACTGCACAGTCCTCAGAAAGCACTCCCCTGATCTCATAACTCACCCTGTTGTTTCTGGTTGATGCTAGAGGATCAGTCATCCATGCCCCAAACCGGGTTCCAGATGTCTTTATTGTAACAGGTCCAGTGATTTTCATTAATTTCCCACACGCTGTTAATAAAGAAATGCAGCGATAAGAAGGTGCTGTGGTGCTTTTTGTCTCTAACTAGATTTCTCAAGCCCATTTAATGCCTGTGCCACCAGAGAGTGTGCCCTCGGTGCATACTAAGATAGCACTGGCAGCGAGCTGCTGGAAGCAACTGCTGTTTGTATGCTCCACAGCTTTCTCATGCCTAGCGCATATTTTTCTTTGTTTTCATTGCACCTAAATGCAATGTAAATACAGACCTCACATATCATTTAAGTATTTAGTTACGAGCTGCTACAACAACAACAGATTTGGTTTGAGCACAATTAGCAATGGACAGATTTTTGCAATCAAATTTAAATGCACCTGTCATGCAAACTTTACCTTTGCCATTTACCCATCTATAGTATACATCAAAATATAAGAGTCAACATATTGCTTTTTCCTAATTTTCTTTAATGTGAGTCTTATTCAGTCACTGTAAAGAAAACACAACTGACTAACAAATAGCCTGTAGACTTCCCTGTAGAATTATTGGATGCTGTGGTTGTAGGTCCCAAAACAACCCCCCTTTTCTGGCCATTATGAGGCAATGAGGTACTACAGCATGTCACTTTCAGAAGCCTTCTTTAAAAGATTGTGGAACATTTTATTGTTTGGAGAGCCAAAGGCAGCCAATACACCAAACAATTCCACAAGAACAAAAACTAATTGCTTCTTTTCTTCACTGGCATGACATTGAGGTGAAAACTCATTGCCGTTAAACAGTCTTTTTTTTTTTTAAAGGAAATACAGTCTTTGTGTGGGATGTGAGGGTAACACAACAAAGAAAAGCAACATACTTCTTAAGGTAACCTGCTGTACATAGGTTCAGTTTAATAAACACAGCTATGCTCATTTGTGATCTTTTACAAACGCAAGGAAGTCCGGCTACAAAGGTTTATTTTAAGATCTACTTTTCTCCTATGGTTATTTTCTTCAGCAGCAGCAAAACAACAGAATACAATGAGCACAAAAAGACACTAGCCACGCAAATACTATTGTAATGCTAGTGCTATTTATTCACCAGTAGCATTGCCAGCACTATCTCTCGTCAGACAATAAAAAAAAACACTTCACGCTCGCACATGCAGTGTTCACCACTTACTTAGTTTGCCCATACAGCTGCGGAGCCGGCTGTCCAGTCGCAGGACTCGCTGATAGAGCTCATCGTAGTCAAAGGCCCCAACCTCCTCCTGGATGCCTGTCAGCACTGCTGAGAGGTTCCTGATCTCCTCCTTGAATTGGGAAATGAGCGCAGCATCCATCTTGTACTGCTCCAGTACCGGGATCAACGGCTTCAGCTCGTCCATCTTGTCCTTAAGCTCCTGCAGTGACAGGGACAGCAGCAGAAATGGTAAACAGAGAGAGGTGGTTTAATGTGGATAGGTGTGATAGTCAGGGACAAACAAAACTACAGTCAGTAGTTAGTTTGTCAGAGGAGTGATCCCTGCTTCAGGACATGGTCAAGTATTAGTTATCAAAAGAATGCACCCATGTACTGGGTAGACTGAAATGCTGTTTGCCCCTTGTTGTTCCAGTGTTCCAGGTTAACATGCAGTTGCAAGTGACAATAAGTCTAGTATTATTACTAATGAGAAAACAGACAGTGTACAGCACCCAATGGAACTATAAGCTAACAATGAAGCAATAAACCAGCCATTAATTAATTCACCCATCCATCCTCCATGCATTTCAATGTTCAGCTTGTTAAAAATACATATTTATCCAACCTAAAACATATGACATAAGATTCACATGTGATATTTAGATTTATTGGTGGCCAGCGTGACCATGACTTTGTTCCTGTCCTTGCCATGCTAGTGGTTGTTCCACACAGTTATTTCTTCAACGCTTTCAGTGTTTCTAGACATTAGAGACACTAGAGATATTCCTACCCCTATACCAGATGTCCAGTAAGTAAGTAAGACGTAAGCACTTTCTGAATTAGAGAGCTTCTGAATATTTTGATGAGTATCTTTATTTCCAGTGACACACAAAGGTGTGCACACTGATAAAGAAGTTTGGGGGTTGGATTAGGTGTCGTACTATTTCTTGGCCAGGAACAATGACTTCCTTAAGTTACTTTGGACAGAGTCAATGCAGTAGTATGTGGGATACTACTGGATTTACAGTCTTTATGCTGAGCTAAGCTAACCAGCTGCCAGCTGTGGTCTTATATTTACAATAAAGACATAAGAGTTGAATTGATCCTCGAAGTGCAATTGTTGAATTATTTATTTAAGCCTAAAACAATAAAGGCTGTACAGTTTCTCATCAATGGAATGTGATGTAATAGAGATTTAATCTGATTTAGGTCAGTCATTCCCCTGTTTTTTCTAGTCTTTCTGTACCTCTCTGCTTTGAAATAAAATTGTAAAAATGCCAAAAATGTAAGTAATGTATAAAGTATGCATGTATAACATTCAGTCACACTTGAAAACATGTTTATGGTGTAAATGGCATTCATGAAATATAACAGGAGGAAAAACCAAATAGAAAAGATCTATTGAACATTTGATTAAACCAGGCTGTAGAATACCTGGAAGTTTCTGGCTATGATGGATTTCCTGTCGTCCTCAATTTGTCTGAACTTGGTCCTCAGGCCCTTCATCTGGTTTTCCATCTTCATGACATATTGGAAATCCCTCTGAGTCCGCAGGTTCAGCACCTCAATGGACTGAGACATGTTCTGCACCTAGAATAAAACAATGATAAATTAGCAACTCAAACAGGGTTAGCACTCACAAATTGGACATTTAGCAGTATAGTATAGTATAGCATAGTATAGTATAATATAGTAGAGTAATAGTATAGTATAGTTAAGTCAGCAGGTGAATTGAGGATGCCTTCTCTTCGCTCCTTATTCAACCTTAAACTGCAACTAATTAAAAAAAAATCCCTGGTGAGTCTGTGTGTGTGTGTGTGTGTGTGTGTGTGTGTGTGTGTGTGTGTGTACATGCTATTTTTGAAAAAGAAAAACCATGGCAGTCCTGGCAGAAGTATAGCTGTATTAAAATGCATATGATAAACATTATATATTACACTCCTCAAATGAACAATAAAGCTTATAGAAATGTGTTCCTGCATGCTGCACTGGGGTGGTAAATATCCCATTGTGCTTACCTTTTCTAGTAGCTGGCGGAGCTGTCTGCTCTTGGCATCTCTGGAGCACAGACTCTGTTCCGGTGCCACCACTGTGCAGATGCAGCGCCCATCAGCATCCTGGGCTGAGCTGTACACCTGCCAGCCCTCCTTTGGGCCGATAGTCTGCAAGCACAAACAAATAAATGTATGCAATAAGGGTTGATCTATATTTTAGGTTATGTATTGCACAATCATTCAGTTCATATTCATATGGCACTGGTTCTCTTTGGAAAAGCTGTTATGCTCAAGTAATTCTAAGCTTAGCAATAAAGATATGCTGCTATAGTCAGTGAGTGAGTGGTGTGCAGCTACACACCTTGCGTCAAATAATGATTTGTGATAATAATAATGATTGATAAAGAAATTGAATGTCTCAGGTTGAGTCCATTTTGTTTTTGTGTTTATAATGTTTCAGAAATAAAATATAAATTCATATGTTATGCATATTCTGAAGCAGCTATTCTGCATCCCCAGATGTAATAATCCCTTTATTACAAATAGTTGGGCATCTAAATTGCTGACACATTCACAAGCACATGTTAACTTATACAGAAAAATTGCTTTTTTTAGGGAGAGGGTAGCATGTCAAGCCTTCACTCAGATCTAAAATATGGACATTATTTATAGACATAGAACTGTCTCCACCCTGTCTGCCCTTTAACTTGCACATTTATAACAGGTGAACGCTATTACTGTTAGTACTTAATATTGTAAAAGGGAGCTGGGCATTGCATTTTGTCATTGTACCCCCGCAAACTAGGGAGCCTAAGGTTAAGATTTCAGAAAAAATCAATGTTGTCATGTTTAGATATGAAGATGAGCATCTTCCTCCCATATTTAGTCATCTATACATTTACTGTGACTTTGCCAGGCAGATTTAGTCAGCTGTAGTTAGCTAGCTATCATTAGATTACAATTAGATTCATACTTGACTTTTTAAAGACTGGTGATAAAATGAGAACCATTTCAACCCTGTCCTAATGTGCAAACAGGTTTGTTTCATTCAACAGCAATAAGAAATCGGTCTGCTACTTCAGAACCACGGACAGCATCATGGATTTATCAACAATACACAGTGCTGCAGCTCCCAGGATGTCAACACCCTGACCTGATGCTGATCAATGTAGAACACATGGAAATACAGATCCAGCATTGACCTGTATCACAGTGTAAAGCTAGAAGTACATCCTAGTATTATATGTATGATAATGATCTTGACACAGAAAATTAATTATTATACTCTTTTTTCATTCCAACATACTCCTGTTTGGACACTCAGTGAAGATACTTAGACAAGCAGGACAGATATTCGTTATGCTTTATTGGTTATAGTCACAGCTGTGTGAAAGAAATCGACAGTGGATGTGCAATCATGAACCAAGTTTAATGTTTAACTTGCTCCTCGGCCTTGAAAGTATCGTTAATTCTGGGTTACCACTCCACTGTAGGTAGTAAGGGAGTTAAGCGAGGATGTTCACATTTGCAGCATAGATTAGACAAACACACAGTTGAATCCATCTCTTACAGACTTGAAGAGGCTGAAAAAAGACACTCTCCAAACTCTTTATATACAGACTATGACTACGTTGCCATGCGAGCGGCTATTTTCATAAAGGGACATTTCAACCTCTCCGGTTTCAAAAATCACATTGTGCACAGCTGTCAGTTTTCAGAAAAGTGTTCATTTACAAGTACCCATGTATATGTGACGTCAATGCCGTCATGAGCATGCCAGACCTGTAGGTGGCAGTGTAACAAGAAGCTCAAGCCCACGTTAGCCAATCAGAATCCCCAAAATAGCAACAACATCAACAGCTCACTTCCTCTCTCTTTTCTTCCTCACAAATGTGCATACAAAGATTTCCCATCGCCGGGGATTGCCAGTTTTTAGAAAGACTCGTTTTCAGAGGTGATTCTTCATTTGTGTGTAAGCAAACAAAATAACCATGTACGTGTAAACGGGGTCTATCACTCTTAATACAGCCTATGCACACTGCTTCAACATGTAGCAAAATCCAAAGCTTGACAGGCCTGCTGTGCCTAGTTACAGTTGCTAAGCTATGATTGGATAATCACTGTTTGGGGTAAAGGAAAGGGTTTAGGAAAGGGTTAATTACCCTGTGTGAGGTGCATTCTTTTTTTATAACCGCATACTGTAAGATTAGAGTATTCATAACGTGCACATTTGTAAATAGGCATAATGTAAGTTTTATTTGATTTATTATTCTTTGAGTTGAAAGGTTCTATTGGCACTACAGTATCTTGTAACTCTTGCCACAATGTTAGAGATGTGGGGTTGTGATAATGCACAACATCTTGCCATTCAGAATCATTCAGAAAACTAAAGACATGAACTTCAAGTAACTTCAAGTACTTTCTTTCAATTATTCATAGGACCGGTGGCCATGAACTCTTTAGCAGTGGAGCGATCGAGCTGACGCTTCAATCAAGACAAAGCAGACAAACAAGCCTGAAAATGCTTTTGTAATCACATACATATTTATGTACTTTGCCACCAAGGACTCTGCAAGTAAACCTTGTCATCCACTATATATCTGAGTGACATATCTGAAGAAAAAGAAGGCAAATTTTTGAAGAACGGGGTTTATGAAGGAAAGGAAAACAGTAGCTGAAAAAACAGTGAAAAGAGGACAATGCTGACAAAGAACAAGAAAGGAGACTTGACTGTCATTTAGGGGGAAAGAGTTAGGATGTCTGAGAGTAGGTATGCAGGCAGATACAGTGGATTGCATAAGTTTATCCCTCAACTCATCTCCTCATCTTATGATTGCTGTCCCTGTACTTCTCTGTACAGATACACAGTGGCTTGCATACGTTTACACACCCATGCTAAAGTCGATTAGAAAGAAATTGATCTTAATGCCTTAATTCAAAACATTTAGGAAAATCTTTTAAACCTTTTAAGGACACCAATTTTCTTTGTGAATGAATAATGCAATGTAAATAAATAATATCCAGGATACCATGCATACTGATAAAGTTCTCTTGGCCTTTGGAATTAAAATAACCCCATATCATCATATACCCTTCACCATACCTAGATATTGGCATGGTTTTATTTCAGTTAGCTTAATAGCTGGTTTGATTTGCACTGAGAGATGATCTTATGGAAAGTTCCCCATGCCTATCTCTATGTATGGTGAAGGGTATGTGATTATGTGGGGGCAAAGACCAAGGGAACTTTATCAGGATGCATAGTATCCTGGATCCATGAAATAACTGGCATTTAAAAATAAAAATCTGCCTGCTTCTATGGGAATTTAACATAGGGGTGTACAGTGAGGTTTGGGCACCCCAGGTAAAAATGTGTATTAATTTGCATAAAGAAGCCAAGAAAAGATGGAAAAATCTCCAAAAGGCATCAAATGACAGATTAGACATTTGTATAATATGTCACAAAAAGTTAGATTTTATTTCCATCATTTACACTTTCAAAATAACAGAAAACAAAAAAATGGCGTCTGCAAAAGTTTGGGCACCCTGCAGAGTTAATAGCATGCACCGCCCTCTTTGGAAAGCTGAGACCTGACAGTGTCATGGATTGTTCTCAATCATCATCTGGAAAGACCAGGTGATGTCAATCTTAAGGTTTTAAATGCCCAGACTCATCTGACCTCACCCCAACAATCAGCACCGTGGCTTCTTCTAATCAGTTGTCTAGAAAGCTGAAACTGAAAATAGTTGCCGCTCACAAAGCAGGAGAAGGCTATAAGAAGATAGCAAAGCGTTTCCAGATGCCAATATCCTCTGTTTGGAATGTAATTAAGAAATGACAGTCATCAGGAACAGTGGAAGGTAAAGCAAGATCTGGAAGACCAAGAAAAATATCAGACAGAACAGCTCGCAGGAGTTTGAGAAAAGCAAGTCCAAACCCACGTTAGACTGCACGATCATCCAGAAAGACCTGCAGACACTGGAGTTGTGCTACACCATTCCACTATAAAGGGATACTCGTACAAATATGGTCTTCATGGAAGAGTCATCAGAAGAAAACCTCTTCTACGTCCTCACCACAAAAATCAGGGACATATAGACAAGCCTGATGCATTGTGGGAATAACTTCTGTTGACCAGTGAGGTTAAAATAGAACTTTTTGGCCAGAATGAGAAAAGGTACGTTTGGAGACACAGAATTTAATGAAAAGAACCTCTGTCCAACTGTTATGCATGGGGGTCAGTCATGCTTTGGGGTTGTATTGCAGCTAGTGGCACAGGGAACATTTCACGAGTAGAAGGAAAAATGGATTCAATCAAATTTCAGCAAATTTTGGACGCTGACTTGATGCCATCTGTGAAAAAGCTGAAGCTAAAGAGAGGATGGCTTCTATAAATGGATAATGATCCTAAACACACCTTAAAATCCACAGTGGTTTACATCAAGAGGCGTAAACTGAAGGTTTCGCCATGGCCTTCACAATCTCCTGACCTCAACATAATTGAAAATCTATGGATAGACCTTAAAAGAGCAGTGTGTGACAGACAGCTCAGAAATCTCAAAGAACTGGAAGACTTTTGGAAGGAAGAATGGGAGAAGATACATCAAACAAGAACTGAAAGACTCTTGGCTGGCTACAAGAAGCGTTTCCAAGCTGTGATACTTGCCAAAGGGGGGGTACAAGGTATTAACTCTGCAGGGTGCCCAAACTTTTGCAGACGCCATTTTTTCGTTTCTGTTATTTTGAAAGTGTAAATGATGGAAATAAAATTTAACTTTTTGTGACATAATATGAAAATCTAATCCGTCAATTGATGCCTTTTGGAGATTTTTCCATCTTTTCTTGGCTTCTTTATGCACATTAATACAAATTTTTACCTGGGGTGCCCAAACTTTCAAACCCCACTGTATATACCTATGGACCCTGTATTTTAAGGAAGAACATTCATTTATTTACAATACGTTATTCATTCCCTAGAAAATTGGTGTCCTTTAAAGGTTGGCTTTTCCTAAATCTTCCAAAAAATGTTTTTTTTATTTCTCTTTTTAAATCGACTTTAGCATGGGTGTGTAAACGTATGCAAGCCACTGTATATCTGTACAGAGAAGTACAGGGACAGCAATCATAAGATGAGGAGATGAGTTGAGGTATAAACAGGGAGAGAAGTTAAAAAAAATAGGCAGATACAGTAGATGGCACTGCCAGAACAGTCCATCTGTTGCTTACTGGTGCTTACCTACTGATTAAAATCACTTGCTAATTCATGTAAACAGTATCATACATGAGGAACAACATGGTTTATCCAGTGTGGTTTTACAACATTAAATTTTATTTATGAAACTGTGTTGTTGATAAGGCCAGCCTAATTTTCAATATGCTCTATCTCTCAAGATCAGACCCAAGGCTACAATGGTTTCACAAAGCTGCGCGCTAAAGTCTAGTCATTAATCATCCTCACAAAACAGCATCCAGCAGCTCAAAGCTCTGCCTAGCCGCTCAGCAAAGTGTTTCGATCTCTGCACAGGCATCTCTCTCTCTCTCTCTCTCACACACACACACACACACACACACACACACACACACACACGAGTGGTTACAAACAGCATGTACTGCACACACAAACGCATGACCAGTTGCCAGGACTGATTCATGTTTCATCTGTTCTCCTTGATCTCCCAGTCTTTCTTGGCCAGGGATCGACTCCTCAATAATAGTCATCAATCATTACGGAACAAAGTTGCAGACAGACAATATTTTGTGCCAGTATTCAATATTCAGCAAGTCAAAACCAGAAATCAATTGCAAAATGTATAACCCCTCCAGGTTTTATTAAGGATTAAGGATCACTAGCCCAATCAGCACCAAGATGCATTAACCCTTTATCCAATCAGACCAGATTTAATATGTAAATCAATAGTTTACTATGGTCTTAACATATCATGTTGTAAACATATCTGCATACTGTATCAACCATAAACTGTTTTATAGCATCAAATAACTAATAAAAACAAAACTTATCAGACAAATGAACACTTGAACAAACACCAGCGTGATCAGACCTACCTAAAATGACAGAAACCATCTTAGGGATTTATTTTATTTTTTTAAATGTATACTTTGATTTCTTAGTTTGGCCTGTCTGTTAACATGGAGGGGGCGAGGTTTATGAACTATAATGCAGCCAGCCACAGGGGGCTGTTTTGGCTTCACTTCTGTGGCGCTGTTAAGCATTCCATCTTTATATAAAGCCTATTATATCAACCTAAGACAGACTGTATGTGCCATTTCTTATATAGCCTCTAAAATTAATTTTACCTGATTTATTCAGACCACTTTTTGTGGTAAGCTATTTTTACATCTTAACTTGTCTTTTATTTATTTCTTCATTTGTATCTTTGTACATTCTAGAAACAAAGCTATAACACAATAATAGAAACGCCTTATTAATATAACAGTATAATACAAAGCTAACACTAAAATTATGGAGAATTGTCTGTACATCTCTGTAACTCACCATGTCATCCTATAATCTTCAAACAGGTTCAGATTTGTCACTTTATCAGAAACCTTCATTGTACAATTATTCACATTAAAGCAAGCACCTGACATCCTACAGTGTTATCTAACATTGGCCTGCGGTTTGAAAAACAGGCCTCTATTATTCAAGGATCTAATATAACTTACTGACTCAAAGATTATATGACAGTCCAGTAACCACTTATAATGAATGATCATGAACTATATTACTTTTATTGCTGCACACAAGGTCGGTCTCTCTTCTAGTCCCTATTAATGTTGGGCTTTTATGAGGCAACTTGATTAAACTGTGAATTAGCACTCCAACTTTTCATGACTCAGTGAATCCAAGAGTGACATTTACAGTACTGTATAATATGACTGTATCCGTCATCTGGCCACCAAGGCATATCCAAATGACAGGAAAAGAAATGGAAGCATTTTTTTCACCATAAACATTTTTTGACATGAAGTGAAATGCTCCATTTATGCATTTTCATCTTTTGGCAAGCCACAGGTTTACTGTTTGTGTTTATTGCAGGACTAGTTTGATGTAAGTGCTGACTTAGCCTATTATTGCTGCCAATTGTATTAGGTGCTATATAATACCTATATATAGTATAGCCTTTAATGGCCAGTGTAATCCTGTAACGTGTTACATTTTATAGTAGTATTCCCAGAAACAATATATTAAGCAGGCAACTATTTCTATATATTTATTTGTCTCAAAATAAATGAGATGATTTACAAAATAATATTGGTAGAGTTGCCCATTTCAGCCGGTTAAAGTTGGACTTCCACATTGTCGGTAAGTACATATATGTATGTTACCAATATATATATATAGAATATCTAGATATTTACATTTTTCACTCTACATGCTCTGCACACCCATATAAGAATCTTTTATTTTGTTTTTTATTTATATAGCTAATATCTCGATTCCCTACAGTGTTTTTAACTGTTTCTGTGTTATATTTTTAAGCTGTGAACTTTGCACGTAATTTCGCACTACAGTGTACTGTGGTATGACAATAAAGAAATCTTGAATCTTGAATAGTACTGGTTTAGATTTGGCAGTAAATATTTTTAGTGATTTGTCAATAAATTATGTTTGTAAGTCAGTCACCGCCGATGTCTGTATTATGTTCATCTGGACAACTTGGATTGCTTACAGCTAGCATGCTGTTCAAAGGTGGATTTTCAAAATCTTGGATTACTCAGTACAAACATTCAAAGTCAATGGTGCACCTGCAAAGCATAAACCATCATCTTAAGGAATTGTTCCCTGTGGAAGATATGATTCATGCTCTTCACAGCAGACAGGTATCCTGCCAATCACACACCTAATTGAATCCCATTTCTGTTTGTTGTTCTTTCATCAACATGTTTTTTACTTTGGCTGCTTCACACTTAACATTATTTTTGTCCTCATCAACCTTTTTGTGTGATTGAGGGAAAGACGTAGGGGGTTGATGAGGGAGGGAGAATGAGTAGGTTTTTATGGGTAATATGGTTACGATTGAGTTAGTGAATGATGTCAGGGAGAGATAGCCCCTGTCATCAAATCCGGATCACTTCCTTTGCCCTCACCCGTGACCGTAAGCAATTTCGAATTCCAGTTTTGAAAACACGGGTGACGGAGCCGGAATATTAGGTTGTGTTTGCTTCATGCTTTACTTTTCATGCACATTATTCAGATCCAATCAAACCTTGTTTGGCCTCGGTCCTCTTATCCTTTTACCCTGTGTTCTTTTTCGGTCAATGTTGTTACCAATTGTAGATACAATAGGAAGGTTTTGTATTTAAAATGACTTGCTTTATATATTTTAATATATATTTCCACACCAGTAATTCTCACTACAGTTAAGTAACATTTCTGTAAACTCACTGCACTTATAATTTGATAGAGGATATGTGGCTGCTCTTTAAAACCTGCATTGAAACCTAGTTTCTGTTTAGTGCTAAGTGGATCTGTTTTAGCCACTGCCAAGAAGTTTTTTTTTGTGATAACATTTTTGTATTTAAGCAAAAGTACAAAACATTGGTCCAGATTCCTGTACAATATACAGAAAAGTACACTACACATTCCGGAGAAGGCACAGTGTGCCTCCTCCACAATCCCTCCCTGCAACCAATTGTTTCCATACCAATGCAGGAAGGAGGGAGACAACAAAAGCACAGCCACTGCCAAGATTGACAACAAGTCCATATACTGTAGCTGACTGTGCACCGTAAACAAATCTCCACCCTGCTGAGTAAAGCCCGGGTCTCTTGATCTAATTTATTTTGCCAGTCTCATGATAGCTGATTGCATTTCCTATATGAGTCTGGCAATGTGAAGGACTCCCCAGAGGGACTCCACAGGTGAGAAGCGGGCAAGCAAAAAATTAAAAGATTGGCAGTGGCAGTGGCAGAAATCAATCTGTTATGAATACAGTATAGATAAATAGCATAAGAGGTATCCGACTACGTCAACAGTATCAGCTAGAGCTGCAGAGAGGCAACACATGGACACAAATAATTTAATTCTAAGTAGCCATTACCATTGCTTTTTTAATGGAGTATAACATATGGAAGTGGAAAATTACTCTCAGCTGACAATTCCTCAAGTGGCACCTTTCTTCCAATAGTTCTAATAACTGGACATAACTGGAAGATACTGTATGTATCTACTTTGCTTTGCATTAATCTGTTTTAAAACCTGGATTAAAACTATTAAATTACCATTGTGTGAAACTTAAAAACAAATACCTGTTAATAAATACATTTACTTTAAGCCCTGTGTATCAATAATTAAAATGGATGTACTACCTTGTGTCAATTTTTACTCATCTATGATTCCTCTTACTCCTCCTATTGGCTACTAGGATAAACTTCACTCATTAATATCTAAATATATATGGAAAGGAAAGAGGCCTATTCAACAAGACAAGGCACAGGAAGGGCTGGCTCTCCTAGATTTTAAGTTTTTATTTTTGGTCATTTGTGTTACACCCTCTATCTATTTGGTTCAATCCTGGTTCTTCAGTCTCTTGGAGACCAATTGAGGAAAATTTGTCACTGCCTCACAGACGGCAGGACCTAGTGTATTTCAACACACCGGTGAAAAAAGCCAAACTACGTTTAGGCCCTATAATTTCATTTCTACTCACAACTTTCCACAATGTAGTGAAACAAGTGTGCAAAGCTCCTATATGGCACAATCACTCCCCAATTTTCAAATTTTTTCACTTCTTATACCATTTTCATACCCACAATGGAAGAATAGGGGAGCTTATGTTTTAAAAGACCTGTACTGCAACCATGGCTTAAGAGCCTTTAATAATTCACAGGCTGAGTATGATCTCCCGGGATCATCTTTTTTCTTCTACTCACAGTTAAGGTCAGCCATGAAGGCATTTGGTGTCCCATGGGAATCAGCTCTCCGCACACAGCCTCTTCATATAATATTGGCCTCAGTGGGACCAACACGAGGGAATGTCTCTAAACACATGACATAGGGACATAGTTGCTGTTAATGTTGAAGATATCTGTTGGAAAAATGTGTCGTACATCTAGGAATCCAGCTCATCAACTAATACATTAAAAATTTGCTCATAGGATGTACCTTACCGCTAGAAGGCGCCATTCTATGAAAATTACTACATCTCCCAATTGTGACCTATGTCCACTCTTTGTCTTGGGGTCGTTTATGCATATGTAGTGGGAATGCGCCATTGTGATTAGGTTCTGGAAGATGATATCTCTCACTTTGAGTGACATGCTTAAAATTAGGATTATAGACTCTCCGATTGTGCTCCTACTAAATGATGACTCCTGTTTAGATTTGTCTGTACAACAGAGACGCATCTTATGGGCTGGCTTCACGGCAGCTAAGAAGATGTTGGCCTTGAGATTGCAAATACCTTAACCTGGCAGCAACGGGCCAACTCACTTCTTGAAATTGTTTTGATGGAGTGGTCCGTGGCTGGAATACATGGCGCCGGCATTAAAACTATCCGGGCATGGGATGAAACATACACTTGGAGCGCACACTTTAATTAATGAAAGGGTGCAGCGTCATCATCTCGAGTCTCTTATTTTGTTTTTGGGGGGGAGAGATTTGGGGAGTGGGGGGGGTACAGTTTTTTGGTTTTACTTTTGGATTATCTTACATTTTGTGTGTGTGTGTGTGTGTGTGTGTGTGTGTGTGTAAGGGATAGGGGGGCTGAAAAAAAAGAATTAAGAAAAGGGCTAAAACTGTGATGTGTAATGCTGTTAATCTTGTGCCTTTTTCAATAAAAAATTGAAAAATAAATTGAAAATAAATACATTTAGAAACCAATCCAGGTGCCAGTGATGCCAATACAACTAAATCCCATATCACAGTAACGCTGCCGCCCTGCCTGCCACAAGACAGAGACCTAAACAGATGCTATCTATCCAGTCATCTGTCATCCTGTCCAAACAAAAAGCCACCAGTGTATTGGAGGCAAGTGAAGTGGAATGCGCATGTCAGTACTGTAACTGATGATTATATTGCTTAAATGAGTTAACATTTAGCCCTAATGGCAGGGGAAGATGAACTTACATGTTCAGCCAGCTCTGTAACCAGACTGATGCAGACATCTGAGACTGCTATGACAAATGGTAACGCCCCTAAACACAGTAGCAACAGCAATCCTGCCAACTATAATCCTGAGACCAGAAAAGGTTCCAGTAAGATACTGACAAAGAGATGATGCATACTATGCAGGGAAAGAGGGAGGGGGAAAAGACACAGCAAAAGAAAAGGCAATCTTTTCTTAGATATGTGACTGTGAATAAAGGCTTTCAGGGAGATTAATTTACTAGAGGCGTGCCACCTTCTTGGCCACTTTGACCCCAGCGAAGAGAAGATTGAATAGATAATTCTGCAGGAGCTCGGCACATTCTGCCCTAGACTGTCTCTGAAAGAGCTACAGCATTATCTTGTTCACACCCTTGTGCTTCTTCTCTAGGGTGTGCTTCAGTGAGTCTTCTGGCTGACGACATGTCAGTCATATGCACCACAGAGGAGGATAATGAAACAGTCATAAAACATTATCGGTGGAGTAAAGCCAGTGGACATCTCCAGGCCACACTGAATGACACATGCATACCACGCAGAATGCTAAGCAGCTGTGGCAGCGCTCTGACGTAAGGTTATTTATAACATGCTAAAATAAAGTCAGGTTGAGGATCCCTCAAACTACGATGGGCCATAAATAGGGTAACTCAATGTAGCCAAAATTAAACCCCACTGTAGAATTGATAAGATAAGACTGGTGTATTAGGTACCATTTTAAGCCCCCTCATTTTAGGCATTACTCTTTCGGGATACCGGAGGAGGCCCTGTAATTGGAATTCTTACTCATTATGTTGGCAATTCTAGTGGAGCAGTCTGTTGGGATAAGAACTCTTCTTAAATTGAAGCCTGAATCCAATCTGTGTCATCAATATGCATATGTCTTGGCAGCTTCTCACAGTGTTTGTAAAGTAAGAGTATGCTCATTAGTACAGTATTGCATAACAAACTCAGTTTCCGAATCTTGATAAAGGACATTCCTGCCATGTTAATGCCACAGAATCTGCAGACTTTTTTTTAAACATTTGCAGCAAAGTTAGTTCACCTTATTAGTTCTTGCTCTATAGCAACCTTTTAAATGTTCTCCTTCTAATTATGTTCAGTATGTTGGGATGTTGAAGCTGTGGCAGAAGACTCCACTTCGGCCTTCATTCTGATGTAGAAGCAGAAGAACAGTGTGCTAAAAAAATAAGATTATACATCATTTGTGTGTGTGTGTGTGTGTGTGTGTGTGTGTGTGTGTGTGTGTGTGTGTGTGTGTGTGTGTGTGTGTGTGTGTGTGTGTGTGTGTGTGTGTGTGTGTGTGATGTATGTGTTCCCACTCGTTTGATATCAGCAAAGCAATATGCAATAATTGCAATAATATGATTTAGTTGGGTGAAACACCAGAATACTATTTTAAACCACTGCATTAGTATGTTCACTGCATTCCACGAGGTTCTTTGAAGTTATTGCAATTTATTACTAATAACTAACAACTACTTTCCTTAAATTACTTCCTATATCTTTTACTTGGGTATGTAATTTTCTGTTTCTTAGAAAGCCTTCCAGCAACTTCAAGAGAATGTCCCCAAACTTGTTGCTTTAAATTAAAGCAGGATATATGGACATGTAAGACCTACTGTTAATTCACAGTTGTTAGCTGGCTAACTGGTTTGTAGACTTTACTGTTATTACTGCTGATATATATGTAATATAATATATATGATAAGAAATTGGTCACATGTCCTTTGTACATTGGAGTTATCACTATACGAGTGCTGAACATCTGTCCAAAATTCTGCTTCTTTACATTTTGTAGACCAGATGGAATCTGATGTTTACAGTTAACATTTTAGACTGCCATTGAGCTCAATTGTACAACAGCTGCTCTGGAAATCTACAACTGACCGTTTGTTCACTAAACCCCTCCCCCAAACAGTGACTGTCCAATGACAACGTAGAAACCGTAACTAAGCACAGCAGGTTTGTCAAGCTTTGTACTTCTCCACATGTTGAAGCGGTGCAAAGGGCTGTTACAAGAGTGATGCATTTCAGAGTGTGGAGTGTTTTTATTCTAGCCTGTTGAAAGCCAAAGATAACAGTGAAGTGGAAAGATATAATTACAATTATGCCTTTATCTGCTTCAACATAAGCTGTAATTGTTAGAATGCCTGGCTTAATATATGTATCTACATACTTAATGTGCCAAGGAGCACACCATGTCAGCTAAACAGCCAAACAGGGTTATGTAAGAAGGAAACAACAGTCTGCTCTTACATTATGTGCAGTTGGCCGGTCATACAAAAATTCGCCAAAATACAAAATAGACACATTGCCAGTAAGATATTATGTTTGGGTGCTACAGTATGATTTCATGTTTTAGGTAACCTTCAACACACTCAAACGTAACTCTAGTCTTGTACTTCAAAATCAGTCCATCTGCCTTTCTGTTTAAAGCTACTTAATAAGTTATGTTGCATTTTATCTTTGCAAGTAAGAAATTAACAAGCATAGCCCATAATCATCTCTCTGGTTGATTGAGTACAGTATAAATTTCTTGAGACCACAAATGTCTTCCTTTCCTTTCAAGTCTCATCCAGTGATATGCATGACTGTAATTATAGCAATCGTAAAGGCAACAGAGGGACAGGTTGGTAACTATGCCCCCGGTGGTTTCAACATCATGTGCCAACTCCTGTAATTATGGCTTAGACTAATATTAACTGAGATGCATTCACCCATAAGGAGTGAAAAGTGACCATAACCAGGGAAAGTCACTTTACAGATGTATAATCATCATATATGAAAAATAAAGTGATTTTAAGCATTTCCTAATTATACATATGAATGACATTGATGTATCGCTTTTTTGAATGAACAGGACAAGAAGCCAGAAAAGGGCAAAACGGCACAATGCAAGAACAGAAAATTGTTCCGAGGTAACTGGTGCTTTTCTATCATTGTCATTACATAGACATCATTTACTAATCGACAGTATGAATTCAGTTGCCTGACAAACATAAGCTCAATTGAGTTATTCAAGTGACAGAAAACCCATTACAACCTCATACAGACACAGTCTACCACCTCTCTAAGTCCGAGCGCCATATATTTAACCTGCAGCTGGCATAAACGATTCACATCCATCATCAGCGGACTTTCTTTGTTTCCAGTCCATCAGCTCTGACAACCCCTCCCTGCTTCCAGCATGAAACATGCAGCGTCACAACTAATGACTTTGCTGGCAGTCTTGTGGCAAGCTGTTTGCTTTGTTTGTGTTGACAAATATAATATATATATATATATATATATATATATTTATATATATATATATATATATATATATATATATATATATATATATATATATATATATATATATATATATTTATATTTAGACGGTGTCATCTTTAATTTGGCCCCCCAGGGGAAACGGTAATATGAAATATGAAATGCTTGCGTGCATGTGCAGGTGTGTTCCCACAGCATCACTCATCTTTTAATATGACATCTGTGCTAGACAAATTCTACCAGGTCTGAGTGTATCATCCACATAAATGCAAGCTGAAAAGAGATTTCAAACGAACAGAAACAGCATCAGCTCCTTTAGTGCCTTCAATGCCATCATATGTTTCATATGATTATCGACCAACAGGCTGAGTGGAAGTAACATTTTCTTTGCAGGATTTCCCCAACCTTTGCAGCTGTGATCACATTTCAGATCACATTTTGATCACACATGATCAAAACCTTTCAACAAAAGCTGAGGCTGAAAACTATAACTCGGTAAATTGGCAAATCTGGCCTTGTGGATTAGACCTTGTGTGTGAGTGTGACTGCATGCTGGTGTGTGTATATAGTATGTTTGCTTGCCACCTACTCACAGTGGCTAACACAAAGGGCGCCTGCCTACACAAAGCTCCATCCCAACGGTGTTGTAACTAAATGCCCAAGAGAAACTGCTCTTTAACATCCACATTATTCACAGTTACTTTAGTTTTGTTTAACACAGCCATGCACATCATTTGTTGTTTATCCACCAAGGTGCAAACATATTAGGACAAATTAAGGTTATCTAGGCACATGTTTGCTGTTAACCAGATTACTTCAAATCCCAGGGAATAGCATGGCACTGTTAAAGGGCAACTTAAATATATATTTCAACCTGGACCCTATTTCCCCATGTTTTAGTGTCTAAGAGACTAATTGGGACAACAATTTTTGGAATTGGTCCACTATTGAGTGAGAGCCCTGCCGGCCGGCAGCCATGTATTAGGCAGCAATGAAATCCTATGGGGCAATTATGCACCACCAATGTATGTTTACTAAAAGTGCTTGTTTTTCCATTGCCAGGCTTAAATTGTTATTATATGTGTCTGACTACATAATGGAAAGAAACCTACAGAGAAATAAAACTTTTTTTTTTTTTACTTTTTGCTATGCTGGTCTGTTTCTAACCAAGTCTTGAAATCTCTGAAATTTCACAGTTGTGACTTGAATCATTCACACTGTCAAAATAATCAAAATATTCAGCCATGACATGAATATCGTTAAGATAACACTATGTTTCACACTCTGTACTACAACACAATAAAACTCTTCCTGGAACTCCTCTCTCCAACTCGGAACTCCGCTATCTTTGGGCATCAAGTCACTGAGACTTGGTTAGACACAATAACAAAATGACGCTAGAAAGTATATAGTCGTATTTCTCTGTAGGGTCCTTTCTATAAAGTTGTCAGACGCTTATTATAATAATAATAATCTGAACCTTTTAATGGCAAAAAAGTATGTTTTAGCAAACATACTGTACATAGAAGGTTCTTATTTTCAGAACAAGACTTCTTTGTGAGCAAGAGTAGGTTAGGCCTAATTACATACAAATCAAAGGACTTTTAGTAAAGATATGTTGAGGGTTTGTAATAGCCCTGAAGGAACGCATTGCAGCCCTTTTCTTGGATGCAGGTTGTTGCCATTTCAAAAGTTGTTGTCTCCATTAGTCACTTTAAAACATGAGAATATAGGGTGCAGGTTGACAAAATACCAAAGTTCCCATTTAGTCTCTCAATCTACTGCTTCATTTCATCTTCTTCATCTTCCAAAAACATGTTCAGTTGCAAATGTCATGGTCTTGATGGCTAATAACTGTAACTGAATTTAAAATGTAAGTAGAATGATCATACTCATCTGGAGATACTGTGCTGTGGTACTGGATGTACTGTGATACTGTAGATATTGTACTGTAGATATTGTACTCTAACGGTATTGTTGTAGTGGAGGTACTGTGATCCTGCAAGTAATGCGATACAGTAGGCACTGTACTGGAGGTACTGTGATACTGGATGCTGTGATACTGGAGGTACTGTGATACTGGGATACCTTAGGTACTGTGATACTGGAGGCTGTGATACTGGGATACCTTAGGTACTGTGATACTGGAGGCTGTGATACTGGGATACCTTAGGTACTGTGATACTGGAGGTACTGTGATACTGGGATACCTTAGGTACTGTGATACTGGAGGTATTATTTTAGAGATGGTACTGTGTTCCTGGAGGTACTGTGATACTGGAGGTACTGTTTTAGAGGTGGTACTGTGATACTGTAGGTACTGTGATATTGGAGGTACTGTGATACTGGAGGTACTGTTTTATAGGTTGTACTGTGATACTGGAGGTACTGTGATACTGGAGGTACTGTTTTAGAGGTGGTACTGTGATACTGGAGGTACTGTTTTAGAGGTGGTACTGTGATACTGGAGGTACTGTGATACTGGATGTACTGTGCTGCAAAAGAGCCATAGCCTGTTTAAGACTGGGATTACCAGATCATAAAATAGAATTATATTGAAAGACAAAAAACTTGAATTATAACTTACAGAAAATCAATGTGATTTAACCTACCTCTCAAAATTGATTTTTAGCCATTAGCTGTGACGACTTAAAGGGACACTATGTCTAGTGAATCTTAAGAGAGCAACTGAATTCTGGCACCAGTCTTACGTCAGACTCCTGGAGTCTATTAAGTCTCTTTTTCTACTCCAATCAATATGTCCTCCAGGTGCAGAATATAATATGTGTAATCATAAAAACACATATTCCAGTCATCATTTCGATAATGATGAGAGTAACACGGTGTTGTTAGCAGTCATTGTGTAATTACCCGGCTGGCACAGACCATAAGGGAAACTAAACTATGCAAATATTTCATTTTCTCACAAAGGCTCCTTGGGGATCCGTTGTGTACATTGCAGAGGTAATATCATTCATGCCACGCCCCGATAAAGGGGAGTCCATACCATCAGCCCTAGTGTTAGCCAGTTTATCCAGAATGGATCTGGCTTCTAGGTTATTTTAAAGTTGCTGAAACTTAACCTGTGGGAAAAAAAAACAAAAAGCAGCACAAAGACAAACTGAAATGCCAAGAGGCAGAGGCTGCCACCCTTTACTATAATGAACAAAGCCTTGTGAACAAGGTCTGACAGCCTGTGAGTGACAGCTTAATAATTTCCAGTGTACTGGTACACTATAAAAGGTTTGGCTTTCCAGATCACTTTTAAACACTGAAGTAGAAAGGCCTTTGGGGCTGTGCTAGCCATTTGCATGCAGCTCCTGCTCCAGCAATATCTCATATTCCTCAATGGCAACGGTGTATTCATTGATTCAATAAAAAACAGATGAAAGATAGAAAAAGAACAGAATGATAATCTTTAGAAGTAACACATTTCTAAAATATGAAGAGATTAACACAGTAGATACACAGAACTCTCTTATCGCAATAACAAAAACCTGAAAACCAGGGATGCATTAGGGCTGCCATGATTATTTTCATAGCTGGTTACCTTTTCACTGCATTGCTTAACATATAAGGTGTTAGGAATAACAACACTAAAGCCATTGAATTGCTAAAAAAACAAAGGCTTCTAAAATCATATGAAACTAACTTAGCAGCATTACTTTGGATGAAATGTAACAAGGAGATATTTGATATTTCTATTTGATAAATGACGTTAGAGTGATTAACAATCAATTCATTTTCTATCTATGGACTAATCGATTAATCCCCTAATTGCTTCAGGACTAGGATAAAGGATCTGCCCTTGGGTGTTAGCATTATTCTGCTCTGCTCTACAGGTTTATCCAACTGCATTTAGGAAATGATGGATATGGTGTTTTCCCTTCTTCTATGGGTTGCTGCATAGCCAGAGAGCTTGTGTAGTGAAGCTTCAGCACCAGAGAGTGGACAACTCCACACCCTCGTCACCAGAAGACCCTGAGCAACAAATGGATTCTTCCATGAATCATAAGGGACAGTTATACCATCCTTCCCTCAGTACAAATCACTGCCCATGTGATCCCATTTGCTTTGTTGAGCACGAAGACAAACCAAATACTGACAGAACAGCAACACAGTATTGAATTAAGACAGAAGAGAGACCGCCCCTGGTGCCACTGGGACATTACCATGCTCCTGCTGAACTATTAGTTATATAGGGCTCAATTGGAAGAATCTTTGGGTATTATACTGTAAGAATCACTAGATATTAAAACAATCCATAACTTATGCTGACGTGATTGTCTCACCTAATGGTGTCACAATTTCATCACAATTTATGTATCTTACAAACAAAAGAAGATCCACAAGTGGGCAAGGTGGGTGCATAATAAAAGGTGATTAGTCCCTAATGACATATTGTTTTTCAGCATAACACGGTATTTTTTTGGTACATTTGGTACATTTAAGGCAATGCTATTGAGAGAAATGATGGTGGTTCAATGTCCTGCTTATTGTTTGACCAATAAAGTAGGTTACTGTCACGCAAAACTGCATTGAAATGGGGCATTTTTATTTTTTTGTTGCTGATCGAAAGGTTTTCCCAATAAAAACAGCACTCAAATAGTCTACCTCCACGCACAAATAAGGTCTATTTGTAAATTCGTCACACATCTAATCTACCAACAAGCACTGCATTTTCAAAATGTCCGAGGTTTTTTTAATTGGCTTGTTTTAGCCTACCTTTGCGGAGAAGCGCTGCAGGCACAGCGTTCTGATTAGTCATAGTTTTAAATGATTGTTATTATTATGGAAATAAGTGCAGATACGTGCATTAAACATATACCGAAGTGTAGAGCATGTTATGGATTTATTAAGCTCCCTAAATCTAGTCTAACCAGGTTCATATTGCTGACGGTAAATTTGGCCACATTAAATTGTAGGACATGTGAGTGAAGTTTGGCATGCCAGCCAGCCTCCATGAAAGGGACTGTCACCTACAAAGCGATCAAACCCGAGTAGTCGTTAATAGTAAGCACTGATTACAGCAACGCTCTGATATGAAACAAGTGGCAGTTAAAATGAAATAAGAAACTCACCATAGAGGGGTATAATCCGAAGATGGTGAGGGAGAGGACGGGGTACAGGACGCTCAACAGGACCCGCATGGTTACGGGCTCCGGGCAGCCACTTTTCTGCAAGGTGCAGTCCTTTAACATAGAGCTCCTGTCCTCTTGTTCACTCACCGCGTCTCTACTGTTGAACCACTGAGAGAGCGCTCCGACGCTGGCACAGGGACCTCGCCGTTACCGGCATTCCACCCACAGCTCCCCGGGGCTCCGACTGAAGGCAGTGGCGAGAAAAAGTTTTGTGTGAGGGGGAAATATTCAAATATTTCAGTTCCAGCAGACTGCAGGGGAGGCGCACCAAGGTGTGACATCACTTGATGGGTTTAAGGGCTCTATCTATCTATCTATCTATCTATCTATCTATCTATCTATCTATCAATCACCATGTATCCCTATGTATCAGGATTTATGACTTTCGTATTCACCTCCAGATTGTGTCCATTTGTAATGGGAATGATTTGCTATTGTTTATTTCAGCGCACACACCTCTTACTGTCACCGCACTCAAGATTCTGCCAAAAACTATAGCGTGTGTGCGTGCGTGCGTGTCTTGTCATTTAGTTTCCACTCAAATTGCTATGCATGGATGATAATGATAGTAACAAAAAAAACAAACAAATTAAGAAATGTATTGTAAGGAATATTGGACTTAATTCCATCAAAGCAAAAACATATTTGTTTTGAATATATTTGAATGTGTATCCATGGACAAGACGTTACTATAAATGATCTGCTATTGACGCTGTTGTAAGAACTACCCTTCACATACATAAAAATGTCCACAAATAATCATGTAACAATGGGCATTGTGCCGACAGAGATTCAGAGCAGGTGTCCTTAGTGGGTAGGAACTCGCTCTACACCTTACAAGTCAGAGAGGTATTTCCCTATGTTACACTTGTCTAGGATATATACTTACCTTCAAGGTCATTAAGGCAAAAGCAGATGTGAAACAGGCGTAGCAACACTAAAAACTCAATAAGGCTGTGGCTCTTCACATTTTCTCCTACTGGAGAAGGAAGCAGCCAAGGGAGCCTGGTTCTTTATGACTCTCATTCAGAGCTGAAGCTGAGAGCTTTTTTATTTACTGGGCTGACGGGTGGGTTCTGCACACATCTGTGGTTACCGTCATATAGTTTCATGAATGTCTCATGCCTGAGATATTCATGAAACTATTCATCAGTGGAGCTGCACTGGGGAGATGAGATGCCAGTGCGGGCTAATGTGAAGATGCTGCCTCTAGAAAGGCAGCAGTACAGGTGCAGTTGAAATCTTAATAATCTGGTGATCAGCTGTGTGACACCAGGTTCTGGTGGGGGGGGGGTCAAATCTAGTGTCATGAAGAAGAATCTCTCCGCACCCTCTCCACTTTTTTTTCTTTTCAAGGCACTTAATCTGTTGTGTGCAATCATTACAGCAGCAATCCATTTCTCACTTTCTGGTCTGTAACTCCATTTATTATGACACATCTTTCAAAGCAACATCATTAGATAATATCAGTAAGTATTGCTGTTTATACTAGATTAGGCAACGGGCGGTTACCGTTTTCAAGGTTTGAAAAAGTCACTAACATTTTCTGTCTATGGTCCCCTCGGACTGTTTGACATCACTGCTTTTTTGCCGACAAGACTTTGTCTGGATAAAATCTGGATATGAAAAAAATAACAGATTTGGGCTGGCAGTCTGACCATGACCAGCAGCAGAGGAAGGACTAACAAAAGTGAGTAGAAAAAAGTCCTACACGTTAGCGCTCTCCTTGAGATGTGGAGGACTAATTGTGCCATAGAAATACAGATGGCTTCTCTGGGGACACTTGATTAGAAAAAAGTGGTAACCAAGTTGTCTTTTACTGTACTCTGTGAGTATGTGAAACTGCATGACTCAGGGAAACCTTCTCCATGTAAAACTGGAAGAGCCACTCAACCTTTACATGCAGTTGATGGGGCAACATTTGGTTTCTAAATACTTTAATTAGCACAATTATTTTTTGCATTTGCTTATTCATCCATCCAGTTTATTTGATATATTTCGAGCAGTCTACTGTTTCAGGTGGCATGCTGTGTTTTTTAGACTGTAACATAGTGTTCCCTCCGCAGCAGATAGAAATCTCCTGTAATAATTTAAAGCAAGAGGGAATGAAACCGCTTTCAATACACCGCTAAAAGCCCTGCCTACCAATGAGCTCTACAGAGCCATGCATTTGTTTGTAGAGGAAACTTTGACACAGAAAAGGAACTAGGCTCACGTCCATGTTTGCATATTAATAAGACAAGTGTGATCTCTAGTTTTTGGATGAAATGATGACATGAATTAAATCCAATCTATAAAGTAGATTAGTGAGATCCAAAAGTGATGCAATGCCTATTCACAGCAGGATGATGGAGTCTTAATGAAGCAGGTGCTAATAGAGAGAGTTTAGATGGTTAAGTTGGAGTAATATAAAATTAAACAGACCTTCTACTGGAGGAAACCAATCAGCTTATTTCTATATTATTTTAGATGATCATGTTTGTGAACTGCAGGTTCTGCTGTTTGCCATGTGTAATGGTGTAAATGTACTACTGTATGTCTTTATATAATGACTATGCATTATTCAACACCCCATTAGAGGCCATTTATTGGATGGTGATATTTCTTTAGCTAATTGATAGCCTCTATCTCATCTCTGCTCTTTTACACCTGGAAACAGATCAGATTCTCACTCCCTTTTCTTCTCATCTACCTCTTTTCTGCTTTCCTTTGGATTGATCAAAAGACTGTCTGTATATTAAAAAGGAACTGAGATGTGTAATGTATCAATTACGGAGTTGTATAGACCCTTTGCAAACACCTAACCACGCCATGACGGACGGCAGAATCACCGAAAGCACAAGCTAAACAGGGTAGTAGACAAGCGGAAAGTTTCATCAGTTTCAATCAGTTTAAAATAAATAACACTAAATAAACTGTAATAATAATAATACTATTTTCTTCATTATGGCTTCTTCTATTGAACAGCAAGCAAATTGTTGTGCCATTTTTGGTCGAAGTAGGGCATCTGGTAGGTGCTCACAAAGAACGGTATTTGGAGAAGTTGGAGATAGCAGGATTGGATTACCTTCCCTCTCCCTCCCTCTGTTTTCCGTCTGCCCGACTTCAGTCCACATGATCTGTAACAGTGTCTGGTAAGCGGTATATCCCCATACTCTGGTGCTGATCTCAACAAAGTCTGGATGCTTTACTAGTTCTTTGTAGCTGGCTGGGATACAGCTATGCGATGCTACGCTAACGGTGTAGGGGGGGGTTAGAAGAAATGGTCAGTCGTGGCTACCCACCTACCATTGTTCACTGGGTGTGCCAATGCAACTTTCTAATGGATGCCTGGATTAATTATCTATCACACGTTAATCGATGCAGTACATCACAGAGTGTACGTATATGATCAGTAGTAACCACACTTAATTGTAACATCTAGCCATCTTCTTATCTGTGATTATATTTGCTGTGTAGCTTATGTTAAGATCTGACAGGTGGATATTACCACGTGATGGGCAGCAGCTAGCGAGCAGTCCAAAGCTAGCTGCAGCTAGCTGGTTGGCTAGCCGGGGTAGGAGCTCTGCAGACGCGCATTTAACTCATTTTTATTACTTTTTTGAAGCTACTCTCTTTGCCATGTCATCTTTCATTTAACCAATATCTTTGTATGTGTGTTACAGTTTCTTTCGATAGCTAAACAACAGTGGGCTCAACTGGGGTCACATGTGCAAAACTCTAACTCCAGTCTGCACAGCAGCACTTCATGTGGACCAAACTCTCGTTAGTTTTTCATTTCTTGAACACGGTTTTCAAAACTCTACACACTTTACACTTTACACACTCATGACTTTAACAACACCGTGCACAACACTGTGGTATTACAGCACTTTGTTCAAATGCTAACACACTGTTGTCACAACTGTTAACCACACATTCAAAACACAATAGGTAGTCTGGGGCCTGTCAAACAATGCTGATTGATTTCAGCTGAAAGCCTAAGCAGGTGTCTTGTTGTAGACTAGTTAGTGAACATATACATTATTTGTTGGGTATACAAACATAAAATAAGAACTACAAACAATTATACACTGTACCATTTGAGAGAAACAGTAAAAAGAGCAAAGATACCAATATGTCCAGGTCAGATGTCTGACGTTACATACACCGATATAAAAAACAAAATGTGAAAACCACTACCTTTTACTATAGTAAAACTGCATTCTTACTGTTTTTAATAAAGTAATGGAGGTGAATGCAATGGAAACACCACATTCATTAGCATTTAGAGATATTTTCCGTAAAAATCTGTATATTACATAAAATATATATATTTTCTTTAAAAAACACTATTGAGTAGTGTGAAGTCACTCAAATTGTTCAAACTGTAAAGATGAGAAAGTTAGTATTTTCTGTCTTGGTGTTTGATGCTAGTGTTTTTACTCTCAGTGTGTGCTGAGTGACAGTGTGTGTTATCTCAGTGAGGATTGTTTGGCTGCTCTGAGCCTGTTTTGAGTGTTAAGAGTTGTGTTGCATGGAATGAGTTTTGCAATCTAAAAACAACTGCAAGTTAAATGATCAAGGGAACATTTAGCTAGTTAGGTCAGTGAATAACACACAAATAGCTTTGTGGGTGGGTCATCATCGGGTTAGACATGTGAGCAGGAACAGCTGGTTACCACGGCAGCTAGCTGGTGCAGATACTTTTAATATATATGTCATTTAAAACAGAAAGGCAATACATACACATGCTTGTGTTGGTGAGGCTTACTATGCAGATTGTGTATGTGAGAACACGAACATGAGCGTTGACAGCACTTATTGTCTATGCTACAGCATAGCTCTGATGTCACGTGCAAAGGGTCTATACACAACCACAGAACCTATGCACACGTTGAAATGATTACATGTGTGTCTGTGTGTTAACCAGATTATTAGACACAAGCTGGAGGTCAAGGGTTAATGTATCACTGAGGGATAAATGTGTGTACTGTGTGTGTGTGTGTGTGTGTGTGTGTGTGTGTGTGTGTGTGTGTCCATCTGCATTGATTTGCCCGGAGGTAATCTAATGAGTCGTCTGGGGAGAAGCCTTGTGTCATGTGGTGGTCTCGGTCTCAGTAAAGAAGATTTACCAATATTAGCCACAGTGTTGTCTTCTAATGGCTTCAGTCCAAATTGCAGAGCTCCTTGTAGCATTAGCTATACGCATGAAGGACTCCTAGTAATTTTTTCATCTCTTGAGTTCATAAATTGGCAAGAGCACACAAATCTGAGTGGAAGTATGAGCAGCAGTCCAAATACTGTTGTTGTCACCATGACCTTTGTCTGTCCTTCTTCCCCTGCACTTGGCCAAGTTCACATTCCAACACTTATCGTCACTTATGCTAATGAGCTGTGAGACACTTTAAAGAATCTTTACTAATCCCCTGAGGTAGCCAGTCCCGTTGAAGAGACTTTGAAGAAGCAGAGAGTGAACCACATCCACATGTATAGCTTATTCATGGTAAAGCTGCTTACATCACCTTCACATAGCAGACACTTCAAAGCACCTCGCCTAGAGCCACACTCACTACTGCTACATGTGACAGATGTATGTGTTATACCGCAGCATCATCGGCAAAACCAATTCAGCAATTAACAGCAGAACCAACCCATGTCTTAATGTCTAAAAAAAAGATGGTTCAAAAAGTCACATTTAAGATAAAACATTCAGAGTTTTATGTTGTATACATGTAAAATATCAATAATATTTACTTAATGTTCTGTTTTTATAGTGTTCTTCTCATGGCAAATCTCAAGGAACACACACAACAACAAAACATCTGAGAGCTTGAGCAATAATCAATTTGACTGTACCGTGCAAAATCCTCAACAAAGCCAGGGAAGGAGGAGAAACCATAACTCCAATATTCCATCAAACCCAGTCACAATCAAAACTCTTTTTATCCCAGTATTATTAAGACACAGCTCAACATGACCAACAGGAAACAGAACAAATTCCAATGCGTGATGAAATAAGTATAGGTAGAGTATTGCACACACACACAGAACTACACACAAACAAGTGTGGGAAAACATGTTCCTCTTTATGAAATTATGGCAAAACATGAAGCATGAATCAATAGTCCCTTCAGGATGCTCTTTGTGATGAGTAAAGGTCTCATATGCCGTAAGCCTTCGGCAAAAGGTCGCACCAGAGCAGCACTTGTGCCAACCAGAGAGGTATTAGAGGCTAGCAAAGAAGCACCTGCGGGCCACTTGGACTTTAAGGTAGTTCAATTTGAGGATTGCACTTTAGTATCCCCTCTGCTGTAACATGAAGCATGGCAAGATCCCAATAGGGAACACACCGTGGATGCTTTTAAAGGGGCATACTCGAACTTAAGTAAAAAAAGAGCAAAAGAGAATTTTCCTTTGAGTAACATTCTAAAGTGATATGCTATGGATTATGATCATGAAACACAAAGCAAAGTACAGATGTCCCGCAACTGATACTCTTCAAACACGATTTCTGACAAATTTACAGAATAAAGCAATAAAACTGGTGCACAGACAACCATTTTACATCAGCTGTGATTTCACACACATCATAACGCCACTCAGGGCTCAGGAATGTCAGGCCCTACCACTGAAATGCATTAATACAACAATGAACAATCAGTCCTGCAGAAAACCACAGAAGCACAACTGACCACTGACCACTGGCACTCTGAACACACACACACACACACACACAATTATGTACAGAAAACATGTATAGTATGTACTATACAGCATGTGCTATGTCCTGTTATACCATATGTAGCTCAGTGTAAATTTTTTCAGGAAGACCTAACTTTTAATCAGTGCACTCCTGAATCAATTTAGCTGTTATCCAAGTAAATGTACTTTTTTGCTGTAAATAACTGTCGCATTTCTGCAACTAATCTCTCCTGATTTAAATACAGCTCAGTGTAAATTATTTCAGTAAGACCTAATTTAATCAATGCTCTCCTCCTAAATGGAATCAGCTGGTGGAGGCATTCACTTTCCTGCTAAACCAATCCAAATCATACACAAATTGTAAGGGCCAATCACAGAGTCACATCCCTGCTTTTAAAACTCTGTTTCTCCCTGTGCTATTCAGCCTAGTTTCAGGCAAAGAGTGCAACCCTCCACCCCCCCCCCCTTTCCACCTCCAGTCATCTACACCAGGTGACCGGTCCCGAGCCTCCTTCGTCACCACTACCGGTGTCTGGATTCCATCGGGGGTCTGATGGTTCTCTACCCCTATATGGATATACGAAATATTTGTATAGCGATGGAGTCTAATCGCCAAAGAGTTTGTACATTTTATTGAGCTGAACAATAAACCTCATTTGCATTTCTGCAAACATGTCTCTCCTGACTGAAATGTTGTTTTAGTAAGACATGCATTGATCATTGCAAATATTGTCTTCATTATACTCGTTTATTCAGCCAGCTCTTCTTCTTTTCCTGCTACCATAAGAGGGGGTTTGCCATCCACAACTCCTAGAAAAATGTATGCATGTGTTTCATGTTTTTTTTTTTATGTCAGAGCTGGACAACATTGACAGACCAATATCCAATTTGTATTAAAATTGTTCCATTACGGCTTCCTGTACTTGCCCTTTTCTATCTTCTCTGTTCCAGATTTGCCTTTCTGCCCTTTAGCTCGATTCATCTATTAAATGTGCTACTGCCATATCGTCCTTCCTCTGTCATTCCCTCTGCTGCGTTATTCCTTTTTCATTCACTTTGTGGCATTAGCTGCTCAGCAATATCACGTGGCATTTGGTGGTACAGAAAAATGGAGGGAAAGAAACAGCACATTCAATGTGAGGGGTCTTAAGTCATTCTGCAGTAGCTGGTGGCTCTGAAAAACACTTGGAACTTTGATCTCTACTATAGCTGTCATTCACTGAGTAACAGTTCTTTTATTTGCCATTTACAACAACAACATATTCTATTTGAAATGGAGCTAATTAATGGTACCCTGTGGACTTCTTGAACATATGTGGTGCTGCACTGGTGATTTCTTTATTGGCGCTTCCCGACATTATTCCTATCCATTGTGCAAAGACTTACATTGCACACTATAAGAAGTAATGCACAATTCTGAAGACTACCAACATCAGTAATGGGTATCACAGGCTAGTGGCAATAACCTGTAAAGCATTATAAAAGGAACATGCTGACTTATTGGGTCTTTAGCTCCTTCACCGTACCCCCCAGAGTTAGACAAATCGATACATACCCTTCTCATCTCTGTGCGTGCTGTAACTCTGTCTGACACACCTAGCATTAGCTTAGCCTAGCACAGATGCTGCAGGTAACCGGTTCCAACTAGCTACTGCTGCCAATAAGTGACAGAATAACGCCAACATGTTCCTATTTACATGTTGGGATTTGTATAGTCACAGGGAGTACAAATAACAAGGTCACATGAGACACAGCCATCTTCTAACAGCATACTAACTGGGAACTATATTCTCAGAAAGGCAAAGCACCGGTACTTGGGCGGAGTGATTACATAGACAGTTAAAGAAATAACGATTAACGCAACACTAGCAATAGCTAGCTAGTAGCGAACAAGACTGGTGATCATGGCTGACTTTGAGGAATTGTCAGAGGATTTTTACTTGGTATCAAACCAAGATCCAGAGCCATATATTTTTGAGCCAGAATACACAGAGGAAGAGTTACAAATTCTGGAAGCTGATAGACAAAATGCCAAACAGACTGAGGTCGAGGGGAGAACCAGAACGAACACGGACGGGTGTTTATGTGGAATCCAATTCATTAGCAAGATAAAGGTAAAGTCATGAGCGTTAGCTGTAGCACTGCTTTCTTTCTTGTGGGGTGAAAAAGCACATTTGTGACAGCACAGTAACATTACAGGGGATAAATGTAGGCCAACAACAACTGCAATAGTAGTGGCCACCCTATTCATGTAATAGTGTTACTAACGTTAACACTGTTACAGTAGTTAGTCCTCTGAAAACATAACGGAAGACTTACCGTAACTGCAGGGGATCCACTTTGTCCGGTCTGTACTAGTGATGGCATGGCCGCATAACCTGCAGCACACGTTTCATGGTCCGTGTGGCTAATTCCATTTTTTTCATAATAATAATCCTCAGTGAAATGTTCTGAGCAAACACAATGGAAGGTGACTATGAAGGTGGCTGCAGGTGTATTTGGATCCATATCCGGAGCAAGTTTCCATAGATTCAGCCAGTCAACGTTTTTGGTTGGAATTCTATGAACCATCATTTTATTACCTGGTCTCCCCTGTTTATTGTCACAGCAAACACCTATGATAGTAAACCATGCTTTTAGTAGTAGTTGTTGACTCTATTACTCCAACTCTGAGCACACTCCAGGTGATCTCTCTGCTCCATGACCGGAATATAGTTCCCAGTTAGTATGGGGTTAGAAGATGGCTGTGTCTCATGTGACCTTGTTATTTGTACTCCCTGTGACTATAAAAATCATAACATGTAAATAGGAACATGTTGGCGTTATTCTGTCACTTATTGGGAGCAGTAGGTAGTTGGAACTGGTTACCTGCAGCATCTGTGCTAGGCTAAGCTAATGCTGGGGGTGTCAGACAGAGTTACAGCACGCACGGCGATGAGAAGGGTATGTATCGACTTGTCTAACTCTGGGGGGTACGGTGAATGAGCTAAAGTCCCAATAAGTCAGCATGTTCCTTTTAAAGAGAAAATAAACAAGACTGCAAGTTGGTGGCAACAAAACATTCAAAACGGTTTTGCAAAATGGGTTAGGGTTAATGAGGTATGCTGTAATTTTCTGTCTGCTCACCTACGCCTACAGTGCAGAGAAAAAGAAAGTGAAACCTTTGGACTTTCTGACATTTATGCCCAATGTACCCATAAAATGTGGTCTGATGCTCATCAAAGTCACTGTAATAAATAAATACACTCTATGTAAACTACAAACACTTAAATAACGGTTATTCAAATTGGCATATTTATTCAAAGATCTCAATGTTAAAATTCCAAATAGGGCATTTGTGTGTAAACTCTTTCACAAATGACCTCCAAGAAAGCTACTACAAGTCAGATGTCCCCATCAATGAGTTGAAATTGTAGTTCAGTCACATGTGTAATTCAGAAAAAGCAAGATGGCAAAGAAAGTGTTGTGGTTTGGGGTTTTGTTTGGGTTTATTTTTCACTTTCTTTGGCCTCCTTGTGTTTTTGTCTTAGTTTTCTCCCTGGTCTTGTGTTGCTGGTCCTGTCTCGTGTTCCCCTGTGTCTGTTTGTTCTACTTCCTGTTTTATTTTGATAGTGTAGTTTCTTGTCTTGTCTTGTCTTGTCTTGTCTTGTCTAGCTTTGCTTTGTTGGTCTGATTGTCCTGCCCCGCCCTAATGTGATTCACCACGTCTCACCTGTTCCCCATCACCTCGTTACCTCTTGTATTTAACCCCTGTGTTTCCTTTGTCCTTTGTCAGATCATTCTAGTTAGTTTGTCCTGTTGATGTGCCAAGGCTTCCTGTTGCTGGAGTGTTCCTGTTCCAGACTTTCCCTGTTCCAGATTTTCCCCGTGCTCTTTTGTATTTCTTTTTCCCTGGGCCTGTGGTTTTTCTTTGGACTTTGAATAAACCTCACCCACTTTTCAGTCTCCACTACCTGCCTCCTGTGCTCTGTTTTTGGGTACTTCCCTCACTCCAACAGAAAGATTTAAAAAGGTGGAAGAGAACTCTTGGGTTACAATTAAGGATCTGTCAAAATATCTCAAAGTTCCTTTTATGTCTCAGCAAAAAGAAATCTATAGGGCGACAATTGGAAGGGCACCATGGAGAGAAGCACGGGTCTCCCTTGATGACATTGTACATATAAAATTGGCCACCTGAAAGTACTATTATGTTACTGAAAATATGTTCTGTGAAAAGTGTACAAAACAAACTATGAAACAAAAGAATATATTTTTTTGCAGAAAAACACTTTGTTTGGAGTGATAAAGCAAAGTAATAGCCTATCATAACACCATCCTTAAAGTGAAGCATGGAGTAGGTATTGCCATCATTTGTAGTTGTTTTGCTGCCACTAGACCGGAACAACCATTACTCATTCAGAAAACAATGCAAATGCATAAAAATCACTTTTACAAGTTGAAGTTTCAGGGTAGCTGTCAAAATTTGATGTTGAAAGTTGGGATATATCTAACATAAAAATGCTCAAATACACAGCGAAACATACAGACATAAGAAAAGTAATGTTTCAGAATGGTTTAAGTCAATGCAGGCATCAAATAATGAATATAATCAAAACAGTTTTGTACGGGTACATTCTCCAAAATTCCTCCTGTACAATGTGGAGAAGTGATCATTTGGTTGAGGTCACTGCTGTAAAATAAGATTTAACTAGTTACTAAAAACCAAGGGTTTACTTTTTCTTTCCAATGTGACATTGACCTGTTTGAGCAAATAATTCAATAAATAGGCTAAATCAAAACATGACTTTTTTTTTATTTTTTTACAAGCAGATGTAGCTTCACCATTATTGTGACTTTGATATCAAACTACAATTTATGACTAAATTATGTAGAAATGCAGAGAAACTACTTTTTATTGGCACTGCACATGTTTTTACCTGTAGGAAATTTGAACTGTCCAGGTTTAAGGTGCTGCAATCATGTGAAGTGGCCGTGTACTTATAAGACTGGGTTCAATGGTACACATGCCTAACTTAATGGCAGTGGCGTAACGAGCCAACACCAGGCCCTTATGCAGAATTATCAAGGCGGGCCCCCCTACTACAGCAGGTGATAACGGTGCAATGTCCACAAGAGATGACTGACAAAATCAGGAGTAAATCACACGCATCACAACAACAACAACAAAAACGCTGGTGAATGTGCACCATAACAAATGAAGAAACACACAAGGACAGCCCCTCCAGGATTTTGCGGCCTTTTTTTGAAATTATTCCATTCAATTCAATTTTATTTATAGTATTAATTCATAACAAAAGTTATCTTGAGACACTTTACAGATAGAGCAGGTCTAGACCACATAGAGTAGGTCTAGACTACACTCCAGAATTTACAAGGACCCAACAGTTCTAGTAGTTTCCTCCAGAGCAAGCAACAGTGCGACAGTGGCGAGGAAAAACTTCCTTTTAGGCAGAAACCTCGGACAGACCCAGGCTCTTGGTGGGCGGTGTCTGACGACCGGTTGGGGTTAGCGGCATTACAAGGCACAGCAGGACGTAGCAGGATGAACACTGCATCGCAGGACGTGTAGCGGGACCATGGCGACAGCTGCTACCATGATTTTAGAGCCTCCCTGATCCGAGGGAACATGCTGGGCAAAAAAGAACATAAGGACTCCGGGGAATGACTCCCCAGAGCTAGGTTAGTAACAAGCATTTCTGGGACATGGATGCACGTAAATGGAAAGATAGAAAGATAGAGGAGAGAAGAGCTCAGTGTGACAAAGGAAGTCCCCCAGCAGTCTAAAACTAGTACAGCATAACTAGGAGAGACAGGGTAAAGAGAGGAGCCTGGTTAGGCTAGAACTCTCCCCAACCGGATTGGGCTGTATGCCCTGCCTCCCTCTAGTTTTATTATATTCTTGATTATATGATAGATAGATCTGACAACTATGATGAGAAGCAGGTGGGCCGGGTTAGGCGGACGCTGCGACTCATCACTCCCTATTATTAATTATTGTGGCCCAAAATGCATGATTTTGTAAAAAAAAAAGAAAATTGCAATAAAACTTTGTTACAATGAAGTTGCAGAAGACAATCAAAGTTGCAATAAAAGATGGGATGTTTGGGCTCAGATTTCCTAGTAACCTTACCAAAAAGGCTCAGGATGCTGCAAATGATGGTGTGATATGAAAATGGCGGGTGGATTTAAGACAAAAAATAATAATTTATTGAATGAATCAATTTGAACATGTCTGTCAGTGGCTTGTTGATCTTTACGTTGTTAGTTACTTTCCTATCTTGGCCTGGGACGCATTCATGCGGCTACAAAGGTAATTAAGACTCTCAGCTCCACACAACTATCTCTGCATTTCTCAGTATGACTATGTTCAGAAGATTGTGTCGTCCGACATGGCTTTATAGGGGTGACCCCTATCGTTACTCTACTGTTTCCATCACTCGAACACTCAAAACTTTTGAAAAGATGACACAACATCTCTACTACCAGCAGGTTCAACATCATACCTGCTCCCTCATATGCCGCTTGCAATTCACCTCATACCCTTGCTGCTACATAACAAGTGGCACACTTGAATGGCAAAATGGAGGCAATGATAAAGGTGTAACTTTCCCTTCCAAGGTGCAACAAAAACAACAGGAAAGTCAGGGCAATGTCAGTCGAGCACAGTCTTCACTTGCCCACACACCTTTTGGGATTTACCAGGGTTGTGCATGGCCTATACAAACAAACACAACCCTCCTCTTTCACATAGGATTGAAAAATACAGGTGTAAATTATAAAATAATGAATGATTTTTATGATTTACCTTGGTCAGTTTCAAGGGGTTGCTATTGTGCAGGCTGATGACAGTGAGTCCTTATTGTGAAAATTGAAATCTGTGTCATAGTCTACTTGTGAAAAAAGGGCTCAACGTGTTGTGTGAAACAACACTGAATGTAGGATACCTGTTATTAAAAGTAATGATTTTCACATTAACAAGATGAACATTTTTATGGTATATGCTACTTCTTAACTGTATACGTTGCTGGATCTTTACATAATCAGCTAATTTAACTGCCTTTACTTTGGAGAAGTAAGAGTATTGCTATCTTTAATGATCACTGTAGGGTATAAAATAGTCTTTGTGACATGGTGTTGCTTCTTCAAATTAAGCTCAAGAACTTTCAACAACAACAACAACACAGGGATCACAATGGGCACAGCTAATTACAATGTACAGTACACCAATTAGCTGTTATATAATTGCCTCTTGGATGCTGCTAGTTGAGTGGCCTCTGGAAAATGACTCCTTTTTAGTTTGAACCAAATATAGATCTCTTTGTTATCTTACACAGTAAAATATGCCTTAGCTGGTTAGTCCCATCTGATGTCTAAGAAAGTATTTATCTGCCACATACTTACAAGATTATGCTAATTTTATCAAAGGGTTAGAGCAATTAACTGAAGACCAAACAATCCTTTCTACTTTAAGCTACTGTAATGAATTTATGTCTATGTTTGAGTGGAAACGCAGGATTCTCCCTGTGGACTTTCTAGAAATAAAGATTTGTAGCGAAGAATGGATATAGATTACACTAAGTATACAGATAATTGTGAATATGTACAATTTAATTGGAGTTAATGCTTTAATCATTATGAATCAGTTAATGAATTACTACAGTTTAGTCTTTTGCCGTGGAAAAATCTCACCTCCTGTAACTGCATGGCCAACCACATAGCTAGATGGACTTGAAAACAATAATTATGTTGGTTATACTTTATTTCAAGTCCCCCTCATTATCATGTATCAACGGTATTGACATGTGTTTAATATTGATTTTGGGGGGGCGGGGGTCTGACATAGACAGGAGACCCGGGCATGAGGATGCAGGATGACTTTGTACACAGAGGACACACTGTGTTAATAGCACCACTAACTACAGCCTTCAAAATACAAAACGAGTTGAATCAACACCAGTTTGACACTTTTTTTTACTTCTTTCAGGGAGCTAAGCACTGCAGGTTTCCAGCTGAAAAACAAACACTAAAATCTGTATAACACTTCACAAAATATTGGTGTGGACTCATGCCTGAGCCTGAGAATTTGCTGTCCAATCTTTTATACCAGCCACTTAGAGTAGGGTGCTGTACAGACCATCACACTGACTACTGATGGTGTTTTCCCCACTGATTGGCTCAACAGTGATGCTGTTTAAGTCAGAACAGACTGAATGCTTGCTGTCTTTATTCAATCTTTACGCTCTGCAGGCATGTCCGCTTCTCAGGCCACTTATCGTTCTGTGTTTCTGCTTTGCTTCTGTTTGACATGCTATGCTGCACAGGTGTGTGGACAAACATTCTTACTACATCATGCATGACTGAGGAGACTTGGGGAAATATCCCCTTTTTAATTATCATTCATTTATTTTGATGCTCTTTTAACCTTCATAACACACTTACTGGGGACTCTGAATAACTGACTCACAGGCAGCAGTTCATGGTCCAATAATGGCCCCATTTATCAGTCTAACACTATAATATTGAGCTTCCAATCCTTACCTTAAGGCAGTGAGGAGGGTAACTACTTCCCACCCACAAAAATGCTCATTTACTTGTTTGTACTATGACCAGCAGCTCTCCTGCTCTCTCCACCTACACCTTTCAATCAAACCACAAGTTAAGTTGGCAACAAGTGAAGGCCCATTCTGTAAGGTTTGTTGAAAGTCCTTCTGGGAGACCAGAGAAAAATCATTAACTGAAAGAGAAGGTGATAGAAAGCAGCTTCAAGAGCAGTGTAAATTATAACAGTACATCCCAAAATGACTCCTGGCATATATTGATTATTACATGCTGATTAAACCTTAAAAGGTTATTTAAGAACAGATGATCCCATTAAGACTCAAGCTATTTTTTTTTTTGAAATATTCATATTAGAATTAAGGTCATAACTGTTGTGAATAGAGTCAACAAGGTGACAATTACATTGTTATTAAGAGCTACTCTTTGTTAATCAAAACTCTCTAATAATGATATGCTGAATGTTGTGACTTTATTTCTTTGTGGTTTGACAGAAACTGTGTAATGGATTTTATCCATTTATAATATTGCTTGAAAAGCCACTGAAACAGCAATTAGATCATATCAGTGAAACTGAAAACAAATTCAGTAAAACAGGAAAAACAATATTAATTAGTTGATGTGGTATATTAATGCTATTAGCCCACAGATGGTTGCGTTTTAGGGTGTACAAAAAGGACCAAATCCTGACTAGTCTCCCACTGTGTGGAAGCTGGCATTGGATGCTGCTATTTCAAAGTGTAAGTCAATTCAAGTCATTTTATTTGTATAGCACATTTAAACGAACAACAGTTAATCCAAAGTGCTTTACAGGTAGAGCATGGAAGGCAGAATCAGTATGCCTTAAAGATATATAATCAAGTGTGCAAGGTTTCATGAATATAGTTAGGCAAAAGTAAAGTCAAATAATGTAACATAGAATAAAACAACAATGGAACAGAATTTGAAAATACAAAGAGTTCAGTTCATAGTAGGGCTGGGCGATATAGAGAAAATTAAATATCACAATATTCTTGACCAAATAGCTCGATGTCGATATGCTTTAACAACATTTTTGATAAATTTTCTCCAGAAATGATTTAATTACTTAGTGGGTAAAGGTAAATAATAGACATCACTTTACTGTGATGCAGTCTGTAAAACCAGGAAAAGACACCACTTACCATATTACGATATATCCAAAATCTAAGGCGATATCTAGTCTCATATCGTGATATCAATACAACATCGATATATTGCCCAGCCCTAGTTCATAGTTCTGAAACCTACAAAAAACAAATGAATCAAGGGGAATTAAAAGCAAGAGAGTAAAAATGCATCTTCAGATTTGATATAAAACTGGCAATTGTATTACAGGATTTGCTATGGGGTGGGAAGGAATTCCAGGGTTTGGGGGATACTACAGAAAAGGCAGAAAAGCAAATGTTAGCAGCTAATCTCCCATTTCTTATAACACTAGGCATGCTCCAATATTAGAACAATACTGTTTCTTTATTATATTGTTTATTATCAACTGTTAAGGACGCTGACTTTGTGACTGGACATGTAGCCTTTAGCCTCTGTCTCTTGGCACAATATAATGAAAAGCTATGTAGCTATCAAGTGCATATTTAAGACCTCTTGGTTCTTGCTTTATTAGGTATTAAAATGTCAACCGAAGAAAGCCTTTTCAACCAACTCATAAAGCTTGCACTAGTTTGATTAACTTTCGAGCTATAGCTTGTAAAAATCTGAGACAGTTGTCATTTCAGCTGTCAAAATCAACTCCCTGACAAGAAATGAGAAGCCTCCCGTCGTCTACCTATGCCTGAAATCTGCACCTACTGTAACAAACATGTCTATCAATTTGAGTGGTAAAACGCATATGTAGGATACTGTGTGAGAATGGAAAGCTTGACAAGCATAGCAACAGTAACCAATAGGGATGTGGATGAGTGAATGGTCAATGCCTGCTTAATGCAACACAGGGAAAGTTGAATGAAATTCTCAGAGATGTTTAGATTTTGTAGTAAGGGTCCCCTCACTGACCCTGTACCCTTTACTGCAGCTTAATACAGAACACTGACGCATCATCTTTCCTGTGTTTATTATCTCAAGGCTTTGAGCACACACTTTCTTTCTGAGTCTGTGTGATTAAGGTAAGGGTCAGCTCATTCTCTCCAAAGCCCTAAGGAGAGACATTGACATCTGCAGTCTTAGGGTCCCATCTTGCAGCGTCCAGCGCCCACGTTGTTTCAGTAGCAAATGCACCTGCCCCTATCTTTGTACCCCTTGGCGTGCTGGTCTTACAGGAAGGTGTGTTCAGGTGCATTCTTGTATTGCTATCTTGAGTGACCGGGAATGTGACCACCACTGACCACCAAATACCTGGTCTGAAGTCAAAAACGCAGCATTTCATCGCTATTTTAACGGCGTATTAGTAAAATGCACCTAGGCTTGTTACACACACACACACACACACACACACACACACAGGGACGCGCCGCAGCATACACACATGGAAAAGATAAAAAATAAAAAATTACAATGTGAAAAAGTATTATGATATGATCTGCTCACACGCTTTCACGCAAAAGCAGATCAGTTTCTTCTCCTGGAAATCTCTCCGCCATCATAATAGCAAGGCACCAAGGTACAAACGTGCCTTCATACACGCCCAAAATGCATCTGCACCAGCTTTCACTTTTGAACTTTGGATGGATATACAATGTAAAGAGAGTCACCTAACACTGGAAGGCAGGAACAAAAATGGTTCCATTTCCAAACATTCATGTCATTGAACTTTTTTTCTTAAAACCTAAACATAAGTACAGTGCTGTACGTCCTGGATAAATTACTTCTTTTGTGATGAAGTCTTATGGAGGCCCATATGGGACTTAATTAAAATAACAATGTAAACTTAAAAATGAAATTCAAGACAAAAACATCATAGTTTTCCACTAATATATGAGTGAGGCTAATTTAGATTAGATTACGCCAAGTCATTTCCTTTTGCATTGTTAATTGCATTATTAATCAGAACAACAACCTCTTAGTCTCAGACAAATCCTTTTTGGGACAGTATAACCAACTCGTAGTGGACAATAGCAGGTGCATGAACTTCTATACATATATACATACATACATATCAGGTCACATATACATTAGGACATAATATAGAGTCAGGTAGCATGGGATATCATAGAGACCACACTGTGCTGCCTTGGAGGGCTGTTTCAACTCAAAGGATTAGCCCAGTGATGTGTGACATTATCAATTTTCAGCTCAAATAAGGGATTTAGCTCACATCAAGCATTCCAGTTACTGGTCAAATAGAAGAGCACAACAATTGCCTCTAACTATGTAAATTTATATTTTATATAAATTTATAAATATTGGGAGTCAGATAAATTTCAGCTAGTTTTGGAGCAGCAGAATAAAGCTAGGATATAATCCTGTAGTATTTAGTATTATTATCAGTTATTTATTCAGAGTTTGCAGTTTGTTCTGCAGATAAATACAATTTCAATGAATAAAAAAAGTAATTGGATCCAGAAATGCTAATCGTTTTGATTGTGGTGACAAATAAAGGACATAATGTCAGAGCTCCAAAATGACGCCAGCACTTTGCTATTTTATAGTTTATTTCCAAAGGAAAATGCCACTCTCCCAGGTAGAATATTTTCCCTCTCTGAGTGTGACAGGACTTCAAATGGCCGTGATGTGAATAAGGCTGTTGAGGAGATGTGGGCTAAATATCAAATCCATCAGAGGCAGGTCGATAGGTGTGACCTTGTATATGGAGCGTTCTTTCTAACTTGTCTAGTAAACCGTGAAAACAGA
The DNA here is from genome assembly GCA_013375575.1 of Percina caprodes. Taxonomy (NCBI): domain Eukaryota; kingdom Metazoa; phylum Chordata; class Actinopteri; order Perciformes; family Percidae; genus Percina; species Percina caprodes. The sequence goes on from JABXJD010000058.1 coordinate 2,461,639, forward strand.
AGAGCATTTTAGAAGGAAACAGTGGATAGGATTTATTCATCTTAGATTTTTATGGCTTTCCCCTATTCTTGTCAGCCTCCAAGTGGTGTTCAGATCTTTTAATTGAGTAGAAGTCTCAATACTACCCTGTATGCACGTACTGTAAAAGCCATGCCTTCAAAACCTTACTCAAAGAGTACTGAAATATTGTTAAATATTGTTGAAAACGTAGTTAAAGTATAAAAAGTAAAAGGAATTATTATGCAATGGTCCATCAGGCTGATGCATTATTATACACTGACCAAAATTATAAACCCCCATTTTTCATGAGCAGAACTCAAAGATATCAGACTTTTCTATGTACAAAAAAGGCCTATTTCTCTCAAATATTGTTCACAAATCTGTCTAAATCTTTGTTAGTGAGCAAAATAAAAGTGTTGCATTTATAATTTTGATCAGTATAAATACATTATTAGATTATTAGATCCAAGCAAAAATAGCATTTTACTTTTGTGGAGCTGGTTTTAGCTAGTTCACTACAATGGTTCCCTACCTCAGCTAACTGTTAAAATCTTAAGTAAAACGGCTAAAACCTCATAGACATCTGATTGTGGCAAGAAGCCCGTGACTCAACTTTTATGTAAGTTGTCACAAGCCAAAACAATTGGGAACTATGCCTTTATTCTTGGACTTGCAGTTTATTATGCATCTTATGTTTTCTTTAAGGAAAACTTGTCAGGATAATTACAAAGTAGTCTTACCACTCAGCATAGAGCAGATTAATTAATTGTACCATAAGCATGTCAGGACTTATGCTTATGGTCAAATAAAAGAATCCTTCAAGCTGAAAAGGAATGCAATTTGAAAACATATTTGTGTGGGTGTTAAGAGAGATAACGGACTATTTAGCTGTCAGAACAATAAGCCATCTGACCTACGGCATGGCAGCCCAGCTGCATGTTACTTTATATTCTTTCTGTAGCTTTGTATAGTGTGCGTCTCACAGCTAGATTTTAGATTAGATTAAATTTTTTGACAAATGGATTTTCATTTTAGAGCATATGAAGTCAAGAACATGCATACAAAATATTGAATGTAAAAAAAGAAAAAAAAAAAGAAAGAATGTCACAGTTGGCACAACCCATGCTACGGTTCTGACGGCCGTCATGACAACGTGTCAACTCGACTGTAGAGGAGAGAGTTAGGGTTAGCCGCTGCGACTAAAGGGAGGGGGGTTATAAAAAAACAACACCAAAAACACCTTTTTTTTTAAAGTTATTCTATCATAATGACATCGTAGGAATGTGCAGAACTGGAAATAAGGAAAAGTCCAAGCAGGAGGGAAACGGCATAAACAATGACTGAATAATTCCAATTTATTTTTTTGTTATCACAGCTTTCAATGGTGTGGGCCATGGCGGCTCTTTTATTAAAGGCATTGATTCTGAATACAGGCTGTGTGCAATTCTCTGTGGATTTAGTGTTTCATATTTTCACAGTACTTACATATAGCACCTCAACCCGCTTTCTAATAAAAAATAAACAATGAAACGTACATTTTTACATTATGGAAGCTTTAAATTTAAGCTTGTGTTGTTACCATACCAACCAACATTTATGTTCCACTCCTCATAAAAGTATTTACTAATTAAATCCTGGCTTTATCTCGCCTAACACTGAAACAAAAGCTGAGAGAGCAACAAGAGAAGAAATGGAATATTGGACCATATCACGCATACACACATTATACACACAACGGTAATTGCCCAACCACCTTACACCAGCATGTTCAAAGAACTAATGATTCACAGAATCAATGCTGCAGCCACTCTCATGGACGAGGTCTGCTTTAATGTATATAACAACTTTAACAAAAAAATGTTTCTTCATAATCACCCACACTAGGCCAGTATAATTACATTATTCTTCAGAGAATGCCGCTATTCTCCATATGGTCAGATTTGTCTTGCTTAATCATTAATCCAACATTATTTATTAAATGTGAACATTGAGATATCCCTTCCTTATGTTGCTTTATTCTCTTCTTTACTTATTTCCTTGGGATGTTTTCGAGTAAAGAAATGGCTTTTGAAAAGACTACCTGTTAAATGTTTTAACAGGTGCTGCCAAGATCTATTGTGCGTTGTCTTTCCTGCCCAGTGAGATTGGCCTCCCTTGTCCTTGGCTGGTAAACACAATCTTCACGCTTGTCCCTTACCTGCTATTTAAGAGCTCACTGGCTCACTTGCTCCCAGGAGATGCACTAGAATTTATAGGCAGGGAGGTCAGAGAGCCTGTCGTGTCCTGTTCGGGATTCATTGCCATGCACGGCTACAATACCTCATGCACAGGATGGGAGAGTGCAGAGCAGGACTTATCTGAACTTATTCAAATGAGTGCATGTCTTTGAAGCATTTCATAGGGTGAGCTTTGTTATAGGTCCCGGTGGATCTGCTGTTGACAGTCTCTCAGGTTTTCTAACGAGTGGAGCCTTGGCATGTGCCTCAGGGCTTGTTCACAATCACTTGCTGTGCTTCTCTGATCACTCCCTATACTTTTAGATCTCCCCTTTTAAATATGGCCTTTAATGCCACTTGATTTTGAAAGGCAAACACAGAAAAAGACCGTATACACTTAGGTACAAGTTCAGCGCCATACCACAGAAGTGACATTTTTCCACTCAATCATTAATGACAGTGCGAGGTTTTTTTTCCACAAGGATGTTCTGAGAGTGACTGATTTCTTGATTCCACTCTTACTGCAACAATGGATTCACAAAACTTTTCTGGTGGTCACTATCACATGATTACCCTGCAGGGACTGGGATATTAATATTACTACTCGATGATTACTGCAGGAAGAGATGATTATTGAGAAACTATAACTGTATGAGCATAATGATAAGTAAGCCTGTTTTTCTTTTCACAGACAAGTTTTCTAGTCTGCCGTTAAATGCAGAAGAACGTCTCCCAGCATGGAATAACAGTATACAGCCCCTCATGTCCATGCAAACACACACCATGGTGCACACTGACAGCTCGACCACAGTCAGCCCCTGGCTCGACCATAACGTTGCATTTACGGCAACGACTTTCACGAGTTCACCTGAAACTCCCAAACCGCAATTAAGTCTGTTTCTCTGTGCTAAAATAAGCTAACTGTGATCTTCTCATTTTAAAGTCGACAAGAAGGTAAAAAAACGTCAAGCTGTTCTTATAATGGCCGGATTTTGTCCCTTTAAGAAGCTGAGTGCCTGAAATAAAAGTCACCCACCGAGTAAATTAAATGAGCCAATCAGAACAGAATTAATCTACACAAAAATCACCCACTCTCAATAGATACCAAACTGCCTAAACATATCATGCCTGCAAAGACATTTAGTGTTACACACTCACATTTAATTTGTCAAAATCTTTTAATCCCAAAACACATCTTGACATTCTGTGAAGACTGTGAGTCATGCAGCATCATAATTCCTAACCCCAGGGCTACACTGCACCTGTGGATATGAGAAATGGATGATGTTTGTAATGTGCATATTCTAATATCCACTGACGACACCATGGGCCTAAATATAGACGAGGTAGGCAGGGCGGTAGCACATCATTGGTAAACTTTAAAAGCTCCAACATATTTACTGTAATAAATCCCAAAATTGACCGCAATGCATCATCAGATATTAAGGAAAGTTGAAATACTATATTTTCTTACAACAACGATAATGCCAGTATTTTCTCTACACAAGGGACGGGTATTTAATGTTAGCATTTGTGTACTCACATTGAATTATATAGCTGGAGTACCCGAGTTGGCAAAAAGACAGCCAGTAAAGTGACCCCAACTGGTCCTGGCTAACGTCACCATGCTAACTGCTAATGTTACCTGCAAGCGGGTAAGCCTCTCCACGCTAAGCGTAGCTCCCATGGCGCCATTTTAATGCTACAAAGCCATCACCTGCAGTTAGCATTCCATTGACTGCCATTCATTTTGGCGCCACTTTGACAGTGAATAACTTTACATCTGAAGCGTTTCAAGACTATTTGTTCATTGTTTATTTCTAAAGTAACACAACAAAGCTCCATTACCTTGTATCTTACATTACTGACCGTTTTGTCCAAATAGGCTAACGATTGGGTCATAACCACGCGACTTACGGTTGCATAGTCAACAAGTTACCGTATTGTCTGGAGTAGCTCACAGACAGTTTAGACTTACATTAGCTGTTTAGGTTTAATTACTAATGTTAACTAGCATGTTAGTTAGCAGTAATTAGTCTGTGCCTATGTTATCTCCTAACATATACCTACGCTCTCCGTCTCTGCTGATTGGGAATGATTGAGATTTCTCTTGGCACAGCTACACCCTGCTATACCTCACAGTGCCCTGCTACGCTCTGCAGAGTCCTGTTATGCCCTACCACGTCATGCTATGCCCTGCTACTCCTCACAGTGCCCTGCTACATCCAGCTACACTCTGCAGAGTCCTGCTACACCCGGTTACGCCCTGCTATGTCATGATATGTCCTGCTACACCTTGCTACGCCCTGCAGTGCCCTGCTACATCATGATATGTCCTGCTACACCTTGCTACGCCCTGCAGTGCCCTGCTACGTCATGATATGTCCTGCTACACCCTGCTACGCCCTGCAGTGCCCTGCTACGCCATGAACTACAACTACTGTTTCTAGTCACTGTTCCATTATCTTTAATGTGACTATAATTGCCCCTGTTCATCACACCCCCAACCAGCACCGTCAGACAACCACCCACAAAGAGCCTGGGTCTGTACAAGGTTTCTTCCTAAAAGGGAGTTTTCCCTAACCACTGTCACATTAAATGCTTGCTCTTGTGGGAATTACTGGAATTGTTGGGTCTTTGTAAATTATAGAGTGTAGTCTCGACCTACTCTATCTGTAAAGTGTCTCAAGATAACTTGTTACAATTTGATACTATAAATAAAATTGAATTGAATTTGTGTTCAGCTGAAGCATTACAGTGTTTCAGTTAAAGATGTTTTTCTCCATTTAAAACAAAAGCTCAAGTAGCTGATTTACTGGGAGGGTATCGTTTTAGCAAAGTTGCATTTTAACTTAAAAACAATCCCCATTACCTTTTGCGTTTGACAGGCTCTTATCCACCATTTTGTTACTTATGCTCCCAGAATGTGATGAGAATGTTAAGTTATCAATATCAGTGTTTTTGACATCGGTCTCCATTTTCTGTTTTCTCTTGGCTGGAGTTTCTTTTGCCTGATTGGAGTCTTGCTCATACAGGAGTCTGAACCGAGGCCCTTGACAGAGTCTGAACGGCAGAATTTCTGTACAGTCCAAGACATAAATACCAATCCCTGACATATACAAATTGAATTGTCAATTGTTATGAAACTAATTTCAGCTCTCTGTACTTCCTACAGCAGTTGATCAGCCCCTTCATCTCCCTTTATAGAATACAGTAACATCAGCCCCTGGGGTCACTAATTAACTCAATCACGACAATAGCTTAGAGCATGTTACATCCACACACACAGTTTGCTTGGAAAGGGTGTGATGGTTGCATGGTGGTTGGAGTGGAGTAAGATCACTCCCTGGTGTTTCCCAGCCAGTCGGTGTATTGAGCAGATTTCCCCGGTTGCTTTCTGAGGACAGCGTGGAGCTGAGAGCCGGGATCGTGCTTTAAAATGATTGCCACTCAATACCTATCTGTTTGACTGTGCACTCCGCCTGCATGTTTAATGCCCGGCTTTGGGTTGGTGAATCTTTTAGGAATAGTAAAAATGAAGTGTGCACATGGCAATAACCCATCTGTCATGTTGAGATGATGTACATACGTTCTGCAGCAAATGTAAAGAGAGATCTTAAATTTGATACAGGGAGAGCCATATTGTACATCAGTGCATGTGTGAGGGGAGTATTTCATGTTTTTTTTTAAGAAGGGGAAAGGGGTGCGGTGTTGGGGTTGTTTAAGGTAACATCAGGGGTCTATTGAGGAGTTAGAATCCTCCAATGTTGGAGAAAGACATTGATTTGTATCAAAAATCCACATTTTTCAAAGCATTGTATCTCTGGTCAGCAGCATTACAATTCAGCATCGGACCGGATTGCCACCAGAGAATTTAGTTTGAATTAAAGCTGGTTTACCTCATGTGAACCAGAGGAGCCACTATGGACGGCTGATCAGAGCCCACTGTTGTGACTGTTCAGATTCTTTGTCTTCAAAATGTATGGAATTAAAGCCCTTTTAACTAGATTGCATTTATTTATGCAAAGTCATAAAGAACGTTATTCTTGCAATAATTGAGTAATTGTAAACATTTAATTAATTTTCCAATATACTTTCCTGGTGTGACTCAATAAGCCAATAATGCCCCAGCATCAAAGCGCTCCAGGCTGTGTATTTGCTGCTGACATTTGGGTTTTTTTCAGCCCTTCTTTATCACTAATTGCAAATAAACCTAATTACCTCTTGAAATGGTAACATTAGAATACTGAAACGCTAATAACATTTAAAAAAAAAATTTTATTCTGTAGATAGGATATGCTAGGAAGGTGATTTTTCAGCAATCAGATATTGATCTCAACACTGCCTACATAACAAGCCACAGTGGCGTACAGTGTAGGTACAATTCCTGAAAAAGCCCTAAAAGCCCCCACACGTGCTCAATGGGGCCCACAGCTGAAAACCGTATAAAATAGTGACTTCAAACTAAATATCTTTGTGCAGGATCTTCAGGTGTAGTATGCATGTGGGCCAGTCGGTCCAGTCCACCACTCACGTCCAGACTGAAATATCCCAACAAGCTGGCCTTTTTGAGTGCCAGACCAGCCCACCACAATCAGCCGGACACCCACCATTCTATGTAAATACCGTACATATTCACACTCCTTATATTTCTTTGTATATATTTCTACTATTTGTGCAACTGCAACACAGACTTTCCCTTTTCTGATTCTGATTCTTGCACTCCACTTGAACACATACATACCAGCAGGGTTCACAGTTATTACCATTCACCAGCCAAATGCTGGTAAGATATGCAAGTGGCCTCCATACCAGCCCCTAAAACTGCTACTTAGCTGAGTAAGAGAGTATGATAATGTACTGAGTCACAAAGGCTGCCTGGTTCATGATGGAAAGAAGGCTAAAGGTTGAGGGATGATGAAGGTGAAGATGAAGATGCTTTACATGTCTGTAAATTAAGCTAAAGCTGCATTTTGCACCCAGTATGCAACTTGTGTTTTTGTGAAATGTATATTAATCAGAAAGTTATAGTATTGTGTTTGCAAGTGCCTTAGCATGCTAATTGTTAGAATTAACTAACTAACTTTGTGTTCGTTGGATCTCTGAGGAAGGAGGCTGAGGTCAAATTGAGAATTAAGAAAAAGGTTTAATGCAACAGAATGATGAGGATGATGAGACAAAGACAATAAGACAAAGACAAACACAAAACATAATAACACTGCAGCTGACAGCGGACTGGATCCACGCTTCCCCCTGACGGAGCCATGTGAAAACAGTCTTGAATATCCATAAATCACACTCATTTATGCCCTGCACCTGGGGGTGGTTCCTTTTCACCTGGTGCATTCAAATCCATTCTCATTGGTTCGCTGTTGTCATGACAGCATGTCAAGTATTTTTGCCATCGGTGGGGGTGGGACCTAAATGCGCTCTCTATGGTAGGATGGAAGTGAGCCATAGTAGGATGTGATTGGCCAAAGTTGGAAATCAGAGACCAACAATGTTAATGGTTATTGTCCACATGAAAGACACACAAGTGGACCAATCATGTGATCTCTCTTCTCTCCATTTGAAAAACAAGAGAAGAGTTTTCAACCGGAGTGCAGTCTTTACCTATGGTGCAGCCATAGACTGTGTGTGTGTGTGTGTGTGTGTGTGTGTGTGTGTGTGTGTGTGTGTGTGTGTGTGTGTGTGCGTGCGTATATATATATGCGTGCGTATGTATATATATATATATATATATATATATATATATATATATATATATTGATATATTAACCCTTGTGTTGTTGACGGTGTAACTTATTGTTTTTCTGGGTCAAAATGTCAACGTTTTTTTCAACGTTTTGGTTGTCTTTTTCAAAACCGATAAGGGTTTTTTTCACTTTTTCCAATGTTTCTGTCCATTGTTTTGCGGGCTTTTTTCCCCCACGTTTTTGAAGCTTTTGCGAACATTTTTGTCACTTTTTTCAACGTTCTTTCATAAAAATATTTTTGAATGCTATAAAAACATCAAAATTTAAAGAAAGTAGTGGGCTGATCGTTTATTTTATCCAATCCACTTTATTTTTCTAAAAATTTGGTTGAAAGAAACACACTTTTCTTTTTCAAAATGGGTCAAATTTGGCCCGAGGATAACACAAGGGTTAATATTAACGGTCTATGGTGCAGCCATCGACTGTATATATATATATATATATATATATATATATATATATATATTATAGTGATGTGATGATTACTCCCATCGATTTCCTGTTAATAAAGAATGCATTTCTCCAGGTGGACCTCTTTGTCTGTTCCACAGCTTCCTCTTCTTCTTTCTCTATTTTTTTCTAAATCTAGAATGGTATAAAACAAAAAAACATCACTTCCTGCGAGGTCACACTTATTTATATGTTAATGTAGATTATTACTATAATCTTCCACAACAAATCAAAACAGTTTGATTGCTTAATTTAAATAAATAGCAAGTTTTGAATACGTTAAATACCTATTAAGCATGCAAGTAATCTCCTGAGACAAACACAGTATTTGGTAAAGGACTCAAAAAGCAAGTGGAAAGTAACATGAGTGTAGAGCTGAATTCTCCTCTGAAGCCTTCGGGAGAACGTCTTGATTGTTTTTCTCGTGTGTGCGGTTCCACATGAGTATTCTCTTTGGTCGCTTCTCTACAAAGACCCCCACTCCAAAGAAAGAAAGATAAAAAGAAAATACAAAGTCCATTTCTTTTGCTGCTTAGCGCAGACTTGTCAGTTGTTATTATGTGGATTTCTTTTGCACTCTTGGAGGGGAAAATAAGGTTTAGGGTGGTCAGGCCTTTGAAGTGACACAGGCCATCGCTAACACTTTCAAGGAGGCTCAGGATGACTGAATACTAACTAGGCCTGCAGTTGCAGAGTTGCAGTGATCTGATTCCAACAGTTACACATTTGTAATAATAATAATAATAATAATAATAATAATGTATACTTTATTAATCCCGCAAGGGGAAATTACAATGTTTTCACTCTGTTGTTATTACACACATTCCATTACACACAGGCCTGAATTACACACACATGCTCAGTACCTGTACATGCACTAAATGGAGAGATGTCAGAGTGGGGGGGGGGCTGCCCATGGAAAGGCGCCCCGAGCAGTTGGGGGTGATAGAATAATAGTATAGAATCGAATCATAATACAATCATAATTGGAAATACTCTGGATACTCAGGATGAATTCAATTCCATTTTTAAGATGAAGGGACAGAGATGAAAACTTGTAGTAGATATTTGACATTTAAGGAAATTTGCTTATTCTCTTTTTTATGCCGAGAGTTAGATGAAAGCTTGATACCCCTCTCGTGTCTGTACACTACATATGACGCTACAGCCAGCAGCAGCTAATCTAAGCTAACTATCTTATCATTCCAATATGCATCTTGCACACTACATTTGCACTATATTGCCAATAAAACTGATTCTGATTATTGTACATGTATGTTTTTGTAAATTTTAAAGTCATAAGTCCCATCAAGTTTGCCTTTTCATTAATTCCTGCTAAGTTTAAAGTAATAATACAATTTGGTGTCATGGTTGTTAAAGTTTTTTAAAGGTTAGGGGAATGCAAAAAAAGAACGTTTGGGTAACGTTCTCTAAAGGTTGCAATGTTGGGATAACGTTAGGGCAACGTTCTCTAAAGGTTGTAATGTTGGGATAACGCTAGGGCAACGTTCTCTAAAGGTTGCAACGTTAGGATAACGCTAGGGCAACGTTCTCTAAAGGTTGCAACGTTAGGATAACGTTAGGGCAACGTTCTCTAAAGGCTGCAACGTTAGGATAACGCTAGGGCAACGTTCTCTAAAGGTTGTAATGTTGGGATAACGTTAGGGCAACGTTCTCTAAAGGTTGTAATGTTGGGATAACGCTAGGGCAACGTTCTCTAAAGGTTGCAACGTTAGGATAACGCTAGGGCAACGTTCTCTAAAGGTTGCAACCTTAGGATAACATTAGGTAAACGTTCTGAGAACCTTCGATGTAACCAAAACTTTCCGATCAACCAAAACACAACCAAATCTAACCTCCAGGGAACATTCCTGCAACCAAAAACGAATGTTCCCAGACCATTCTGGGAACCAAAACGTGTTAGCTGTGAGGCGTGGTAGCTAGCCTGGTGGGTTAAAACGCCTCCAAACGGATCTCAGTGTTTTAATTCATGCAAAAACTAAGTAAATAAAACAATTCTGTGTTTGACAGAGGTATTTGTTGGTTGGTAGCAGTTGCGAGGCTAGCAGTGGAGCTTCCAGGAAGTTTTCTGAATTGTCTGGAATGTACTGTAACCCCCCCCCCCATAAAGGGTTGATTGTTGTTTACACTTCAGTGTTGTATGGTTTAAACAAACAACATAAAAATTTGTTAATTGGGGAGGTTTAGAGATGCCGGTAAGCACATTTTGTGACCTGTGGACAGAGCCAGGCTAGCTGTTCAAAAGCTAACCGGCTGCTGGCTGTCGATCCATACTGCCACACAAACATGGCAGTGGTATAAATAAGAATATTTCCCAAAATGTCAAACTATTGCTTTGAGTTTAAATTTTTTGCCCGTTTACCCTTACATTGACGAGACATGTTAATTAGTGAGCTTTATAGGTGGCTTTGGACAGAGCCAGCATAGTTTATCCCCCCGCTTCCAGTCTTTATGCTAAGCTAAGCTTACTGCTGGCTCCAGCAACGTATTTACTATACAGATGTGAGAGTGGTGTCACATCTGTATCTAATTTTCACAATATAGATCACATGTGTGAGAACCATGCTCCCTTCCTGTGCATTGCTGCAGTCAACACCAAGCCATACATAATGGTCGGACACAATTTTCGCACTCAGAAGTCTCCCTCTCTCACACACACACACACACACACACACACACACACACACACACACACACACACACACACAGTTCTTCTCTGTAGAAACAATCAAAACACTCGGGTAATTCCAAGATGTTAAGGACATCACACAAAGCTCTATAGCACAAATTGAAATTCTAACTCGGTATAAAGGTTTTTGTCATAGAAATAATTCACATTTGCAACACACATATGCTAAGATAATCGCCTAAAAACCCTCACCACCCTATTGTGTAACATAGGCCTTGATGTTTCATCGGAATGAAAAAACCTATCCAGTGGAGTTGAATGGCTTTTTTGTGTGTGTCGTCCCCCAACCCTTATTACGCTCATAGTAAATATATGTCCATAGCTAATACTTCTTGTGGAAATAAACAGCGAATAGAGGAACATTAGAAAGGAAAAAAAAAGTCCTTCCTATCAAAAACAAAAAGAGACATTTTATTCACGTTTTCATTCATGTACTCAGAATAAAAGGGAATATTGTAAGATGTTTCTTTATTGGTTTCAAGAGAGATGGAATTGCACCAGCCCAGAGTCTTAGATGAACATATCCTTGATTTAAAGCATTTGACATGTACAGTAGGTAGATCTACTCCAAAGTCATCCTACACAAACCATAGAGACATTCAGTTCACTGTTGTTTAGAAACCGGTTTTTAATATTTAAATGAACTATAAAAAGCACATTAAAACATTTTCTCATTTTAGTTACAAAAATGGGTCACCTAAAGGGCTTCTCATTGCATTCACAGAAAGATTTGAACAGTGGATGTCTAACAGTTTACGTATTTCTCTCTTTAAAAAAAATCCCCACCCAAAATATATAAACTTAATTGCTTAACCAAGGTATATACAGGGCATAACATCCTTGCATCTTACAGGTTAACAAGAAAGTTTGAGGTATACAACCAAAATAAAAAGCCTGTCAGAAAACAAAACCGAAAAAAACAACAAATAGAATTAAATAAAGGAAAAATGAATGCCATGATTTCTTCCTACTAGCACAGGATCACAACATTAGTGGGAGATGTGTATACGTGCTGGTGTGATACTTCCAGTTGTTTCACCTACGGTCACAAGGGCAAAACAGCAAATAACCTTAAGCTTTGGACTGTCAATATATACAAAGGGAATACAGTCTAATTTAGCAATAGAGAATTGGTTGAATACTCACTTTATTTGCTTCATGACAAATACACAGTATGTGTTGAACAAAAAAATATCAGAATTATAAATTTATTTGATTGAATGATGTCTTTAACTTACACTGTATATCTTTGAACCAACACTGAAATTAAAGAGCCGGAAGCAGAATCTGATACACATGCAAGTTTTGAAAGTGGATTCAGAAATAACAGTATTGTACAAAATAATAATTACATTTTTCTTTTTTATAATTATCAAAATACACCTTCTTTCTTAGCACCTCTTTATATTTTGTGTGTGTTTTGAACAAGCACCATTGTAGTCGTTTTCATACAGCACCTGGAGTATCCAGAGAGGAGGTCTGTGTCCCCTTATGTCGCCTGACCCCCTCTCTTGGATGCCTCCGATTCCCCCTCCTCTGCCACGTGTTCAAATGTCCTTCACCTTTGCTCCATAACGTGGTTAAGTCATGTGGTTCGAGCCCTACAAGGGCAACAAGTATTTTCCTGGGTTACATGTACATACATGGAAAGACATGCTTTGCTACACCATCTCTTATTCAAAACTTGCATGTGGCATAGAAAAGGGTGGGGGGCTAGAAATGGGATTTGGTGGTACCCAAAACGTCTCAACTTGACTTTCTTTGCTGGCCCCATCAAGTCCTTTTTTTCTTTTTCATTTTTATTTAGCCAAGGAAGCAGATGGGCCCAACTTCAAACCCAAACTTCTGGTTAGGGTCCCCAAAGTCAGTCAACATGACATCAATGATTGGAACCTGATCGATTTTGGGAGTATTAATCTCCATCACAGTCTTTCCATAGCCCTTCCTCGTCTGCAACAAGAGAGACACGGACAAAGAGATGCAATTAGAAAAGCAAAATAAAAAACACACATTTTGTCACGTTTCTAACTTGCCAAAACCTTTCACTGTCTCCATGCTGATCATTAGGTCAGTCCATTCATTTCCTTTAGACCCCAGCTACTGGGAAAAATTGGCTGATGTGTGTGTGTATGAGGAGAGATGGGCTTAAGCTACAATCATAGCTTTCCATTCGTGTTTCACTACTAATGTGATTTCCTTAAAGAAATAATAGTTCTGTTCAGTAAGTGCCAAATAAATGAGTAAATGTTCCAACTATTCAAAGCTTGACAGTTCTTTAACTTCTATTTGAAACACCACAGGACAAAATGTGTCACAAGTCATGCTCGATTTTTGTTCTTTTGTTCTTACTAGCACTAGGTAGCTAGGGTAACTCCTTTACTTTAAAAGAGCAGAAAAACTTGCATACTGTAATTAGCCGTTTGAATTGCTCACATAAGTCGTATTAATGCGTGATGCCTGTAACACACATCCACTCCCTGCTCATTTAGACAAACTGATCTATGGACAGGGCTTACCGCACAGCCGTCTGAAATGGCCTTGATGTAAGGGTTATTGTCATATGACATCTCCTCATCGTTGGCGCCCAGGAAGCGCAGCGCCTTGTCGTAGCTGTCGCTGGTGGCGTCGTGCCACGCCACAGACTGGTGGCAGCTGTAGGTGAAGTTTTGCCTGGCAGAGGCTGTCAGTAGTCTGAGGAAGGTCATCTGTACCATGTTTATTGAGTTTCCATCAGCGTCAACATAGGAAAGCTGTTGGTGGGCAAAAAGGAAGAGAGGTCAAAGGTTAAGAAGCGAACACTTCTACATTTATTCAACAACTAAAATAAAATAATGAATAGACAAATTATGAAAACATGTCTAAAAAATATGAAGTACACATACATAATAATAAAGCAATTAGAAGACAAAACAATGCAGAGATGTTTAAAGTGCTTTTATAAGTGATGCATATGTTATATCTCCAATTGCCAGCTTTTTATCTTGAACATGCGGCCTCATTACTGAAACATCAAACAAGATGAAGATATTCAGACTGCCTGTTGAGTGTGTGAAGAACTAACACAAATTAGTGTTAAAAAAAAAAGGAAAACTGAAGTGTTTTTGGTGCCAGGGAGAGTTTAAATAAAATGTTCTAAATAAGATGAAGTCTGTAGTTTATTAATGTTGAAGGCAATGAAAATATTTAAATTGTATTTCTATTGGAAAAGGCAGTTGATCACACATTTTCCCTTTGCACGGTGTACAGTTTCTTAAGATAAGAAGAGTATATCCTGGCCCAAATAATATTGAAGTAAGTTAGTTACGGGGAAAAAGGTTAAGACATTGTAAGACATATGACATTAGTCATATGTTTTACAATTGATATACAGTAATCGTGCTGTCTTGTAACCCCGATAAATCCCAAAACAGCTTTGACAAGGCTATGGCTGCATGGTAAAATTAACCTTAGTTGCTTTGTCACTATTACTTTAAACCTTACTGAATGGGGCCACAGCACTCTCATCTAAATCAACTGCTGAGGAGCTTAAATATGGCCACCAGAAGACATGTTGCATCACAGAAAAGACAGATTTGCTCAAACAGTCAGACCAGACGACTTCTGCTCAGATGGATTCTATCTTCTCTCCAAAGTCCCCATCCCATAAGAACACTAATTCATAGCAAGCCAGAGGCTTTCTACGCTTACAGCACTGTGGGCATCAGTTAGTCGTATGGTACTTGAATTCCTACATGGACAACGTTATCTAATTGCCATTGTGTGTTAAGATCTTAACCGCCTAACAGCCTGTAGCCTATAAGATAGTTGGTCCCCGTTTAAATAAAGTAGGATAACTGAGTTTCTAAAAGGCTGTGAAAGATGTCCAGCAAAAGCACAGAGCAAGATCCATTTGTGAGTCATTGTATTTACTTTGTCTTACAGTATATACGGTAGTTTAACAGCACATGTATGTTTGTAACAATGTATTTTTTGTCTCAGTTAACCTAATGAGCCTTGACTGTCTTGAATCTCTAAAAACGAGAGGTCTACACAACACACATGACCCTGACAGTGAACCTTATCTGAATATGTGCATTAACAGAGCCCTCAGTTTGTAACCAGGATATGTACTGTACTGTGTATTCTTCTGTCACAGTCTTTTCTCTTTGGGAATACATCAGCAGGACAGCAGTCTGATGGAGCTTATGGAAGTCATTTTTAACTGTTCAAGGGCAGAGTGAGGACTATTGGATTGCTAAAATACTCAGGCAGTCTGCTTGAATCCTCTGAAATGTTTTGTTGATGCTCTTTTCTTTAAATAGAACAGTCTTAGAAATGTAATGAATTGTAATGACAGTAACTGAAAATGAGGCACTGGTTCAAAAGGAAGTAGATTATTTTACCTAAAATGTGTTTTTCATGATAAAAGCCTACCCTTTGCAATTTGAATTCTCTCTGCTCTTGTTTTGCCTAAAGTATAGACACATTCAAAACATTAGGCAGTTTGGGATTTCTTTATGGGGAGCAACTTTGGGTCACTGCCTCACAATTTAATGGGTGGTGCTGCTATTCGAGTCTATCAGCTGCTTGCCGTTTTGCAGTATCCCTGCACAGGTACATGGGAGAGTTCAGAAAAAATAGAAGAGATGGAGCAATCCGTTCAGTTTAGCACTGAGTGAAGGAGTGTATGTATTTGTTTTTTTTTGCAGTAAACTGAAGGAGGTGGATGAAAGAAGAGGAAAAAGAGACTTACCATTTTTCCGCGCTTAAATTCACTGAACCATGTCCCAGGGACTTCTTTGGGCCATGAAGATATTCTGACCTGTAGAAAACAAAACCATATAGGGCATATTAATACTAGACAATATCATGGGCATTATATTTATATTTTATATAAAAAAGGTCTATTGTATAAAGCACAGTTTGAAAGGTAGCATCTAAGTCTATCATCTGGTAGCAGAAGATAAACCTGTATGTCATTTTAATATCTTTTGAAATATCCTTTTTCACAAACTTTATAGTCAAAACATTGCGTATCGTATTTGCCTTTTGGTGGTTCTTATGTTGTTTGTACAAAAGTGAATATCAAATCTGTACAAGCTTAGCCCTGAAGCAAATCAAATGGCTTCCTTTGACAACTTCAACCTAGTACTGCACTGTTTGTTGATGTGGTGGTCAAACATAATGGATTAAGATTTGATGAGAAATGATGATTAGAAACAGGCAGTTATAAATCTCGTGGGTACAAATCCAAAGTCACTTACTCCATTAGACTTCTTATCTGGATAGATGCAGGTTTCGCCCCCGGCGGTGAAGTTACAGTAGACTTTGAAGGAATCCCCGGAGCAGCCTTGGTTTGGATCAATCCAGTATTCGCCTGAGGAGAACCAAGCACACTTAAACAACCTGTTCTACTACTGTCCATAGAAAATGGCTTGAAGCTCCTTTTCAGAAATGAAGTGTGCCAGAATTCCTTGATCCTATGTGAAATTCTGCTTTAAAGTAGTTTACTGCTGATTTTCATTGCTTATTCACTGCTAGATAAAATGTTATGGTAATGCCCTTGAGCGCGGTATAGTTTATATGCAATTTAGAAAATTTTTCTCAACAGAAGCAAAATGAGTAAGGACAACCTAAACCAATCCACGCGGCTCTAAATGACAACTTTCTGTCATTCTCATTATGTTTCTTGTTGCAATCAACTCTTGCTCTAGTTGATGGAAAATGACAAACTGCAAATAGTAAGCGCACCTAAGGAAGAAAGGGAAAGGTTGTAACTCTAAGTGTTCTCAATCACTGTTTGAACTAAAAAAAAGTTTGTTCAGAGAAAATGGGGAGATTCTCTAGTGTCTCAATTACCAAGGGTTTTAAAGCTCTTCTCTGCTGCAGCGTGACTTTGCAAGTTACACTCATAAGAGAGTTGTGTTTTTATATAAACAAAAGTCTTTCAGTATTACTTTACTTTTACGTCAAACACTCTTGCTTACCATCAGGGAATTCTGGGTGGCAGAGCTGCAGATCTTTGCACGTCCTGGCAGGATTGTTTTGTGTGCCCATGGGGTATTTCATGCGTTCAATGTCCTGTTTGAGGTTGTTGAGTGAGCCGAAGATGTCCTCCATTCCCTCGCCGTAGTCCATGATGGCAGCGGCTGCGTCTGACTGCATGCCACTGGAGCGCTTGGTTTTTTTGGGTGACTGGATGGGCAGGGGCTGGATAACTTCACCTGGTGGGCCCTGCAGGGTGTGGTGGGAAAACGGTTTTAGATTTCATACAAGCAAACCGACCTGAGATTTTGTCCAATGCAATTTTTATTTAGTGGGGAAAGACGGAACAGTAGGGGTCTTAAATACTCACAGGAGGACCAGGAGGACCAATTGTACCAGTGTCTCCCTTTGCACCAGCAGGACCCTGCGACACACAGGAACAGACACATGTTAACCAAGATAAATCAAACATACAAACAGTGACAATATGCCCTTAAAACACTGATAGTACTCACAGTTGAACCCTTGGCTCCTTTGGGACCTTGAGGACCCTGCATGAGATAGGACAGAAGCACAGCAATTTGTTATTCTATTGTCAGTGTAATATCTGAATGAATAAGTGTACCAGTAAAAGACTTACAGGTAGACCGGGGGGGCCTGGGGGACCGAGAGGACCGGAAGAACCACCAATACCCTGTGAAAAGAGGAGATGAAAGTAGAAGTCAGATATATATTAAAGAAACCTTGTATACTAAAGTATTATTGGGAGGCTTAAATAATAAGTGAAATGAAAAAGCTAGAATATAATGGCACAGGACCAGGGATATGGAACAAATGCATAATGAGCTTTCTTAAGGAGTTTATTAACTGAGATGAGAAGAAGACTTTATTTTAGCCATCAACACTGCTTTTGGTTTCTTTGAACCCAGCAATTCACAATTGTATAGCTCAATTTGGTCAGGAAATAAAGCCAAACTATATGAAGCCTTTTCTCAGACCCTAAAATGCAAATAGAAAAATGAATGAAAACTTTTTTGAAGCCCTTGTGCTCTGACAAAAGGGGACATTACAATTTCATTAGGCCTAATCTCCAGATACTTAATCCAACCCATCATTTTAGATGACCAAGCCAGGGCAGTCCAAGGGCTACAGCAAGACAGAATCACAAATGCAGTCGTCCTGCGATGTTTATTTAAAAATGGATGAAGGCTATCATCAGTCCTTTATCGAGACTGAGCTTCAACCTTGTTTCAGTTCTTCTTACTGTTTTAGTGGAGGGCTCAGTGGTTGAAAAGGATATATTCATTTTAATGCTGAGGTTCAGAAGCAAACTCGTTTCAGTGTTTTTGACAATGCAGTTAAATATGCACAGTAGGCATCAGATACACAGAAATTGATCACAATGGAAGCAAGTGGTAAAAAAAAATATATGCGTTTACTGTGTTTAGGATGCTCATTGGAAAACAAAGGGGAAATTAAATGAATTTCTATCCTCTCCAAAAACAGTGAAGGGGAGATCAAAAGTTTAAACATGATGCCTCAAAGCCACGTTAATACAGTTGTTAACGTGCTTTGAGCAATATGAATGAGTAATCTGTTAAAGCTAGAACCAACAGAAAGTTTGCTCGTGGTGAGTGAAGAGATGTGCAGTGCAGCAGAGCTCTGCCTCTTTCACTGGGTTTCAGTCAACAGCAAGTGACTATGGCCACGGTGGAAGGGCGAGTGGTGGAGGGCAAAAGGCCCGAGGATCAAGGTGGGAATGGAGTCATCAATTACTTACACTGTCGCCCTTGCCACCGGGAGAACCTTGGGGCCCGGGCAAACCTCGGTCTCCCTTCTCTCCTTGCTCACCAGGGGGTCCGATCAGGCCAATCAAACCTGGATGACCCTGTAGGACGAAAACAAATAAGCACACACAAAGAACAGTCAGAGAAAACAGCATGTCCTTTTGTGCTCTGAAACTTTAAAGTTTTGTATTCATGTCTGACACAGGCAAAACTCAAATAGCATTTCTTCCACAATACTGAAATGCACATGGAAGGCTGTGTTTCATGACAATACAGAACCTCAGGCATTATAATAGAAATTTCTCTCCTGTAACAGACACAGAAAAAAAACTATTCACAACTCAAATATGATGACATTGAAATAGGCAAGCTCTAACCAGGCCCAATGATTTGAGAGCATTAAACACGCACAACACGCAACACAGTGCCTCTATTGTGTGCTTTTAAACAGCTTTCTCTCAAGCCATCATGTCAGTGTGTGGGAGGCAATTTAGATAGAGTAATGTGTGCTGTCTGAATATCCTTTGCAGTTATATTTCACTGGGAAATTTGACAGTGGCAGCGAAGAAAAGAGCAAGATTAGAGAGATCAGAGTGATACATCACATTCAGCTGCATATTCAATACTGTTAAGAGTTTTTCTCTTACAGCAGCTATGGCAAAAACTAATTTTCTTTCCGAAATGTTAACATAAGCTCTATTATGAACGCTGCTTTGTATTTCTAAAAGATGTGTTACTTTTGATCGATTGCAAAGTCGTGGAGGCTCTGTGCAAGTGGTGAGCAGCCTTAACTGAAGTCTGAACCTAGATCACCGTTTTCCTGTTAATCTGCCAGCCTATTTGGAACCTGGGAAATGTAATCAGCAAGAAGAAAAGGGGCTACACTCACCTTTTCACCTTTAGATCCAGGGTCACCTTTCAGACCAGGAAGACCAGGAGGACCCTAAACAACAACAGCACAAGTTAAAAAAATCAATTTCACAGAGAAAAGTTAGACAGGACCTAGTGAGGAAAACTAGCAAGACAGACAACAGCAGGAAATTAGGCAATAGGGACAAAGAAACATGAAAATAGAACAAAAGAAGAGGCATCCATGTATTACAGATATGACTCATAGGGACAGTCCAGTTTGTTTTGTTCAACCTGACTGAACCTAAAGACTGGAACTCAGGGAAAACTTATTTCCTATCTCTGTCAAATGTGAAAACATATACTTCCCAACTACTCCAAATCTAGCTAGATAAATAGTGAAAAAGAGGCAGAGAGATAGATATTACGCATACTAACCATGGGGCCAGGTGGACCATCCTGTCCTGGGGAGCCGGGCAGTCCTTGTTCACCCTGTGAAAAGCCATTCGATTGCAGTGAACATTATAGTCTGCTGTATTTTCTCTGGCCTGCCATTGATTTGCTGTGTTCAGCACAATGATTAATAGCCCAAACAGGGGAAAAAAGTGTGTTGGAATAAACAAGCGAAACTAAAGTATAAGCCAAATGGGTGTATTGATTATTCCATGAAGTCTTTCATCATGCCTTAGCAGTACCTTTTTATGTGCGCACACTGTGGGTGGGTGCCTGTGTTCGAGCATGCATGTCTGTTTGAGAGTGGAGCTGAATGTTTCACAGGGAAAAATCTCTGTTGTATCTCAGACTTACGACAGGGCCAGGGATCCCACGCAGACCCTCTGGACCAGGCTTCCCTGAAGGTCCCTGGGGTCCAACTGGTCCTGTTTTTCCTGCTGGACCCTCTGCACCTGCCTCACCCTGTATGTGGATATGCAAGTGTTGTGAAAAAGGAATGTTACATAATTTAGGAATTTAAGCTTACTGTAATGTTACTGAGTAACCAAATATCAGTCAAATAAAAAAAGCGCAAAACAAAATAAATGTCTGTTGCACAGACTGTCTTTAGGTAACTGTAGCCAGGGAGCACACTACTTCTAAATAATAAAAAAGTGTTACATGTGCATCAACTTCTAAAATCACATAGCAGCACATAAAGAACACTTGATGTGTTGTTTTCTTTGGTGCCTCTCGGTATCACAGAGTAATTTTATCAGAAATCAGCTGCGGGCTGCTTTTAGCTTTAAATTATGCTCAGACAGTATGCAGTGTGTAGATTGGGTAAATGGGGACAAGTAAACAAGAGTCTGAGTTATCGGATGAGCCAAAGTTCTCCGGCTCCTCCAACTGAGGTTCAGAACAGGCACAGCCATATATGGTGCTATATCCCGCTATGTTTTCATTTGAGGTCCATGAGAAAATTAGCTTCAAGTTCAAAGTGTGCCACATCAGACTGACAGTAATCTGAAATACATCAATATGCACATAGACTGGACGGAGCTCATGGAAATAAGATATCAAGTTTGAGCTGCAAGGTATTCATGGATTATAGGCTTATTATAAGCAAAGTGGGCAAAAATATGTTTATTAAACTACTGTTTATTTCAGTTATTTTTTGGCAAGCACACCTTCAAGGCTGATTTCCACCTTTAAGAACAAGATAAAATGTGTTTTTTTTAAAAGCCATTAGCCATTAAAAAATACATTAGTATATAGACAGTTCATAATACTACCATAGTATAGTGTACTAAGAAATGAAGTTTTACATCCATACTCACGTAACCAGATTTGCTGAAATTCTCTTCTCAGAGATGCGTTTGTCATAAATTTGATTTATATGAAGCGTGCAACAGCTGGTGGTAACAGATGAGGCAGCAGATCACATGTATAGTTTTAGACACTGATGAAACCAGGAGCTTGATGTGAAACAAGTGCTAACTCAGAGAAGTTTCATTTTCTGACTAAAAAGGGAAAAAAATAATTACTCTGAATACCTGAAGGCTACACTCTTTTTGTCGGTCCTAAAATTAAGCCACAGCAAACACGTGCATCTTAGTTTTACTCAAGTAAGCTGCATCCTTACATTTCAATTTAATCTAGGATGGAAATTACATTTTTGCATTTTTGTGCTTTTAATTTAAGAGGGGGAACAGGTATAGGTAACGGGGAGGCAGATCAGGGACTGAGATGACTCTGCTTCTGTGAAGGATGAAGTGATTTTGTTACCTTAGCGCCCTTCTCTCCTTGTCTGCCCTCTGCACCAGCAGCCCCCGGAGGTCCCTGAGGAGGATGACAGTTTAGTTTTAGCATTTCATCACAGCATCAGCACACACTAACTGTACAACAAGACTGTACCATCAAAGTGAATGCTGAATCAGTGACATCTCACAGTATTTCAGAGACTAACATCATTGAGCCAAAATAACTCAGTTATGCATCTGTTTTACACAATGTACAATGTTGTGTGACATGTACTTGCATACATGCTTTAGTCGTAGACCGAGAATGATTCTCACCACCAGTTTTTCTTCAGTACATCTTTCCAGCCTCTTGGCATTTCAGTTTACTTTTATAAATATTGTATTCATGCCTGTGACATATTCTACAGATGGCTTTAGACATTGAAACTGTAGTGATATGTGTCAAATGTTGCTGGTATGATGTCAATATAACAATCACCAGATCATTGTCGCTGTCTACTTTTGCTGAGAATCACGCCTTACACACAAAATAAGCAGAACGCACGGCTGCAGCACGGCTCCTGCTGTGTCTGCTCATGTGGCTGCTCGAACCCGTTAACAGGGGCGGCGAAATGAAAAGCAAGATGTCCGTGGTGCACACACGCTGCACAGATAGCTCTCCCGTACAGACAGCTGTCAGTTTTAAGCAGTTTAATGTCATTCAGGTACAGAGATACCAAAGTTTTTTGGGAAATAATTACAGGTCCAGACCTCGGTGACCTCATAGCTGGCTACGGCCATGTTTCTGTCAGGAGCTCTCAGGCACACAATGACTTCTTTCAACTGCAGTGGTCCCTCTTCAAAACCCCTCCATCCAAATTCCACTCTGATCTGGCCGCCTGAAGCCTGAGGGCTATTGACTGAGAGCCTATAATGTCAGCTCGCCTCCCATCTTGGTGCTTTCATCTTCTATTCTTCTACCTCTTACTGTTGGGGAAGAGGCAGGCTCTTGATCAGCACAAATAGCCATTTCAATTGTAGCACCATATCCAGCAGCTAGAGTCAATGTGTAGGGGTGATCTTTTGGCAAGATCGCCAGGGCACCTTTTCTTTGGCTCTGCAGCATCAGGTGTATGATACAAAGTTTACTTACTGTCCTTATTCTTATGAAATTGCTACTGAGAAAGGATATAAATGTACAAAATTAAATAGTGACTTGCACTCAAAAAAAATAATTAAAGCCAGATGAGGTTAATAATTTTTCCATATTTCTCTTTCAAGAAGCAAAGTTGAATACATTCCCAGTATTAAGGCAGTAGCAAATCAGATGAAACTAAATTTTCTGCTATGCTAAACTCGTTCAGAATCGAAAGTTGTGCTCTATAAAAGATTTAAGGATTGTTGACATTTTATACAGGCATATGCTGAGAAGACACAAAAAAGGCCAACAGATCCTAAACAACGTTTGCTGTGGACTTATGTATGCAAAGGAGCAACCTGACAGGGAGCAGCGGGATCATTTTCTGTCCCTCCTTTCCCCCCTGAGCGATTAAAGACCTGTGAGTGATAAAATAGCCCTTTTCCTTACCATAATCCCTAGGCCATTAAGGTGCAGCATATGCTGATACCTTGCTAAATGCTCAGAATGTAAATTTCATTGGGCACATTAGAAAAGCAATCAGCCCAGCAGGTTTAAAAATGCATGACATGTTTTTTTCCCATTGGACTGAGCCTTGGAGTCTTTCTTTGAAATGCAGTCAGTCACTTGAGATTGAGACTTTTCTTTCAAATTCAGGAGAATAGCTGCTCATATTCATGTGGACTGAGCTTCACATCATATTGAATATATGTTAATGTTCCACCTTAGATTTGGGCATTAAAAAAGTAGCTTACTGGCTTTGATATTTTACTCCTTTATCTCAACCTTACACTGTAGAATGCATGGAGAGATCTCCTTATTGGTTAGAGTAAGAACGGACATTTTATAAGCAGAAACTTTAATTGTGTTTTGCATTTACTCAGATTGGTTTTCTCAAAGTAGAGACCCAGTTCATCTAGTAATGGCAGACAAAAATCTCATGAAGATGATTGCATCACAATCAACACAGATGAGAGGTTTTATTTTATTTCATTGTTTGTTGGTGGACACTCCTAAGGCCTACCCTGCTCCTTTCATAACTTCTTAAGAACTTTACCACGTCCATGGAATGATTTTTTTTTTTGCTCTGACTGTCAGCCATGGATCAATAATGTGTCAGACTTGCTATATCTCTCTCACTATTTTCCCACTGCCAAAAGGACGTAAATTAGTTTGAAACCCATGGGTCTTTTTTCCAGCTTTTTTATGGTAAGCCTTTTCAATTTCTTGCTACAAAAAAAAAAAAAGATTCATGATTTTCACATCCTACCATTCATTTTTCAATAGGCTTTGAGGCAGATTTCTTTGCAGACAGCACAACGCTTTGACCCTTTAAATCTCCCACTTTGTTTTCCCCACTCTACTTTTAATGAAAATGAATCTCTCCTGCTTGACTGCCAAGATTGAGTTGTCAAGGGGGAATTGCTGTTGCGAAGCGAGGCGGGATACTGGTCTGTTGGCTCAGGAGCCAGATTACAATGCCAACAGATACACACTCATTTCATCTTTTTTTAAATAGGGCCACAACATTTCACATGGGTTTGTTGAGTCATGGTTTTATGGTCAGCAAGATATTTCATATCAAAACAACTCACTCTTGCAAAGATGAAATGCCAAAAAAGGAGACCATCAAACATGCATGAATAAAATACTGTAGTCATTTTAGTGTTAATGGCCACAGACTTACTCTCTTGCCAGGTGGTCCCGGTGGGCCAGCTTCTCCTGATGGACCTGGAGGACCCTGAGAACAAGCAAAGAGATTGGAGATGCAGGATGCTATTACAGACAATAAAACAAGTTGAATTAACAAATGAGTCAGTGCTGATGTGAATTTCAATGAGAGATCAGCATGCTTCACTAAATATCTTGTTATGTCTGCCAAAAGGACAACAACACAGACATCATGTTGACATTTAGGGAATATTCAACCCCAGGAAAATCCACAAGAGTTGTGCCAAAACCCAAAGTTGGATGAGGCACTGCACTGCCTGAAATGACACGTACTGGGCTTCCTGACACACTCATCCATCTCACCCAATTATTTTGTAGTTAATTGCAAGCAATCAAACCAATTTTTTCATCATTTTCATTGGTAAATGTTTGGCAGTACTGAAAAGTGAAGGCTGGGTTATTGAGCTGTTTTATCAGTTGAGTACACAGTTACATGTAAAGATGTATAACAGAAGGACATATATATGTTTTCCTTTCAAAGAGCACTGAGCCATTACACATTTTAGTATGCCTTCTATCTTTTCCACTGTAGCATTTCAGCATGCAATCAGAGTTCATAAACATGTATTTATTCTAAATTAAAATATGTAACATTCATGGAGGAAAAAAATATTTTGTTTTTCTTTGGCAATGATAAAGGCTCATTTCATTTATAAATGTTAATAAGAGTTGTGATTCGTTGCGCTTTACACAGGGCCAGCACTTTACTGTTTACTTCTATATTTAATCAGAAGTAATGAATCTGCAAAGCAAATATGCCCCTTTACCCTACACTAAAGAGTATGGAGTAAATATAATGAATTAAAATGTAAATTATTTACCGACTAGATGTAATTTCAGCTTTTAGCGCAGGCAAACTTGTGATGGACAACTATAATACAAGGTTAGTGTAAACAATACATATTCATACTTATTCATACACTGTTGCAAAGTAGGTGATTGTTAAGATAATTATATTATATTATGTGCTTTTAAAGTGTCCCTCGAGTGAAGCGTATACAATGAATGATACATACTCATGCAATCATTTGTTTTGGCCAAATACTGTGGAATGACAACAACTTACCGGCTGACCAGCTTCACCATCCTCTCCCTTCTCTCCTGATTCTCCATCAGTGCCCTGTAAGAAAGAGATATGCTGGTTAGATCATGTCTGCCACTGAAAATATTGATCTATACTATCATACTGTTCCATTTATGGATTTAATATGATTCACAATACAAATAGCTACACTATCTTCTCTATATGGGCCTATACAGAGTAAATATTGCTGAAAGATTTCATACTTACAGCAACACCTGGCTCCCCAGGAGGACCAGGGTCTCCAGGGAATCCAACAGGACCCTTTAAGGGAGAGAAATGATATGCATCAGTGTAGAAAAAGAAAGCTGAGGCGCTGCTGTTGAGACATCATTTCCCTGGATACAGGTATAAAGGTTGGTTAGTAATTTAGATAGTGATTTAGTACTGTTGTACCTGGTAACAACCATCAAAGGCAATTTGATGGACTTTAGGATGATGCTTAAAATCCATGACAAAAAGCCTCACTGCATTCCATTACCATGCAGGCATAAAATATAATCTCCCTCAATAAAAATAATTTTTAGTTTTGAATATGTTCTAGGATGAAACGCCTGCCTCAGGGCTGGTGGGGGACATTTCCTTTAAAGCAGTACAGTCTGTTAGACTGAGTGCCAGAAAACGCTCTTTCCACTGCGATTTTTAGTGTTTGGGGGACTTACAGGGTTGCCCTTTGGACCGTCATCTCCAGGGGGTCCTTTAGCACCAGCAGGTCCAGCAGCTCCAGGGGGTCCAGCCTCTCCTTTCTCCCCTCTTTCGCCTTTAGGTCCCTATATAGGGGAGTTGGGGAGGACATTCATTACACCAGTATAGTTCCACAGGGGACAGAATTGTTTTAAGTCTGCAATGAACTGAATGCAAGATGAAGATGAATGTGTGGACAAAGGCTGCTGAAAGAAATGGGATTCAAAGCTGATATCAGTGTGTGTGGCAGAGGACAACTACTGTGGTCTACATTTGTTGTTCAGCACCATGAGCTCTATGACGTTACTGTTTCTCTACAGTCCTGGTACAAAGGGACAACTTACATTTATTTTGTATGATTATATTACTATACTTTGTATAAGATTTCTTTACAGTTTGGGGAAATCCAAATCTTAGGTTTTTTTTATCATGAAATGTAAATTTATAGTACATGTGGCTAAATGCAGTGCATGTTTAATGTGTATTTTTATTGTGAGCCGTTTTCAAATAGATGCTTTTAGCCAAATTAAAAAAAATTTAAATCCAATTGAAACAATTGTGTTGAATATTGTACATGGTGCTTTGTAAAATAGTCAAATAGAAATAAACGATTTTCAACTCAATATTATTATTATTTTTATTATTATTATTAATATTATTATTATTATTAGTGGTAATTAGTTATTGACTTATTATTGTCCCAGTGACATCAGTACTAAATTAAATGCTTCAATGTAAAAAGACAAAAGAAGAACTAAACGTCATTGGGTCGGGCTGGGCTTATAATCGGGACTTTAGCTGCATACTGACTTTTGAAATGTCAATGACACCAGCAGTTTGATGGGGAACTAGCAGGGGACATACTGAATGCTTTTAATCATGATCCTCTGCCACTCCCACTGGAGCTAGGCCGTCTTTTGAATCTGCTGTTATACCTCAATAATGATAAATAAGGCAGCATAGCTAATAGAGCCATCAATGACGGGTGTTTGGTAAAAGTTAAAAAAGCTTATCAAATTGTGATAACCTCTGTCTGGCAATAACATGGGCAAACATACGGATATGGTAAATTAACATGGTACTGAGAAGGACTTAGAAAACAGAGTCCATCTTTCAGCTCCATTGTAACTATCAAAGCTGAACCCAGCAAAGTGTTTTGATGGTGTTTTGATGCCAACTTTCTTCATGGTGGCTAACATCATTGCTCCCTAGGACAGAAGCACCAGGCGTATCCTCCTGGTAATTATGTCTTAAGAGTCTGGGAAGAGACTCAATTTGGCAGGCCATGTGGACATGGGGTGTAAAGCAAAAGAGCCATGCTGAGATGAACTACCAGCCTCAATGTAAGGAGCAATTACTTTCAGTGTGATGAATACACAGTGTCACAGAAAAAAAAACTTCCTGTTAGATTGGATTTTGCTCTATATTTGCCTAAAGCTATCCATTAAGCAAGTGTTTTCCTGGTGATAACCTACAAATATAAGTTGCTGATGTTGCTGATACTGTTACTTACGTTGCTGTAGCAAAAACATAATTTGACAAACCTTGGTGGTGTGTACATTAAAGTAATGTAAAGTGAGGTGAAGCTTCTTTCTAAAAAATGGCTTCAAGTTGAGCCCTACAAATATTCATCATTGTTATGATGCCCTATACACACTAACACAGTGGCACATACATACTAAAAGACAAACCAACACAAGACATACCTGCAACACATACAAAAACAGAGCTCACTTACCCCAGTTCCAGCCTCTCCGGGTGGTCCTGGGTTTCCGGCCTCACCTTGTTCACCCTGTGGTTAGAGAAATGTCAGTGTCTGGACGGATAAACCTTCACACTCACACATGGAGCGCTTGCAAAATCAGATGCAGTGATTAACAAAAGGCCCACCTACTCTACCACGAACAGTTACTTACGTACTAACACTTCTTGGTGTCAGAGATTTACCTTAACTCAGTATATACTGTAACTGTAGTAGATACAAGGGTTAATATATTTAAAGTGCCCCCTTAAAGAGTTGGTAACCCTTAATTTTTCCAATTCCAGAGTAATTTTAACTGCCGTGGTACAGCATTAAGCATTCATAGAGCAGCAGTCTGCCAAATGGCAGTAACATGGACGAATCGTGTTGCAAGCATTGTAAAAGAGACATTAATAGTGTCAAGGCACTAACACAGACAAAAGGCCTAGGCAAGCAAATTGAACACACTGAAGGTGGTAACAAAGGGGGCAGCTGGACGGTCTGGAAGGGGTGGCTCAGCCGAAATATGTCCTAGTGCCCAACATCATGGTGGGCAGACAAAAACGCCTGGGTGCCAAGTTGTGAGTCTTACCTTCTCACCCACGGATCCCATGGGGCCCACACCACCTGGAGGGCCTTGTGGTCCCTGCAGCAGGAAATAAAGGAAGAGATGAGTCATCATCCATCAACCTTAGGAGAAGACTTAATGTCACAGTCTATTATAATTTGGTGAAAAACACATTATCATTATCCATACGTACATCAGCTCCACTAGGACCCTGAGGACCTCTGGGACCAGGGGGACCAGGAGGGCCCTGCAGAACAGACAAAGCACAGTGTTGTTAAAGTGCATTAAACTATTATTATAAGAGTGCGTACAAGAAGCAGATGTGTCTCCTACCATGGGGCCAACATCACCGTTCTCTCCCTTCTCACCAGGAGGTCCAGGAAGCCCCTGAGGACAGCAAAAATTAATTATATTATCAGAAAAGATAATAATCTTGTTACATGCATAAGGTGCTGTTGCATGAATAAGCAATGGTGTTCACAATAATTTCAATTGGTTTGTGCTGTTAAATGCATTCACAACAGCTTTTCTTGCTTGATATTTCGTTTTAAATTTGATTTGCCTGCTGGAATACATTGTGCTGATGCATTGAAATATTAAAAATAATGTATCTGTCGGCCAGAACGCGCATAAAAAGAATCACTTGAATCCATGTTTTAACTGCGGCCTAGTCCTATTATCTGTTCAATGAAATATTCAGTGGATATGCTGAGCAAGGTCAAGAACAAGTCTTCTACGAGATGAACCAGCGACCTTAAAAAACTAAGAGATTTAGAAGCAGTGCATTTTAGTGACGACAGAAGAAGTCCATCCATCTTTGTCCGCTTATCCGGTGTTGGGTCGCGGGGGCAGCAGCTCCAGCAGGGGACCCCAAACTTCCCCTTCCTGAGCCACATTAACCAACTCCGACTGGGGAATCCCGAGGCGTTCCCAGGCCAGGTTGGAGGTATAATCCCTCCACCTAGTCCTGGGTCTTCCCGAGGCCTCCTCCCAGCTGGATGTGCCTGGAACAACTCTCTAGGGAGGCGCCCAGGGGGGCATCCGTACCAGATGGCCGAACCACCTCAACTGGCTCCTTTCAACGCGAAGGAGCAGCGGCTCTACTCCGAGCTCCTCACAGATGACTGAGCTTCTCACCTTATCTCTAAGGGAGACACCAGCCACCCTCCTGAGGAAACCCATTTTGGGCGCTTGTAACCTGGATCTCTGTCTTTCGGTCATGACCCAACCTTCATGACCATTGGTCAGGGTAGGAATAAAAATTGACCGGCAGATCGAAAGACAGAAGAAGTCATTTTCTCCAATTCTCCAATTACACATTCAATTTAATTTTAACGTCACTTACACTGCAATATTGTTTTCTTGTATCATGGCCGCACTTTAAAATATACTTTAAAATACCTTTATTTGACGCCATTCTGCTTACTTTCTGTCTACCTTATAATTATTGTTTATTGTTTTGCCTGTATTTCTTGTGTGTTTACTTGTTTGTGTGTTTTTTGCTGTATAGAAGAAAATGCTGCTTCTGTAATAAGGAAATTTCCCCGTTGTGGGATAAATAAAGTATAATCTAATCTAATCTAATCTAATTTTAATTATTTATCCATAGCAAATAGCAAGGCCTTTGAATGAGGTAGGAGACATGGTAGGGCAAGTATGCCATGCATTAAAAAAAGTCTAAGAACTCAGTGTCAGTGATTTAACTGGCAAAACTTGGGTGTGAGCACAACAAGATTTTAAGCTTTGTTATAAATACTCAATTCTGTCCCCAGCTCCGCTAACATGCAAGACAAGACTTCTCTTCTGTTTGCTTTCCCTTTTGTAGTCAGTGACAGTTTCATCTTCACTCAAAGGTGCAAACATAGATCTGGCTCACTCATGCATGTTAAATGAGCAGTGTGGTCAAGACCTCATATGTGTGTTTGATCCCTGACATTTCTACCGGTAATTGCTGTGATTAAACTGCTGTACCTTCGTGTGTGTGTGTGTGTGTGTGTGTGTGTGTGTGTGTGTGTGTCCTTAATTCAGAGGCAGTTTGTCATTAGGGTAAGGTGTAAGGTTGTAAAGGAGGAAATCAAAGAATGCATTCCTCTACATCTGCTTACACCATAAGCTGACTCTTTGCTGACTGTTTGTGTATGTCTGCATTGCCCTACATCTGAGCTTATGTGTGTTCATGCCCCTGTTTCCAAGTATTGTCTATGGGTGCTACAAAGTGTGTGTTGCTGCATGCTGATCCCTGCCGTGCTGAGAAATCTCATCTGTGTAAAGGTCTCCTCTAGTCGGAGATGATTAGCAGTGCTTCTAATTATGCGGCATGGTAAATGGGCTCAATGAGAAACTGAATATCGGAGCAGGTCAGTCCACGCAATTATTGGAATTGCGATGGGAAGTAAATTACTCCCAATTAAAAGTTCATTGAATAAAATCCTGCAGAGATAGGATAGTACCTTGGAACAATGAGCAGTAGTCTACGTAATTTCATCAAGACAATGGCCCCAATCTCTGCAGTAAACTCTTAACGCGTTTAGCCTAAGGAGTTTATTACTAATAAAACAGATCATTACTAACAAATAGGCTACTACGAAGAGGAATGTCCTATCTCGTTACATTATTATCACGGTAATGCAAAAAACCACAGCCTAGTTATTGTGTAGATTATGTGTTCATTTTTTGGTATACAGCTGATCTGTTGGGGTTTTTTTACCGTAAAATTACCCTAAAACAGTTATACTGCACATATTTGTTAGTGTCTTTTTACATACCTTTTATTGTAATATATCTATTCTAAATGTATGTGTTTGACTGTAGCAGTACTTTGCTTTAATGTGTATTCCCTCTTTAATTTGTTTGTTTACTGTGTGCACCTAATACACCAAGGCAAATTCCTTTAATGTGCAGACTTGCTTGGCAATAAATCAGATTCTGATTTTAATATTTCCAATCTGGCTTAAACAGTGTCCTTGGATGGGTGGAGTCTATCTTACCACATACCTACAGTATGAATAAAATAAAGTATTGCATATAAAAAAGCAAATTGTAGCACTGATGATAAGGCCTTTTTCTAAAGTGGCGATGGAGGATGGATGTTGCCAGCGAATGAAGGTGAGAGGTGTAATCATTGCAGGTCAAAGCTCAGTCCCCATACATTACACACCACAGCTTCAATTAAAGCAGAGAATACGGCTGTGTGTGTCTACAGTATGTGTGTGTGTGTGTGTGTGTGTGTGTGTGTGTGTGTGTGTGTGTGTGTGTGTGTGTGTGTCTGCCTTTGTTTGCACTGTAGCATGGTGTGAGATGAATGTCACTGTGTGGCAGTCCCACACAGTTTAGACAGCTAATTTGAGCAATCCTGATTGAAGATGAAATATTTCAATTCAATTTATTTCATACTGTCAAGGTAATAAAATTTAAAAGATGTATACGATAAAAGAATTAATAAATACAGTGGTTATACTTCCTCAATACAGTAGGTCTAAAACATAAATCACAAAAAGTAAATTTAGTTTGTTGTAGGCCTCTGTATTAAACTCATTGTATTTTTCCTATTCCCACCCCTTGTGCATGCTTAATAAGCTATTCATTCCCTAGCAACAAGAGTATGGTATTGCAAAGCAGTTAATTGAGTGGCCCCAAAAACTCTTATGCCTTCAGTAAACACGTAAAAAGATTCCAAAAGACACACATGTCACATGTTCTGTGTCCCCCCATAGCACAAACCTAAAGCATGGCATGTTGAATATGACCCACAATATAAGAAATATAAAATGAATATGAAGTGATGGCCTGCAATCAGGGTTGCTCTGTGCTATTTCAGGTGAGCCAATCTCTCCGGCCATACATGGCTAAACAGGAAATACCTTTTCTTTAACATTATCTTTATGAAGCCAGGTCTGTGGATCATAGAGGACCAGATATTTTCAAAACCACAATTGTGACTTTCTCCTCATCCATTGGGACAGCTAGAGACCACAGATGAACACATTTTTCTCATCTAACAAGTGAACCAGTTGAGGTACAGTAGAAACAGGTCTGAGTTACAACAGTAGGCCGTCTACCAGGCCCAATGTGTCCCTCACAACCACCTTTGTGCGTCTTTGCATAGAAAATAATCGGGATAGCTGTTTTAACGTCATCATATACTGTATTGCTGATATGCAGTATGTTGGACTAAATACAACACTTTATAATAAACATCATTAATACATGGTAAATTGATAATGAATTAATCTTTAAGTAATTGTCATTTAACTGTTAGAAAACAGTCCTTTGACTATTAACAATTAAATTACAATTAATAATGTTGTGTTATAAATTAACAGTTTATTGTTACACACATTATATCCCTCATATACAATATTAGGTATTGGGCAATGATAAAAAAAAAATTGTAAACCATCTATAAACATTATTTAGATAGATAGTTGATACTTTGTCAGTGGTTTCTAGTTGGTTTGTAAACTGTCTATAAGCAGTGTCGGATGGTATTATAAAGTTGCAACATATACAAACATTATATATACATACATAGATACATGTATATATACTGTACAGTAGATACATGCAGTATTTTATATATATATATATATATATATATATATATATATATATATATATATATATATACACATATACTGTATGTGTGTATATATGAGTATATACTAATATATATATATATATATATATATATATATATATATATATATATATAGGATATAATGTGTGTAACAATAAACTTAATATTTAATATTAATATTTTTAAAACTTAATATTCTATTAATTACAATTAATTGTTTGTCAACAGTAAAATGACGGTTTGCTAACAGATAAATGACAATTAATTAACCAATTTACCATCTATTAATGATGGTTATTATGAAGTGTTACCCGTCTTCCTGTAAAGGGGCTGTACTCAACTCAGAACATTTTTATAGCAGCAAATGAATATTTTCAATGCCAAGATGTATTGGAGTAATTGCAAAGTCTCACTAACTCTCTGTGTGCTGTAATCTAAGCTTTTCTGTTCTTTGTTTTGATAGTCGGTCCGGCTGTGCGTTCATGTTAGTGCATGTGAAACAGATATTGTACTTAAGTCTGTCTTAGCATAATATGCGTTCATTGCTTACCTGAAAATGATCAAATTGCTACAGTAAATTCATTATTTACACAATGTTCATTGAGCAAGGGCCTCAATGTAACCATAGCATTGACAAAAATGCATGCAAAAGTGACGCATGTACAAAATATTACCTCTATAATGACTCTTACCGTTTGTTATCATAGCTTGTTATGTAAAATGCTAACTTTCAATAGCAAGAGTTATTCTAGACAGCTGTTTACGCGACACACAATGGACTACTGCAAATTGATGGCACCATTTGGCTCATTGTGTAGGATTACCTTAATGACTATATGTATTTGTAGAACGTGTTTGCACATGTACATGTATGACTGGTACTAACCTGCAGACCGATGGGACCAGGGGGTCCAGGGAAACCTCTGGAACCTTCATCTCCCTTCTGTCCAAACATACCCTGCTGACCTCTGGGACCAGGCTCTCCATCAGCTCCCTGAGAAAACACACCCACTTTCACTGTAACATTTCCTCTCTTTAACATTTAATGCATGTTCATGTGTTGTTTAAGACTATGTTTATTCAAGCTTGTAAGGCATTGTTGGCAAAGATGGTGTTGCATACAATGGTATGCTCATTAAAATACTTGTATGTCTGTATTATTTAGTATTATGATTATTATTCATAACAATAGTTATCTCAAGACATTTTACAGATAGAATAGGTTTAGACCACACTCTATAATTTACAAAGACCATGCAATTCCAATAATTCCCCCAAGAGGAAGCATTTAGTGTGACAGCTTTGTTGTCCTTGATTTTAGCCATATGTCTACATGCATGTACTTTGAGAGCAAAAAAAGAGTTTTATTAGTTTTTCTGGGGAGTTGTACTTACAGCAGGACCTGGGGCACCTATTGGACCTTGGAGACCAGCTGGGCCAGGAGGACCCTGAACACAAACAAGAAAGCGTTTCCACAAATGTAAAAGCACTGATATATCACTTTGTGATTTGTAAATTTTAAAAAGTTCATTGTTATAATGGCGTTAGTGTGCAGTTCTGTAAGTAGGGACTTCTTCCCAACTCGTGTAACTGTGTGTGCAAGTAAGAAATGAATGGACTCTGATTCCTGTAACAAACCTGTTCTCCCTTGTCGGCTTTGCTTCCCTTCTGACCGGGCTCTCCAACCTCTCCCTGGGAAAGAGAAAAACACACACACACATACAAACAATCATCTGTCTCATCTCAGCCTCCCTTCTTCTTGAAATGTCATATGAACAGATCATTGAAAACTCTCAGCTGAACACAAACAGCCATTTTCTGCAGCTATAAATGTATGGATGCACAAATATGGAGATGTAAGTTTTCTTCTGTCAACTTCTGTTGCATTGTAAACCTCTGCAGTGACATAGGTTTGGCAGCTCAATACAATGCCTGATAGTTACCTTAAGGGGCATAATGATTGCAGGAGATAAAACAACCAACAGTATTACACTTTTATATCTCCTCTAATTGCGCTTACTGGCGCATTTGGTTATGAAGATGGATAGGCAACAGTGAGGGAAAGAGAGAGACATATGTTCTGTGCAGATGGCCTGAGTGCAAACATGGGGATGAAGATTGATTGGCAATCTGGCATAATCCCACAACATATCGCAGTTCAGGAATAGAAAAAGAGTTCTGACCGCCAAAAGGACGGGATTAGAGGTGGGGAGTGTGGTTGACTGACCTTGTCACCATCCTCTCCAGGTGGACCCTGAGGTCCAGCAGGCCCGGGCAGACCAACAGGACCCTGGACACCATCACGACCAGCAGGACCTTGAGGTCCTTTCTCACCCTAAAAGAGCAAAGACAGTCCTTTTAACTAGATTTTGAAAACAAAAAAAGAGCTGAATTGAAGGTCAAAGGGAGGAAAAGAATAAAAAACTGTTTAGGTAACAGAAAAATTTGGTGTCGGCCACTGTACTGTAGCAGAGAAAAAAATGCTTACAGGTGCTCCTTTCTCTCCAGCAGGACCAGGGGGACCCTGAGGGCCAGGTCTACCAGACAGGCCAATTGGACCGGCTAAACCAGCTGGACCTCTTTCACCAGGAGAACCCTGTGAGAATGAGAAACGTAGATAGATATGATGAGAAATAGAAGCAGAAACCGTGTTCTGTTTGTTGTGGCAAGAAGAACAACCATTTTATAGTTCATGTTATAGAGCTTGAACCTAAATATAACCTGAGCATGCTCAACAACAACCACTGCCATTAAGACACCTACAAAGCAAGACCCATCTGAGTCACACTGCTAATGGAACAACACACACACACACACACACACACACACACTTTTAGGAGGAAAAGTGAGAAAGCAGCAGGAGCAACACACAGTAGCAGGTGGCTTTTAAGTTCTAATAAAGCACTGGTGCTCCTTGAAAGCAGTCAGCATTATCTTCTGCCGGGGAGCTGGTGTCTCAGTGTCTCACTCCTGCTGCTGAAAATTCATTTCTGAATAAAAGAGGCTGCTGCTGTGTATCAGTACTCAGATACAGGAACTCAGTGTTCACCCTAAAGCCATAAAACATGATGGTGAAAGACCCATTAAATCTCTGCTTCACTGAATTAACTTAATGTGTACCTGCATTCACATTAACCATATGTTACATGGCCCTACCAGAAAACTTAATATAGAACCAAACTGCAAATTAAAGCGCCCATATTTTGCTCATTTTCAGGTTCATAATTGTATTTTGAGGTTGTATCATGTTTACATGGTTTCATTTTCAAAAAACACAATTTTTTTGTTGTACCGCACATTGCTGCAGATTCTGTTTTTACCCTTTGTCTCCGTTTTAGCTACAGAGTGAGACAGATCACTTGTTTTAGCTACAGAGTGAGACATCTCACTTGTATACTATCTTTGTTGGGAGTTGCACATGCTCAGTAGCTAGGTAAGATGACATCAGCTAGATAACTCTTTCTCCAACTTTGGTCAGTACAAGGCAGGATTAGCTGGGAGACTTCTTATAAACTTCTAAACAAGGGGCATTTGAGGAATAACCAGCTAGCATGCTAGCACTAGCATGTACTACGGTTAGCCACCTCGTCTCAGCTAGTGACGCAGAGAGCCGTGTAGATTTTGAACAGCTCACCCGGAAACTGAAGGCACAGGACATTAGGAAACCATATCTCACTCACAACAGCATGGGTGGTTTTTTTGTCCAAGTTTGTATGCGTGTGGAAGCACCAGAGATACAAAATAATACCCCAAATCCCAGAAAAAGTGATTTCTTTTTCAAAATATGGACACTTTAAGACTGTTCTGTTTTGTAATATCATTTTTCTTTTCTTTGCAAACATTCTAAATTGTTTGATTTTTGAATTATTTGTTATTTATTTTACAGCACTGCTATCCTTAAAACAAGTTTTAGTGTCCCATGATCTAAGAATTAAAAACCCTGGAGCACATGAAAAGCAACCCTCAAAACAATATACTGGGGGAATACTGTTTTCTACTCTAAAGTGTGAAGTAAGTAACTGATGTTATGTTACGTTAGTGTGTTAAATTTGTCCTTGCGTAGGAAATTATAAATGTATTAATTTCCCAAGGCTGTACAGTAATTACTTTGGCAGAGTCGCTGCTAGATTATTCTAAAATGTTCAATCAACGTGTTCATACATAAGTGCTGAACACTAGACAGTCAAGTATCTCCTGAGCAGAACTTTACATTCCAGAGAAAAAGACTGTTATATAATAACAACCTGTCATAATCACGTTATGTGGAAACCTGACTTTATCCTGCAATCAATAACATTGGCCACTTCAACAATATACGTATGTCAAATATCAAGAGACAATAATAAGAGCCTGTTATAATTAATAATTATGTAACACTGTTTTGCTCAAAATGTCTTGTTTTTGCAGCTATGTATTTTGTGATTGTATTGCTTTAACACAAATACATAAGTGGGTGCTAATTAAAAAGAAAAAAAACAGAGCATGATTTAGAATAAGAAAATAACTATTGTAACATCAGCAGCTTCTTGCATTGTGCTAACCTTACCACTGAATTTTGTGAAGAAGCTCTAGAGTCTCTGTGGCAATTTGAAGAACACAGCAGGCGTAAAGTGCCAGGATGCAACCTTTGGGACGGATGAGGCATGTGTAGGAGCAATGCTGGAATGACTAAACACTGACTCACCATATGGATGCTCTCCTTGCTGTGTGGTTGTTTGTGTGTGTGTGTGTGTGTGTGTGTGTGTGTGTGTGTGTGTGTGTGTGGGTCCTGTTTCTCTGTTTCTGTGTGCCAGAAGGCAATGGAGCAACGGTCTTGATACCCAGCTACTCTAGCGCATGATCGCTCTAAAAGGCAAATCGCTGTGTGCAGTGGGATGAGATGAAATTTGGTGATGCTTTCATTGGAAAATTAATTTAAAAAATGTTTTTAAAAAGGATTACGTGACTTTGATGGCTTAATGAGTTGTATATTACACAGGTACTTTGTCACTTTGTGCAACTGAAATAATGTACTGTTTGATTTTCTCTCATGTCTGCCTTAATGTCACTGTGGCTGCAGTTAAGTTCAGTTTTCATTTACCTTCAGCACTTGTAATTCCTGCTGTATTTGAGAAAAGCTAGGCTCTCCTTTTTATAATGCAGCTACAGTTATGATATACTTGAGCAAGGCACCCAACCAAGCTACTACAGTGGATTTACACACAGGACATTGATAGAATGTGTGAGTGTCTAATAAATTCATGAATGTGCAGCACTGCCCAGCTGAAAAGAGAACACACTGCTCAGCAAACCCCGGTCTGGGGCAATACAACGTCAAACAAACAAATACATAAATGTAACTTTCTCTCATAAGTTTGCTTCATAAGTGGTATATTAAAGCCCCTTTGAAAGCTTTGTCCAAATGATGATCAGATGCTTGGCATATGCATGCCTCACAAAAACATTAAATATACTGTACTACCCTTCACGCTAAGTAATAACACAAATTAAATATAAAAAATAATCCAATACAGAGAGGAAAGAAAGGTACAATACTTTGATCTCAGGAACCGTATACTTACAACAGGACCAGGTGGACCCTGGGGCCCCTCTCCTCCCTTCAGACCTGCTGGGCCCTGGGGAAAAGAAGAAAAAAAAACAATTGAGGACTCTCTTGACATAGCTGTTAAACCCTGTGTAACTTTACATCAGCATTTGCATTCCCTCTACAGCCCTACATTTTTTAACATCTCCATCATCAGATGCCAATCCAGCTAGGACTGTCTACCTTTGTCACATCAGCTAGACACCACTAGAAATGTGCTTGGAGTGCAATTTACCTCAGAGCACTATTCCAAGAAATATCACTGCTATAAACATTTTCACCCTGATAGATGTCAATACATTGTACTGTGTGTATGTGACGATTAGGAATAAAGGTGTTTTTTTTGTTTAATTTATGACTTGTCTAAAAAATATATCATTCCCCTCATAAATGTTCTTATGTGAATATTGTAGAGAGTAAGTGGGGGGCTATGGATACATAACATAAGTACATATGACATGTGTGCATTCTTGTATGTTTGTCAATGCACAAAAAGTGTGTGTGTGTAACGCCTTAGTGGGCCACAAAAGAGCACATGGCAGTGCGGGTAATGAGTCTCTGTTGGCTGTGGCTGGGTGCTGGAGTAAATTACAATGGCAGAAAACAATCAGCGGTGCTGCTGGCCTGCAGAGTCTGACCGACCTTGAGAATGCAGGCAGCACATTACTTCCTCTCCTCACAGTATATCTATTCCTAGCCACGGCAGTCTAATTACCAACATTTCCCATTTAATAATTTATGGTAAATAATGAATAAAGAGATAAACAAATAACTTTGCTGCACCCCAAAAAATGCTGGCACTGGAATATGAAAAGCAATTCAAGTTTTTCAGTTAAAGCAGGGAAAGATTTTGCAAACAGTTCCCTAACCAACAATTCCCTACTTCTAGAATAGAGGCCCATGATGCTTTGCGGCGGTTAAAACAGTGATGCCAGTGGCGGTGAAGCAATGCAGAGGCATGCCTGTTCATTGTTAAGATGTCGCTTTGGATTTCCTCTGCACCGGATTGATTGCGAGGAGTGAATTCCAGGGCTGGTGTCTCTAATGAAGTGAATGGCTGTAGATAGACGCTGGTTCATTTGTTATGTAGCAATGTTCTGTCACTTTCTACTAGCAAACACATGTAAAGGCAAGGTATGCTGTATAGGTGCAGGTGGAGTGTAGCTCTTACCGTGGCACCAGGTAGACCTCTTTCTCCAGGGAAGCCTCGAAGGCCGGGGGGACCGTCTTTACCAGAGGATCCCTGAGGTCCAGGGTCTCCCTATACACACACACAAGAACACATGTTTGTGTCAGAATTTGTGTACTTCATGAATGTTGCACCAATAAAGCATGGTAAATAAATACAAAACATTAACATTAATACAAAAAGGCTCATGTATTGAAGAAAGGTGTCTGGGTGAAGAAGGGAACTGTCCTTGATTGTGCTGCCGACCTGAAATGATGCCCATCCAAACAAAACGCCAACTGAGCCTTATCAGACAATGAGTATATAATGCCAGACTACCAAAGTAAAATTTGTCTGGTTCATTAGGCAGGTTGGTACACAGCAAGTGTCCACAAGACAATCAGTGCTGTACCATTTTTATACGGGAAACTGGTGTATGATGAGCTTTACTGAAAAGGTGTTCAACCTTTGACCCTTTCATATCAGACTGCTGTCACAGATGAATCACTGGGAACCATTGACAGTGGATCATAACTGCAATAGTTGTTTAATTTCTGTCGCTGTTAAAATTAAACAGGATTGCTTTATATAGAAAAGTACAGAATAAATGTAGCATTTAGTCTTCCGTCATTGCTGTAGCAGCTGTAGGGGAACTTTACTATTTTAAATGACTTTCTTATTCTTTTATTTAAAATGTATTTATCCACATACACCACTTATAATGTAACTTGACTGCCTGTGAAGTTTAGAATTGGTGTCTGCATTGTGTTTATTTCAGTTTGGAGATGCCAAGCACATGACAAGCTAAATCTTGTATTTGAGAACTGATCTGAGACTCAGACAAAACCTTGAAAATCAGAACTTAAGAAATGTCCGTCCTCCTAACAGAAACATCCTCCTCCTCTGAGCCCTGGGCTTGGAAGTATGTTTCTACATATGTGAATTATTAAAAAATATATTTAACTTTACAGTTTGCAGCTGAGCAATAGAGAGTTCTAAAAAAGTCCATATTTATTGAAAAGCATATGAAAAGTAAATATAGTATAATTATATAAAAGGTGCATTTGTTTTGCAGCTTGCATTCATCCTAATAGGCCATTAGCCACAATAAGTTTAAAGTATGTATGCTTTCTGTCTATTCAATAACTATGCCACCACAGAGTTAATACATAAGTCTCATATATGTACTGAATATATATAAAAATTTTAAATCAATGTGTCCTTCTTAGAGGCTAAAAAGCTCAAAAGTATAAAAATCAGGGGGAACTCCACATACCACCACTAACATATAGACAGAACGTTTTTGAGTGCTTGCAAGTAAGAACAATCAAAATGTGCAAGCAAAAATGTGTTCAGCTTCTGCAAATGTTTGCATGCTCTACCCCTTCCCTAACCCTCACATCTGACACTGAACTCACTTTTAGAATTAGTGTAAATAATTGCAGGGCAATCTTGTTTACTTCCTGTTTGGTTTTGTAAACCACATCTCTAAAACAATGACATTTGACTCCAGAAAAAGTTACTTGTGGCTTTGTTCACTTTTTTGTAATTGGCAGGCTGACTTTATCTGTAAACATGGAGGCACAGAAGAGTGAAAGTTGGGGGAAAAGCTTGAGAGGTACATATAAGAGGATTTGGGCTCTGCTGCCAAGACCTCCACAAAGTGTCCCTGGCATACAGATGCACAGGCCTGAGCCGAGTGGGGAGGAAAGAGGGGCTGTGAATGGCAAAGGGTTTGGAGTTAGCCGGCGGACTTGATTAAACTGTCTGCTTAGCGAAGACAGGAAGAAAATTGAAGCAGAAGACATGTGTGTTTGAGGGAGGGAATGGGGTGCAAGGAATGCTGAGTGGTCCTGGGAGTCAGCGGTTTGGTTTGGAGCACCCCTATACTTCTACAAAATGGCTACTTTCTGCTCCAAATGAGCACTCAATCGGAGGCCAGGGAGGGAATGTAGCCCAAAATCTCAGCTACTGTATCTTCAGAAGTCTCTTGCCAGAGTCTAGTATAGCACTGAGTGTAATGGTGAGAATCTGGTGTTTGCTGGGATGTGTTTCTGGGGAAATGTATTGCTATGGATTTATTTCTGCTTTTTCACAATTTTGATAAAGCAATCCAGCAGTCTATTGAGCTTTGCATGCCCTCCAGAAATATAACTGCTTGTGAGTGCAGCTGGCTCAGTCTGCAAAATCAAGTCATGTACGATAATTGCAACTGCATAAGTTCAATTTGCAGCCCACATTTATGGTGCATATCTCTCTATCAACCTCCCTGGCTTCCTCTCTTTGGTATAATTAACACAAATTTAAAATGGCTCCAAACCCCAAATCCAAACCCACACTTTTAAACAAATGTCTATGGCTATCTGTTACCCATCATAGAAGAAAAGGGGAAGCAATTGGGCCATTTCTAGCACGTTATGCTACTATGGCAAAACAAATTAGCATTTATTTGAAAGTAACAATATGGAAGAATATTTCTCTCCAGTACACTGGACACATACCTTAGCTCCCTCCTTGCCAGCAGATCCTGGAAGACCCTGCTCTCCCGGTGGGCCAGGGGGCCCTGGATGGCCTCTCTCACCAACAGGGCCAGTCTCTCCAGTTGGTCCCTAAGATGCCATCCCAAAGTTACTATTATATTATTTTCCGTTCAAAATAGCAATGATACAATAAGGCAATCTACTTCCAAAAACAACTCATGTTATGAACAATTGTGCAATAGATCTACCACATTGTGCTTAAGGGCTCAAACATATCCACCTGAGCCCTTGTCTTTTAGTTGCATATTTTAGTTAAGTATTCCTTTTCTAATATGATACCAATCACTGATGATGGTGATCCACAACACCACTAACAGATTGCTTGCTTTATATATATATATATATATATATATATATATATATATATATATATATATATATATATATATATATATATATATATATATATATATATATATATATATATATATATATTCATTTTAAATTGCCTTCAATAGCTGAGCATTTCTCTTACCTGGGGACCGACAACACCTCCTGGGCCTGGTGGGCCAGTTTTTCCTTGGAAACCCTGAAGAAAATATTACAAAGGTTTATTTATACGGTTTATGATAACAACAGAAAGATAGCTTATCTATCAAAACCCAACTAAAGAAACCATAGGGATTCCACTTTAATTTGTTTCAGTTGATAAGCAGGTATTTAGGTTTTTGCTTGGTATTACCTTGGTGGATTATAGTACATCTCAATGCTGGCTAGTAAATAACTGTAGGTAAATGTAGTCTTATCATATATTCAGGTCTTCAGGTATATTGTATACATTGATCTCTTCATTAAGAAGATATTAAGATTACATGATAAGATTGTATTGCTTTAAGTCTTAACTGACAGAAAACA
This sequence comes from Percina caprodes, assembly GCA_013375575.1. NCBI lineage: Eukaryota > Metazoa > Chordata > Actinopteri > Perciformes > Percidae > Percina > Percina caprodes. The sequence goes on from JABXJD010000058.1 coordinate 2,505,211, forward strand.
GTAGACACAAACAGGAAACAGAGAGCGGGAGATGACCGGCAACAAAGGTCTCTGGCTACCAGGCCACCATTCATGAAGTATATGTACTGTACTGAACCACAGACAATAGTGCAATATTTTACTCTAATGGATCATTTGAATTGTGGATCCATCACTATAAACATATGCTGGGCAAAACTGACAGGAGCATTACATGTTAACATGTGAATGTAAAGTTTAACACATTTCCCCTATGGTAGGTTGTTCATGATCACAATGATGTATTTGCTGCACCTGTTTGTGAATAGTGCATTTCCCTTATCCCTACAGTAGAATAGGATGTCTGACGGGGAATTGAATAAGACAATGTCAGAAATGTCCATTTACCAGTAAAGAGTTTATCAATATTAGATTCAAAATGTGAAGACAATTATTGAGTTGATTGCTTATGATGCCAGGTCACTGTCAATTAAATCTGATCAAACCTAATCCACAAGGGCCTGAAGAAGCAACTGTTTGAGCATTAAACTCTTCGACTGTTGATAGTTTTGTGTCAGTAATATGTAATGTTGCATTGAAATACTTGAAGCTACCTGATTTGATGAAAGGCTTTAAATTATCATTAAGCAATCATTTATGATATGAATATTATGATGTGACATTATGTAATGGCCATCTATAGTGCCACTGAGAATTTGGACCCCAACTCTGCAACTCTTAGCTCATTTTAGATTCTACTTCAGAGTCATTTGTTAACTTTCTGGCTTACAAATAAGGAAATTAATGGTTGGGTTTCAAACAATTCACCATAAACTTCAAGCAGTTGTTTCCATTAAAGAAAGTCAAACTAAATGTACGCTATCTGAGCAGCACCTACCACTTAAGAGCCAAAGTGAATAAGTAGGTGGTTACGTAACAGCAAAGGACTTCTTTAAGTTTCTCTGACATGATGAGCCAAACCAGAGCTAAGACAAGTGAATATTGCGATTACTTTAGTCTGATAGCAAGACACCAGACTCAAATGGGATAATAATGTTGCTCTGAGTCTGCTGAAAGTGTAATTAGGCATCTGCTAGCTATCACATTAGCCACATAAGCCGATAGTGTTATCATTCTGCCAGAGTTTTCCTTCCTAATGGTTGTCAACAACCGCATGCAGCTTTAAATGTTACATTTTTGTTAATCTATATGTAATCTATATGTAGAAAGAAATCTGCTTTTCCCGATGAAGCTACATACATTTGCCATTGCTCCATTTTGCTGTTGCCTGCACAACAGCAAAACAACTTTGCTATGCATTTTGTTTGTTGCACAAGTTTAAATTCACAGCACATGGTTGATTTGCATTTGCATCATATTCCCTATGGATATGCTTAATCAGATTCAAACAGCAGAACAGGACAAGCCATAAGAGATAGAAGTTCAACATCTCAAGCATTGACTCCAACACTGCAGCACAGGTCAGATGAACTTCTGTCTTCCAGGAGAGGAACAATTCAATCTGCATTGGCTTGAGTCCTCTTTGAAGTACTCAATATTCCCCAAATATTAACCCACTGTGATGCTTCAAAGTCAGACACTGTCTTTTCCTTTTTGATTTTTCCACTGATTCCCTCAGATGTCGAACTCCATACATAACCAAATTTCACTGAGGTATTACCTTTATAATTCATTTAATTTGTAACTTTTTATCCTACAACCAAACAAAGTTTATTAAAACGTAGCTTTTAGAACACTGATCCTACCTGACTTATGACTCCAGGCCTATCGATCACTGTGTTGTGATTTATGGTGATGTATTATTCAATGGAAACCCTTAGGCCATCGCATCAGCCAGGATTCAGAAAGACTGACTCAAATCTTTATTTGCACTTCCTTTAAATGCAACTTGTGAGAATGGATGCCTATGAGGATCTTTACTGCTGTGATCTATTCTCATATCGGATGCTTGTGGAGCATGTTCACGTGTCCATAAATCTATGGCCATAAACACCTTAATGAAGACTCTATTGCCGTCGCTTGAATAGAAGCAAAGGCAGGGAAGCACTCATGTGTGGTGTTATCTATGGGAAAGAAAGGGGGAAGGGGGAAGCTTTAATGATAGATGTGATGATCTGTCAAGCTTTTAGTAGAATTTATTGCCTTCTGAGCCTCGTCAAACCGAGGTGCACTGATGCATACCAAGTATTAAATAGAGGGCAGGGGATTGCAACGAGATGTGATCAAGTCTAACTTTGCTTTGTTTGTGTTTATTGCCAGTTAAATAGTATGTCACATGGGATAGGCCATCTATGCATCAATGCATCTTCAGTACAGATTTAGTACAGCCATTTCTCATTAAGCTCATTACTGCATATCCGGAAAAAAAACTATTCAAACCACCGTTCCATGCTGCTGCAACAAATGTTATGTCTGCTGCTTTTGTTATACCTCAGTTACAGTCTTATTATAAATATAATTATTAAGAGCAGGCAATGTTACACAGGGACACGTTGTTGCAGCTGGACAATCCAAGTTCAGCATCCATCAGGTGCATATTTGTAAACTTGTTACAAGATAGAAGGTGCATCAGAATAATATTAGCTTCCAGTAATAGCTTCCCCAGCTCCCTGGTATCCATCTCTATGAGCCTGAGCCATCTGGATATTCTCAGTCAGAATGCAGTGTGTGTGTGTGTGTGTGTGTGTGTGTGTGTGTGTGTGTGTGTGTGTGTGTGTGTGTGTGTGTGTGTGTGTGTATGTGTGCGTGAATAGAGACGAGACAAGCAGATAGACATTGTCACAAGGGCTTTGTCTTTAAAATGTTGCTTTAAGAGAGATTTCGGCCCCTTTGGCATCCTACTGAGATGTTGTCTCACTGTTTGTAATCCCCAGCAATGAAATAGCAATAGACATAAGAAGTGGAGGAGGAAGAGTGGAGAGATTCAATTGAACTGCAGCTCACTGATTGGGAGGATCAGAGCAGTCCTGCAATCGAAAGGCAATTTGAAGAAAAGGAGCTAAAAAGGTCTCATTGGAAACTTTAACTTACATGGTAGTGAGTAACCGAGTACCAGCCATTAACACAACAAAACTCATTTTTACAGGATTAAAACAAGATTAGACTGAGCACTGAGAAGAGATTCCTGATTAAACATTTCTGAAAAGTTATAAGGTGTCACACTCTTGTAGTGTCTTGTACTGTCCAAGTGTGAGAAATTATGTTTTATTGAGTTTCCAGCTCAATGTGAGGTCTGCCATTCCTACACTCAGCACAAAGTTAGAAGCAGAGCTTAACCGGAGCCACACAGGTGACTGAACGCTCAAATAGGATATTGCATCTTCAGGACTCACCGTCTCTCCACGCTGACCAGGGTGCCCGGGCAGCCCGTCCTTTCCAGCTGGTCCCTGTTAGGTAGAAAGCAAGATTCACACTTAGCAGGTAAAAAGTACATTCAGAATCAGTTTTATTGGCCAAGTAAGTGTGTGTACAAAAAAGGAACTTGACTCTGGACAATGGCACTATGAAGTTGGCCCTATTGCTGGAATAAATGTTTACATATACAGTACAGTCATAATGTCCAGAGTGAGAGAAGTCTTAGTTAGACTACTGGAACACGACTGAAAAAATAACAGGTTGTATTTTTTGTTGAAATAAACATCACTAGCTGAGGGCTGAGAGACAGCTATGAATCTATCCTGAATCAATAGGGGAAAATGATCACTTGTCTGCTGCCTAGACTGGGGAGTGAGAAAATAGGTTCTGCTTCAGTAAAAGTTAGACTAATGATCCCTGCACAGAATTAAGGATATTGCTATGTATTACTGCACCACATGGACTCCTCAAATCAAATCAATTTTGACTTAAAATGTTTGCAAAGTGGGTTAATTTGCCACTGAGACAGGTGGAAGTGGAAAGGAAGTATGAGTGTCAACACTGAACATCAGAAACTAGCGGCAAACACCACTTTAGCGTTTGGCGGAGCTCAGGAGGTCCGGCGAAAACTCAGGTCTACCCATTCATTTTGAAGGGTGATAGTGCAGTTAGAGCCAGAAAATAATGCGGCGGCCTGCAGCAAAAAGTTGAGACCGACTCAACTTTTGGAGAAATGCAACTTGACCCCCCCCCGCGCTAACATTTTGAGGTGGTGTAAGACTCCCGTACAGCCAACAGTAAACATCTCTGTCTCTATTGCAGCCACAAAAAAGTTTTAACTATGAGGGTAAAACTGATCGGAAAACAGTAATTGTGAAATATAAAGTCTACATGTGCTACATTGGGGGGTTAAATAACACAACAGGACGTCACACAAATGGGCCATTTAAGTGACACTGCCACTGTTGCACAACCCTGCGGCGATCGCTTTGGTTGATTTAAACGTGCCCTTACCCTTGGTTTTACAGTTCAGTAGATTGAGCTTTCAAGTGTTCAGGAAGGACAAATACTTACAGGGGGGCCCTTTGGTCCAGAGAAGCCCACTGGTCCCTGAGGTCCTTGAGGCCCCTGCAGTAGACAAAAAATGTCAGATCAATGAGAGAAGCAGAGATGATTTTATTAATGGTCCAGCTAGGCTTAATCTGAGCATTTCTGGGGTGGAATGTTTAAAAAGATTCTGAGTGAGAAACTGCTTAGTAAATTTAGGTCACCTCCTGTCAAATGTCAAACTGTGATACTGCAGAGGAAAGGTAATAATAATTTTATATGAGTCAGGCAATAGGAGCTTTTTTTTAATGGCTGTTTGTATTCTACTAAGGGCTTTATCAGAAGCTAATTAGATCACCCAGAATTAACAGTTAACATACTTTCACCTACAGAAGTCATTCAAACTTTAAACTGTTCACAAAACCTTTAGCTACCACAGTTGTATTCAGCTTCCTGATATCTTTTACAGTTTCTGTGGTATCACTGTTTAAGTTGAGTGTTTCCTTCAGGCTTTGTCTGTGCTTATAATGGAGTGAGTATTGCATGACTTAGAGTGGCTGATGACATCACTGTAGTGGAAAGCCTTAGAAAATCATCTTAAACCCTCTATAACTTCAACGTCAAAACCTAGTGACAGCTTTTCAGAAAAATATAAAAATATTCCAGTTTTGTTTCATACATTTTGTGTGTTATTTAACATTTTATTGAAATTGATTATTCTCACTGTTTTATCTTCGTACGCATTAAATCCAGCAATTTAGTTTAGCTTTAGCAATTTAGCGTTCACAAATATTTTCCGCAGGAAATACATTTTCTATTTTATTCAGTGTATGTGTGTACCCCTCATTGAAGTGCATATTTCTTTGATTGGTATATTGAATGTGTAATGATGGTTGTGACTCGTGAGCAGCGGGAATATAGAAGGCCAGTTTCAGACAGGAGAGTGGGACCGCATCAGTAAGAGTCTGGAATGTGAGGAGAAGTGGTCAGTGTGCCACTTGCACAACGTAACTGACAGAGATGTTCATTTTAAAATAGAAGTTTATGAAAATCAGATATACTGATCAAGTGAAAAAAAAATGTCAGAAAGCTACTTTACAGCATGTTGTTGAGGTAATATAAGGGCTTGGGATTTAGGGACAATAAATATGATTAACATATAAGATATTCAGTGCAAATTGATTAAATCTATTGCATTCTTATATAAACATGAATTTTAAAAATTTAATTTTATCTTTAAATCTATATTCATCCATTTGGTTTGAGTTTACTTTAACTCACTTGCGCTCTTTTGGGACTGATTAAAGATTTTTTGAAATAATTTTAATGTGAAGAAACATGGACTGCAGAACTGTTAAGCGGTACACGAGAGTTCACAACATTATAGTTTGTCCAACTGAAATTTCACAACTTTGAATCAATCAGAGTAAAGTCCACCAACATAGAATCATGTAATTTGAAAGTCAAAAGCTGCCTATTAACATCTGCTTCAACAGTGTTCTGTGAAACTGCACTCTGTGGGACTTAGGGCAGCCATTTAAGCCACATGCATACTCAACATACAGTAGAGAACATTGAGTCATTTGACTTGCTCATTTAAACCCTTATACCCAAATCTAATACAAAAATCCAGTTGATTGCAGTTGATTGTAACCAACCAAAGCACTAACCTACAGCTTCACAGTTGCTGTAGATGCTTAAACTTTATTAAATGATGATTCCCAATCCAGTGTCACTTTGAAAATACTAAATGTGACTATTTTAATGAGTCATGATGAGTTAATGCATCTGGCTGTGTAGTAAATGTGGAAAGCAAGAGCTGCGTTTACTCAGTTTGGTTACACTCCTACATTCTTGTTTTTGCCTTCATCTAACAGAGGGCAGGCTTTGTTTTCTGATGAACCTGCCCTCATCATGCTTTGTCAGAGTTGTAATAAATTATATTTCTCCCCCTGTAGTGTTAGGAAAATGTCAATGTAAACTGAGCACTTGCTATAGCTGCTTTTTTTTGTTCTGTGACTTCTTTGGCTTTCACTGGATTCCAATCAATGTTTCACATTTTCTTTGTTACACAGCAAAATCAAATTGCACTAAAACACTACTGGAAATCTATCAAAATGTAATGAAAGGTATTTAACAAGGTGGCATTGCTGGAAGGCTTTTATTGTGAAGCAACTGCAGAGATTGTTATCTTTGCCACTGAGTAAGCGACCTACAGATAACTTAATCAATAAAAATAAAAATGTTCTTTGCTGGAGCATCAGTTTAAAACATTGCAAATGATAAATATACTTTATTACAACGAAATGGAAAGAAACCCAGAAATGCTGCTGTCTCTTAGATGAAGGTAGCAACAGCAACATTAAAGCAAAACCCAAAATGACAGCAACTGCTCTACATGGCACTATGTGTATAGTGTGTCACCTAAGCCCTAACCAGTAAACCCATTAATTTCTTCTGGGGCAAGGAAGACTTCATAGAACAAAGAATCACCTCATTTGGATGTAATGGAAGACACAAACATGCATTAAATGAAAGTTAATGAAATTAAAAGCTTCACTGATTTTGAATAACTCTGAATCTATTACTTCTTAATTATTTACAGTTAACCCTTACTGATCTTATTGTCATTCTAGGAAAAACTCTGTCATCCTCCAGTTACAGCACCTAGTGGAAATACTACTACTAGATTCATTTATTCAAATCCTTATCTCATGATTAAACTTTGAACCCTGGAGGGTTTGAACAGATCACAAGATTGACAACTGACAATGTCTTAAACAATTATAATCAATTCACATTAAGGCCCCATTTCAAATTACAATAATGTTTAAGTCTAAATATCATTATCATGCAGTAAGTGGATGACACTGAATGGCTTAAGACAACAGAATAGACTTACTCTCTCACCAGGCCCGCCTGGAGGGCCGTCGTTGCCTGCTGTGCCCTGCAACACACAACAATAAATCATCATCAGTTAATATAAAGGTATGTTTTTACACTACGCATGGGGCTCGATGGGAGCAGTAGAATGAGGCATTGTTCACGATCTGTCATGATTTTATTGGATTTTAATTATGCTGGATAGAGTGCTACCCTGGAAAAAACCTTCAACACAGTGTAAGAATTTTGTTGTGATTAGCATAGCTGTTGTACCTTGGGACCAGGTTTTCCTGTTGGACCTCTGGCTCCTCGACCCCCACGAGGACCCTACAGTGAGAGAAAAACTCAAGAGTCATACAGAAGCCTGTAGAACTATGTACGAGTTACGAGAGTGTAATGAAACTGTTACAATGCATAGAATTCACTTGAATACAAGATGATTTAATTAGTTTAATCTATTAAGGAAAACATGGACAGAAAAATACATACCGTTGGACCTCTTTGCCCTCTGGGCCCTGGTTTGCCTGCGATGCCCTGTTAGATTACCAAAGGCAGAACATTTAGGCACTCACACATACTTTCTGGTTGTCATTATTAAACATGAATGCCAAACAATTTTTTTCCTATATTAAATTTATTATTAAACAGTATTCAAATTAGCTTTTTTAAATGGAAGAACAGGTTTAAAAAAAAAAAAGATAAAATGTTAAATAACATTTTCCTGATGTTTCAGAGCATTGAGACACATATTACCTGCATGAGTCTATGAATAAAATCTTTTTAAAAAAGGCAGTTTGGGCTTTGACCACTAATATCTTTCTTAGTTATTAGGAAACAGGGAAACAACCAGTCATATCTCAATGACAAGAAAAACTTGTACTGGAGTTGTGTGTTTATAGTTACAATATGCACTTCTTAAATGACAAAAAATGTGGCTAAGTAATATTATTTCCAATGGTTGGCTGACTTAAGCAGCAGAAACAGCCTGCCAACAAATGCAGAGATCAGATTTCTACAATAGCTGCAAATGGCTTTCTGGCCAAAATGGGATGATTTAATGAAAACAATTGACTGTTTAATTTTGGCAGGTAGCCTTGGCTTAAGTGAGACAATGTACTTCAAAGTGTCCATTAAATGATTTTGATATTCTCAAGAAAGCTTATATTTTACCACCACTTTATACATTTATTTAAAGTGGATACTTTTTCTTTTTATTAAGGTGAATCAAGACGAGCCAGAAATATGATGGATATTTCATTGTTCACTATTAAAAGTAAAAGCTGCCCCGTGAATTCTTTCTTAAGGAAACTGTGTGAGCAACTTATTTTTTCCAAGGCTAGACATAGGGAGAGGGGCTCAATAAAAGCACAATTGTTTCCACGTCTTTTGTTCTCTCCCCAACATTGATTTTGCTGCTGCTATTTTTTGTGCCAAGTCACCATAGAGATGCCTTTATAATAGGAATCAATTTCCTTTTGTGCTGGGATATCATGGCATGGTGATTTTCATACACAAACAGGCACAGTATGCGTGTGTGTGTGTGTGTGTGTGTGTGTGTGTGTGTGTGTGTGTGTGTGTGTGTGTGTGTGTGTGTGTGTGTGTAGGAACCCATCACTCTTGAGTGACTCATTGTTCGCCTCTGAATATCCATATATCCATATATGTGTATGTGTTTTCTTACCCTAGCTCCTTTCTCGCCGTTGGCTCCAGGGAACCCAGGGAAACCACTCGAGCCCTGTCAATAGGAGAGGGAGATATCACGGAGGGGAAACAAGACAGATGCTGGATGGTTCAGGACATGAATGCTAATGAGGGCTCATCCTGTATTTATCTCCACTATTGTTAGCTATCATCTTCAGCTACACACTGTAGTTTCACACAGTTTATACCATGGCCATAACAATATAAAATTCCATGAATTTAGTATGAGTTTATAAAAGGAAAACTGATTACTTCCATGACCCTAACACTTTGTTCCTTTCTAAATTTGTTAATGATGTTTCAAAGAAAACAAAAGGCTTTACTTCAGTTTGGTTGAACACCACTATTTGATAGAATGAACCTTTTCAAAATTGTACTTTAAAACACATTCTCAATGTACCTGTGCAGTGAAGGTTTTACAAAAACATTTCCCACATTCCCAAGAGAATATATCAAATTCAGAAAGTTTCCCCACTCGGGTTCGCCACAATGTTTATCAGGCTGGCAGGATAGAGGACGTTTCTCAGGCGAATTCTTTAAATTTATATGATTATGTGGGAAGCACACAAACACATACAAAGAGAGAAGGACTTTAAAACAAAAGGCTTAGCACAAGACCCCTGTAAACACAAGACAAGGTGACATGATGTTTTTCTTTGCGAAGAGGGGATTAAAAAGCAGCTTACCCATTCTGCAGCATCTCAGCACACGTAGCATTTGGGACATTCAATAAAAATCCAATCAATGAAAAACTTTGACTTCCTCCAAATGCAAGAGTTCCAAAAATCACTACAGCTTGATTAAGTCTACCCCATGCCTCTGTAAAAATTTTACAGTCAAATTTTGATTTACTTATTAGTTTAGTTCATCATGTTTTATCCCATGGGCAGTCCTTAGACATGCCTGTGGCACTGCTTCATCACAATACAAGCTGGCAGCGCATCTTAACGTCAATTCATGTTCACACTTGCCTGCAAAAAATCGTTTATGATACTGCGCCTGTAATAAATACAAGTACACAGCTCTTACAAGGATCCAAATTATCAATAGTTTATTCTTTGTTCTGGTGAATTCAAATGAACAAGTGCACAGAAGCAAAGACTGCTGTCACATTCTCAAAGAAACATGGTATGATGCATAGTTTTTAACTAGGGTTGGGTTTAAAAAAAAAATTGACACTGGATCATTCAAATCGATCATCTTTTAAATGATCCGATAAAAAAAACAATGCTGAGATTGATCTTTTATCCCATACAGACCAGCAGGGCCGCCGGTGATCTCGGCTGACATTACTGTCTTTAGGAGGTTTAGTGGGCTCTGTTTTAAAGCTAGAGTTAAGATATGAATCTAGACGACCCAAGGCATCCATTGTTATCAACCAATGGATAGAATGTCGGAAATATAAGTAGGCTAAATTTTGGTAAGGTAAATGGCTATTTTAAGATGTATGGCTTTAGGTATATACCGTCCGTGCACTACACCTTCCACCAAAAAAAGCAGAATTGTTTTTGGTGACTCAACACTCACTGACTGTAGAGTCTGTAGAGTTCAAATGTATTGTGTTGACTGTTGTGTGTACATGTTAAATAAAAAATACATTAATGTAACTGTGTGGAGGTCAACTCTTAATGTAAACGTTTAATTAAAAAAAAGGTTATAAGGTTCTTTGTAAAATGTACAGCATTAGTTATCTTAGTATCTCTTTCATATCCAAGCAAAATTTGTATGGTAACTAAAATATCCCTAATCAAATCAAATCAAATAGTAAATTGAATTAAACTGGGACTTTGTGGATCAGAATGGAACTGATTTGGGAAATCAGTGGCGATACCAAGCCCTATTTTCAACATCAGTGAATCACTTCAGCATAAAATGAAGACATTGGTATGATTCCCATGATTTCCAAATGAGACAACAATTCTGTGTTGCACCATGTTAGACTTGGCAGGACATCTGCTGCATTGCTTTATAGCAAAAAGCACAGGAGGGGACTGTTCTTTCAGCACAATCCCAGATAAAACCAGCAGAGTTTGTTTATGTGGTATGTCTTAATTTCAAGAAACACTAGTGCAAACTGCTGCATTGAGAATTGTATTAGTTAGAAAAATTGTGCCATTGTAATTGTGCAAAAAGTAATTACCAATTATTTATATGAAAAATCCTTATTCTGATAAGATACCCTTATTTATTCATAAATCATAACTAATTACTTTTAACATTTTAATAAATTATGCATTAATGATTGACGGATCAGTTATAAGGGATTACTCAGATTAAGTCTCTGGGTTGCCAGGTAATGACATAGCCATTTGCCTGTTTTCCTTCATATTTGGTAAGAATGATAAAAAAATAAATATTGGTAATGCTTATTGGTTTTTTACTTTCTAAAAAAATCCATTAAGTCTGCAATAAAAAAATCTTAATATTTTGTTAATACATGTATTTTGATCAAAATGCTCTGCAACCAAGGGTAATAAAACTGCTTCCTACATACTCTTTGTAAATGGTGCCTTGCCTTAGTGGTAAGTGGTACCAACTATTTTACAGGTACTATCTTTAAAAAGAAGCATGAAGCATGTCTAATATTGATGAGCACTAAAGCCCTCCTGATTCAAAGGAATCCAGGTAACACTTATCTCTCCTACTGGGTCTGCACTAAAATGGTGCGTTTTCACAACAAATATTTTTTTATAATTATTTTGATGGTATATCCTTTTTTTGATGAAATCATCAGGTTGTCCAGTGAGGACATTTTGGCCTGTTGTGTTATGCCAGCATACTGTGATAACTGTGATCATGTCCTCACAGTTCTGATAGCAGAGCAGACAGGTGCAGATTCAGTCAATGAAACACCCTTTATTGTGGGGAGAGTGACGCTAAATTACCTTAGGTCCTTGTCTTCCTGGATAACCTGGCAGTCCTGGAACGCCCAGTTTACCCTGCGAGACATTAACAGCACAAGTCATCAGCCCAGCAATACAATTTTAGCACAAAGAGAGCAACAAAAAACAAAACAAAAATTGAGATGAAAACATGATTCTTGTACTGGCTTTCCAACACCTTAATTCATTGAGCCCTCGTACCTTCTCTCCAGCTGGACCAAGGGGGCCTGACTCTCCGTTGGGGCCAGCTCGGCCTTTGGGACCCTCAGGACCATCCTCTCCACGGGGCCCAACTATGCCAAGCTCACCCTAGAACACAAACACACACCAAGAATATCCCAATGTACTGTAATTGCCTCCATATGAAGAATAAGGATCTGACTGGACATGTTATTTGTATGACAGATGATGCTTCTCACCCGGTCTCCTTTGAGTCCCATATCTCCCTTGAAACCTGGGAAACCATCCTCGCCCTAAAATGAAACATAAACAAGTTATTGCATTTGCTAGTAATTGTTCAGCTATTTCAATATATTGTTTTTTTAAGGCTTTTGTTTATATCCCACTGAGAGCCTTTGACAAGCAATATTTTTTTCATTTCACTGGGCAATTTCTTTTTGACTCCTGACACGTTCTGTTAATAATGCAGCCTGCTCTTGTTCACTCTGTGGGTCACAGGATTAATGATGCCATCTGCTGGCCAGATAGTTGAATAGCAAATGCAAGGAACTGTGTTTAGCTGCTGAGCTATGCTTTATTCACATACTGCATGAGCTGCGTTTGGTACCTGCACCAACGTATTTTGGGGATTTTGGTACAATTGAATTGGTATTTATTTGTCAGCCATACATGGAAAGGGATTTCATACATTGAAATCAAATAACAATTCAGTGAATTTTCAATAATTGAGATTAACACAATCCAATGGATGCTGGAGGACACTATTCACTTCAGCCAGACCTTTGTCTCTTTCCTTTGACTTTTTCTAGTCTGTCACCTGTGTTGTCAACCCTATCTGATGCATAATGCAGCACTGAGCATGTCTGTTGCCAGCAACTGGCACATCCTTTATTCATAACAAACCCTTTCTCCTCAAGGTTTAAATTTTATATATCTTGCAACAGAATAAATATTTCATTGATTCAAAAAAATAATTCTAAAAACTGATATGAATATTGTATATCATTGTAGCAAGAAACAAATCCCCTCAGTAAGATAATAGATTTTATGCAGCCGCATAGTTTAAATTCTACATCGTGACACACACACACACACACACACAGTCACACACTTCAAAAGTGCTTGAGATGGATTGTAGTGTTCTTTGAAACCAGAAGCCTAGAGCATGACAGCTTTACATTCAACAACTGATTGAGGGTCACTCTGAGAAAGTCTCTGTCTCCACTGAAGATGGCTATCGACCTGTGCATAGAACTTTCAGGCTGCAGCAGCCTGAGCTGGTGTGGACCAGCTCAAAAGAGCCAAAACAAAGTTGGGCAGGGCCATAGACAGCCACAGTTACAGAAAGAATATCTGTGACATGAATATATTTACAGGCTGTTCCCAAACTTTATTTTGCGGTTTTTGCCATCCTCCCAAAATGAGTGAAGTTTAGACAAACACTTTGACCTACGGCATTTTGGACAGCATGCTTAATCTTTAGTTAGTGTACTTTTAAACAGCACTCCAAACACAAGAATGATATCTTACTCAGATCACTATGATATTGTAGATTGGGAAGAGCAAATTTTAGTACAGCATTAAAAATAAATAGTATCCAGTTTCGTCATTTTGGAAATCTTTCTCGACGCACACTCTGAGGCACACGTCTAGTATTCAAAACCTTTTTTGGCTGCTAAGTGGCTATAACCTGCATGGTAAATTGAGAAATGATGTGGAAACTATTTAGCATTTTCAGAATACCTTCTCTCCCTTTCCCCCCTTGAGACCACGAACACCATCGGCACCCTATTGGACAGGAAGGAGAGATAAATAAGCATCCGAATACTATACAATACCAATATGTACAATATTATAAAAGGGAGGACTTTCTTATCTGGTGAAGAATAGGAAATACTCAAACTGTACCTTGACACCACGAGGGCCAGGATAACCAATAGGACCCTGTGGGCCTGATGGACCCTAGAGAATAGAAAATATGATAGTAAATGCTTAACAGTGTGGTTGGAAAACAATATGGAAGGACAGGTATGGACTGCATCAGAAACGTTTTATACATGTATGTAAACAAAATACACAGAAAACTGAATTATTATCGTTCATCCATGACAGAGGTCTGGAAGAAATATTTTTTGGAACAAAATATAAACAAATCCGAATAACTGACTCTAAATTACAAAGTATTCTGTCACTATGAAAGGTTTGTTTAAATTACAATCTGCCGACACAAAAACGCATGTTTTTCTTCTAGAATTTAACATTCACTTATATATGAAAACATACAATTTATTTTAGTTTTCAAAAATGTTTCCTTTTTATCATCTGGTTGTTGCCGAGTTAGTAAGTTAAATTAACAACCTAGCTGGTTAGGTTGAACTAAAAGAACCGGTGCAATGCTTCTGAATGTGAGTACTTTAAATGTATGATAATCTATCAAGGTAGACAAAAATAACATTTTGGTCAACTTTCCACTGCAGCAAACACACATGCAAATAAATATCTTACCCAAATGACTCAAATCCTTAAATACACCTACCAGGGCTCCTTTCTCTCCAGGTGGACCCTCCTTACCAGGATGACCCTGTAAAATAAGCATTCACACACTGGTTAAAAGGGGTTGTTGCATTACAATGTTGTTTTTTAACTAAAAACCCAACACAGCAAATGGTGTGAATAGAGGTATGTTATGCAACAATTAATTATGTTGAAGCATCTTTCCAAACAAGAAGTGCACTATATGTGAATTGGTGGTACCATTAGAATCTATAGGTGGAAAGGCCTTTACGTTGTCCTTTATATAGCTGCTCTTGTTGGCATGGCAAAGCAAGAAACATACAAATCTGAGAATGACAGCGAAGGGATGATCTAACTGGCCAAAGGCTCATTGCCCACAGAGTAACCTGATAAGCCTTTTCAAACCAAAGTTGAGCTGTGTTGAATCTATATAAAACATGGTCAAAACTGCATTTTGTCTGATTTACACTTACAACACAGGTTTTCCCCTGTCAGTGTGCACTCTATGGGGGTTTTTGTGCTGCACAAATTCAGTTCTGTTTGTTAATGGCCACTAGTGTGATTGTTACTGGTAGAGTCTGAGAGACGGTGCAGGTAGACATGCCTATACAAACGGCTCGACACATACATATGGAAACCTTTAGCTGTGAACACCTGGCACTTCGAATTTGAGGTGCGAGGTTGAGGCAGAAGGCTGTAAATCACCAGGCTCTGGGGCCTCAGGGCAACTAAGGGCTGTCTACCTCTTGAACTTACACACCTCTCCTAGCAAGGGCAGACAGAGAGGAATGACATGAGATAGCACAGTTCTAGAATGACAAAACTCAAAGGCATATTTCTTATATTTCTTTGCCTTGAGAGATTTCTGAGGCACACTTTGTCAGTATTTCACAGGTATGCTCTGTGTGTGTCATACACCGAAAGGGTAAACCCATCTAAAAGACACAATTTTTTACAGTTTAAAATGCATTATTATACATCTGGTTCAGTTTTAGATGAGAGGTTGAAGTTACGTCAAGGTCTTTAAACTAAATAAAAACTATAAATCAATATAAATCGTGTAATGTTGGTATATAAACATAGCTGTCCTCTTTATGGTGGCCAATAAATTTTACACAAAGCTCGACATCTATATGCAAGGGTGTGGCTAAAAATGGTATGAGGCATAATGTCACATACTACCTGATATGCATCCCATGCCCATTTATTGTGTAACAGTTTGGTTAGTTTATCAGGGGTCATCAGACTACACATTTAGTTTTGTGATGGAAATCGTGGGTTGAACTTGGTGTTGAGAAAAAACCTTGTGCTTAAAATCTCATCACCTCTACAACCCTGCTTTGCTTCAAAACTGGTTTTATATCATGAACTGTACAGTTACCGGAATGTTCATGTGTATGTATCAAACATATGTCTTTAAGTACAAAAAAAGGATTTCAGAAACAATGTCTGAGGTTTGGGTGGATGTTATGGGAGTAGATTGGTGTCATATTTCTGTTTGTGTGTGCGTGTAATACTGATATACTGTATGTACGTATATAGGTGATAAGAGCACGCACAGGAGGCCCATCAGCTCCAGGTAGTCCAGCCAACCCCGACCTGCCCTGTGGTCCCTGTATGGGGAAAAGAAAAATACATGCAAGGTCAAAGCTCAGAGGATACAAACTAGTTTAAGAATTCTTTATTACTCAGGCAGCAGTGCAGAGTTCACTCAGAGTATCTGTAGGTAAAAAGCTGGTTGTTTACGCTAAAAAGCATGAAGCTTACAGTAATATTCACAGAAAAATAACAGTGTTACATACTTTTTCACCAGGTGGTCCAATAGGGCCTTGAGGACCAGGAAGACCCTATGAGACAGAGACACAAAGAAATAGGTCTTGCTATAGCAACAACAAGGATGCTTATTGTTTAGCTTGTGTCTGTCTGTCTGTCTGTCTGTCTGTCTGTCTGTCTGTCTGTAGGCAAATTAGCATGCTTGTGATTTCCATATATGCGTTTCTAAGTGGCTACCTGATGTGTGCCAGTGTGTGTGTGCGTGTGTGTGTGTGTGTGTGTCTGTCTGTCTGTCTGTCTGTAGGCAAATTAGCATGCTTGTGATTTCCATATTTCCATATATGCATTTCTAAGTGGCTAACTGATGTGTGCCAGTGTGTGTGTGTCTGTGTGTGTGTGTATGTGTGTGTGTGTGAGTGTGTGTGTGTGTGTCTCGTCGCAGGGGTAATTTCAGGCACTGAAGCTTGCTCTAACAGGTGTGGCAGCTTTGCAAGAATTCCACCAACATGAATAAGATGCTTTCAACTGGATCAGTCCCAAAACATTATCCTTTCGAAATATAAACCCAAGAAAACTACTTGAAAAAAAGTGTGTGGGGTGTGTGAGTATATATTATATGTGGTGTGTGTGTGTGTGTGTGTGTGTGTGAGGGGTGAGAGGAATAGAGGAAGGGTGGGCAGAAGAGAGCAAATTCAAAAAGTCGAAATGAAGATTATCATTACTTTTGACAGGTCAACTTCTGATTCGATGCCTCAAATTTAACTAAAAAGGTACAACCATGTCTTTTACACCTGGAAGGATAAACAACATCACACCATGCTGTGAGGAGACAGCTGTTCAACTGTGCATTGAATTATTCAAATGCATCTCTAAGTCTGTAAGCTGTCAATAGTGACTCCTAAGTAAATCTGCTTTTCTCTGCATGCAGTTTGTGGTGGAAGACACAGACAGCAATGAGGCCTAAAAACAAGTCTGTATGTGACCCCTTTATTTTATTAACACATGATGATGCATTCATCGACACTGCACTCTGCCTTTGTCATAAGCGTCACAGGTGTATGATTGATTTGTTTACCTGTGTTCCGGGGATTCCCTGCTGCCCAGGTGGGCCTGGTTCTCCTTGCGGTCCCTGAAGTGAGATGGAGGATGTCAAAATTGAACACCACTAGTAATCCTCTGTGCCAAATACTGCCACTTGAATTATAATATTATATTCATAATTCTTATTGTTAACAATCAGTGGGTTCCGTCCAACCTTCTGCCTATCAACAGCAAAATTACCCTGGAGCGTAAACATGCTTTATTTGAACTGCTTCCAGTGCCAAGTGGAGTAAATAATTTAATTGAAATCAAATGGCAACATTTATGTTTAATATTGTAAATGATCATGTATACATAATGTAGAACGTGTGACAACGTATTGTTTACTGTACAAGCAACAACCAAAATCCAGCAATGCATGCTCTTATTCTCTACTATATTTAGTGTCATTAAGCTGTTTGAGGATTAACCCATTCCACAAGTTATTGGAGTAAATAGTTATAGTTTGAAGTTTTGGTGTACCTACTCCCACTTCCCTGCCTTTTCTACTGCAATATGAATGTCTCTCAGATTTAACTGGGACTGTATTCTTTTGTGTCATGAAGTGATAACAAAATATACACCACATACATGAAAAACACTGTTAAACTGTAAATGCATTCAAGGACTTGAGGGTACGTTTGACCCAAAATAGCTGTTGCACATTTCAAACTTCATTATAAACTACTTATCTTGTAATATTCAGAAAGGCAGCACCACAATTTATAATTTGATCCTGAGCTGCCTTTTGAGACTACACTCCTTCTCAGGCCCTCTGAGCCATTGGAATGACCTTTATCCTTCTAATGTGCACCTAAAGGGATTTATCAGCCTAAACTAGACAGTGCAAACGTATAGTAACAATCATGTCCTGGTAGGGCTGAGCAATATATCGATATTATATCCATATCGACATGAGACAAGATATTGTCTTACACTTGGGACATCGTAATATTGTAATATGACATAAGTGTTGTCTTTTCCTGGTTT
The DNA here is from genome assembly GCA_013375575.1 of Percina caprodes. NCBI lineage: Eukaryota > Metazoa > Chordata > Actinopteri > Perciformes > Percidae > Percina > Percina caprodes. Next base: position 2,523,594 of record JABXJD010000058.1, read on the forward strand.
TAAAGGCTACATTACAGTAAAGTCATGTAATTTTCTAGCTGTTTGATTATTTGCCTCTACCCACTTAGTCATCATATCCACATTACTGATGATTATTAATCAAAAATCTTTGTTCAATTGTCCAATTCAATAGTCAACCCTACAATATTGCCGAAATTTCGATAACAACGTCTCTGGTCAAAGTATTGTAATATTTGATTTTCTCCATATCGCCCAGCTCTATGTACAGCTTAGTCACTTTAAGTCAGTTTAGCAAGATTATGTTGTGTTCATACCATGTTTCCTTTTGGACCTGGAGGCCCGTCAACTCCAGCAACACCCTGCGAATGACAAGTCAGAAAGACTCAAGTATACCTTATATCAAGTTTAAGTTAAATTTTAATGATAGTTTACTATAAGGATAATGATGGTAAACATGGTGGTACTTACAGGAGATCCAGGGGGTCCTGGAGGACCACGAGGTCCAAGCAAACCTCTAGGACCCTATGAAGAATGAGAAGCAACGACTTATATTCTATAGTCCAAACAATGCTGAATACTTTTCAGTTGGACAATCGTGTCCTCTAGTGGATACTTTTGTCAAAGAGAGACTAGATATCAGAGATCACTTGTAAAGCAGGCTTTAAGGGAATCCTGTTGGAATCCCATATGTTTGGGATAGCATGATGAAATAATGCCAACAGCAGACAAGTCTTACACTCTCGCCAGCTAATCCTCGGGGCCCGATCTCTCCATCCTCGCCCTAAGGGAAGAAAAAGACAGAAGGGAGAGTAAATGTATTGAATTGGTCTTCACAAATACAGTTTGTAAGTAATTACTGGCATTTTGTATTGAAACATTAAAATTATATCACCACCTACAATCCTAAGCTCTGGAAAGCCTGTATTAGCCAGGGCCTAATCTCAACATAACCAAATATTGTTGAAGTAGTATCCGCCTAGGGGTGGAGGTGGAGGGTAGAGTGGGGTAGTTAGCTTCAGGGGGAGGACAGGTTAAACACAAACCTCCACCCTCCCTATTAATAGTCTCCGCCCAGCTGCAGCTGCCTGAGGGCTGAGTTGGTAGACCAATTCAGATGTAACTGGTTCACCTCAGTTTAAGTGACATTTCTGTTCAAATTCACTCAGAGAGGAAGTACTTACTCTCTGTCCATCCTCTCCAGAGGCACCTTGGGGTCCCATTGGCCCTGGCTCCCCCTAGAGATAGAGAAAAAGAGAAAGAAAGTGAGACAGATTTGGGTTCATTCATCATTTTATGAACTCATCACGGCCAATCTGGGTTCCAAAAAAACTAGAATCAGGTCTAGGCTTGTTATATGTGTGAGACTTTTATTTTCTTTGTTTTTTTAAATATTCTCATAATGGAGATATTCTCCGTCATTCTGTTTGTTCTGCTGTTGTGATTTTGAAAACACTTATGCTGTATTCCATGCCTTATATATTTGAACCATACAGTTCTACTAATTGTTGTTTACATTTATGTTTTTATGGTGCTATTCTTAAATATCGTTTAGTTGTTGTTGCTATATTATCATATCACATTTCAAATTTGTCGGCCTACTGCAGAGCGGTTTATTAAGTTGGGGTTAGAGACAACGTTGAAATTATAAGAGAGATTTACCCTTTTCATTTTCTTGCCCTCCACAACGAAGTGATTTCTGCTTCCAAGTCTACTTTGTAAAATGTTGGCTCATTCTACAAACCTGGCATACATCAAATATGACTTTCTGGCTTCAGTGCAATCCTGCCATTACATGTTTTCTATGTCAGGCCTAATGATGCAGGCACATTAGTGGTATGAAACAAATTATGACTTTTTAATCAATTATTGCCCACATGACATTGCAGTTATTTATTCATTACACTGAAATTAAAGCAAGTTACTCAATGCGATCTCAGAACGGTGAGTGGTGAATGCAGCCAAATATATTTGATTCCAGCCTAAATGTTTGCCATCAACAGTAGAAGACACCCAACCCTTCAGTCAATCATTCACATCTCCAATAACTAAGGTATTTGGTATAAATTCCAGTTCTGTGACTTATCAAATGAAGAAAGTTGTATTTTGCTCATAAGCTTAAAAACATCTACAGGACTTGTTTCTTAGGCAAACATCTGGTTCATTATTGCTCTCAATGGACAAGTCTCACAGGCATTAAACTTCAGTGGGATCTACAACAGTAAAGGACTAAAAAGCTGTTTTTGAGAACATCTCAAGTTGTATATTTGACATGTTTTTGACGAACTGAACTGGCGACAACCACCATACTGTACTCACCCTGTGTCCCTTTTCACCAGGCAGTCCGGGCAGTCCATCAAAACCTCTGTCACCCTGTACAGAAACACAGCGGAGGATGTCACCGGACCACGCAACATCACCACACATAAAAAAATCATCATGGGCTGCAGTATGCTCGTAGCAATGCTTTATGAAAATAATGCCCTGTTTCTCATCTGTACTCATCTGAACTGGGTGTTGGCATACCTTGGAACCTGACTCTCCAGGCATTCCACGGGACCCGTCAGCTCCGGCACGACCCTTAGAAATATTATCAGAAATTACACAGACATAAAGACCGACATATTGCAATAGCTTATAAAACGAGTTTAGGCTAAAAACACTGTTGATATTCTAGAAAATCTTTGTATGTTTAAGATAATTAGAAGTTGTTTTATTGTGTTATTGTAGTCTTTTTTGTCTTGTCCAGGTGGCTTGTTGGATTGTGCCATTTTTGCAAGTAATAAGAAAAATTAAATATTTGAAATATTTCTTAAATCACTTAACACCAGAGTATACCTGAAACAGTAGACAGTGTTTTAATCAAAGAGCATGCAGTGAAGCAGAATGATGACCAACATTAATCCTCACATATCAGCAATATTTTTCTGTTAAACATTCAAGGTGGAACTAAGGGAGACTGGGAATCATCTGTAAAGCCTGTTGTCAGTATACAACATGGGAGAAGTTCTAAAATAATAAATAATATTCACATACTCAGATTTCCCGTTGAAGTTATGTTTTTACAATCCTTTCAAATTATAACCTCTTCTCCTTGGTGACTTTATTATTATTATTTTAAAATGTTTGAAATGACAGAAAAGAGGATGCAAGAAACATTTGTCCAATACAGTAGTTATTTTATTACATTTTGACAATGGCTCACAAATAACCCATGCATTAAGCCTGCATGACTAAATTGCCCATAACTGGTTAATGTTTATTATTAGTAATCAATTAGTTCAAGATGTTTGGCCCTGCAGAGTGACGGCAGTGTCACACTAATTGCCTCCCACATCCATAGCTAGTTTTCCCATTTTGGCATTTTTAGACAGATTTACTGCCTGGCCATTGATCCGAGGATTGGAGGCAGCGCAGGCGTTTAAGCACATATCAAGCAAATGTTTGTTGGACTGGAAATAAGCCTCTCAGCGTTTCAACAGTGACCACAAGTACAAACAACCACACAGCAACAAGCACAGAGACATGTGAGCACACACACAGCACAGTGAGAGTGGACCAGGTCCTTGAGTTCACTCACCCTCTTGCCAGCTTTGCCAGGTTGTCCTGCAGGCCCTTGGATTCCCCGGGGACCCTGTGAAGACACATGGGGACCACTTAGTGACAAAGGACTAAAAACCTGGGAAACGGCCTACAATCACAGATGAGGAATATTTTATCTGTATTATTAGGATCATCACTTCCTACTCACCTGAGGACCAGGATCTCCAGATTCACCTTTTAGTCCAGGAGCACCAGGCAGACCCTGAAGACAGAGAACACAAAATCAAATATAAGTATGTTTCGTTCAAACTGTGACACATGCAGTTTGCTACAGGACAGAGGAGTAAAACATAGTCTAAAGTAAACAGCAGATGGCGATGTTTAGCTATATTTGTACATTCTTTTTGTGTGTTCATGAAGAAAAATGAATCCACACATTCCTGTTACTAAAGATGCATAAAATACCTGGGAACTCCAGTGAAGACAGTCAAAGACAATAAGATCCTTTAAATTCTCATACATTCTATCACTCTACTTTGAATCTCAGACAATTTTTCTTTAATAATGGATAATGTGTAGTAGGTACAAACATTGGTGTTCAAGTTGATGGTAATGGGTTGTTTTTAGCATGTAAATAATTAATGCGCTTTAAAAAGAATGTGAAATTATCCTGATAGCATTAAATGTTAAAAACACTTTCAGGTACATTGCCACAATTGGTGTCTTTTGGCATATACTGTATTTAAGTCTAAAAATATAATGCTAAATTGTTGGTCTCAACTGACATTTGGGGCATATACTGTAATCTGTCTTCAGACAAACATAGTGATTACAGACAGACCTTTTAGAATCATAAAATAGGTTGAAGCTGGGTTTTAAACATGTAATAAATCAATAAGGGAAACAATTTGGAGAGATACATTTGCAGCAGATGAAAGCCACACATTCCTTATCTCAGCCACTGTTCTTTGTATCTACATATTGAAATATAATTTCAGGTCATTATGCATGACCTTTAGCCCGAGAAGAGCAGATTTAACAGAGGGTAATTCTTTGTGTCTTTTCTAGGGCCTTTTCCTGCAGATTAATAGTGGATCGTGTATCAACAAGCCCAAGAAAAAGGAGGGGGATGGGGGTGGACCAACAACAAAATGACATTTTCTTGGCAGCTGGTAGCACCAAACAGACAGGCAGTGTGGCCACTGAGCCACCTACCACTGATGCATCAAAACAATATTTCTAAACAAACAACCTGGTAATTGTAACTTTAATAGTGATAGCCATAATAAATATATATATATATATATATATATATATATATATATATATATATATATATATAGATAGATAGATAGATAGATAGATAGATAGATAGATAGATAGATAGATAGATAGATAGATAGATAGAATACATATCCTGTGTGCTTACGACAACTTATTATAAAATGCATGTATGATACATGGCAAAAAAACAAAAAAATGCAGACTCACCACTGGTCCAGATCTTCCTGTCAAACCCATTGGCCCTGAGGGTCCCCTCATAGCCAGCTGCAGGGCACAGGCACAGACAAGAACAAGGTCAAATTCCATGTTTTGAGGAAGAAAATCTACAGTCTTTATACAGTATAGAGCATTTATTATGTGCTTGTATACGTTTTCACCATGTCATATTAATTTATTTAAATGCTGATCTTATACACAACACCTTTTTTCTCTTATATGCCATATATTATTTATTTGTACTGCACGTTTCATGTTCCACGCTGAACTAAATCTGTGATTTTTTAAATTTTACTTAGACACGTGTTATTGTTAAGTGTAGGTTGTTTTTTTTAGATTAGATTAGATTCAACTTTATTGTCATTACACAGGTACAGGTACAAGGCAACGAAATGCAGTTTAGGTCTAACCAGAAGTGCAATAGCAGAATACAATCAAAATCAATAAAATGTATGACTGACAATTTTACTTTGGTGGTGACCATCATTTTAGATTAAATTACATTTTTTAGATTAGAGATGAGATTATTAGAAATGATCAAATCATATTACATATTGACAATTACATATATTTAGATTGGTCAATCTTTACCATACTTTTTATACTTCATTTTGCTTCTTCAGAGTTTTAAAATGAATACACTGAGAAATGCACCTAATGCATATCTGTAATCACAATATCTAGTGTGCATTCTTAATTCTAAATGTCTGTGCGTATACCATATAACAAATCCTTCACAGCAAAGCATGAAAGACAATTTTATTATTTCATCACATCTCACTATAATGTATACAATGCCTTTGGGTCCATTTCTATATTGTACACTATATGTGTCATTCTCTAATGGCTTTCTTATTGTGTTGTCTTATGCTACAGCGAACTAAGAAATGTATTTCCACACCTAATCTCTTTGTTAGCTGTGGTCTCTAACTGTGTTATTAATGTGGGATATCGTCTACAGAAGTCCAGAGTTTCTCTTTTCCTCTAACCACCCACCTCCTCTTCTACATATACACAAAGACATTTTCTACACCTGTTGGTTTAGCCCACCCGCAGGTCGAGACCCCTTAAAGTATTTTTAACAGTCTCTCCTGTCTGTCCATCTGTTCAAAGTGGTCTTTTTATGTTGTTGCTCTTCAGCCTTCTTGGCATGTCTCCTTTTAGCCTTGCAAGGCCAACAAAATGCAGTTTACTCCCCTTCCCTCCCCACCAAATACTGTCTCCTTCATCCTTCCCCTCCTTTCACTCTACAGCTGTGAGTATGGAGCAGGGTGGGCGTGGGGAGTTGGCCACAGCCTTTTTTTAAATGTCCATTTCTACTCACTCTGGCCTGGGACAGGATGGCCTGGGCTTGGGCTTCTTGAGCCGACACCACTGGACCCTTCTCACCATCGCCACCAAAACGAAACTGTTGAACACACATAGGCATTAAAAAAGTTGCTCAAAGTGTTTGTCTGCACTATTCAATAACTTAGAAATTAGCCTATATATGAAATTATATGATAAAAAGGTGGCTGGTTTGTGTTGCGCTGAGCACTTACTGGCAGCATCAGCATGGTACCAGGGGGCCCTGCCAAACCATCAGCACCAGGCAGACCAGCACGACCAGGAGGACCCTGCAATACACCAGACATGCCACCAGATTTATAAAATTGATTAACTTTATAAATACCAACATTTGTAAGAAAAAATAAACTTATAAAACAACAACTTTTTTTTTTTATTTCCTCTTCCTCTGGTGCCTCCTCTGATTATTAAAAATACAAATCATATAGCTGCTTGAATGTATGCAATGTACAGTATATGTTGGCTAAACTATGTGGTTTGAATGAAATTACATTGCACTGTAGACAAAATGCAAAAACATTTGTATACATTCTTTTGCTATATTGCTTTGTACCTGAAAATGTATCCTGAGTTGTTTTGCGTTTGACACACACTTCCACATTCTCACACACACTTTCACATCCTCACTCACACTCACTCCCTCACACACTCACTCACACTCACACACACACACACACACACACACACACACACACACACACACACACACACACACACACACACACACACACACACACACACACACACAGCAACACATGCATGTTGTTTGATTAACATGTGCTCCTTCTCCTCCAGCATATACTTACTAACCTGTCTATCTGTAAACCCTGCTACTGTGTACGGTCCAAAACCAAAATAATTCATTAATTCTGGAGTGCATGTTTGCGTGTATGAGTGTGTCTGTGTTGCATGACTGTGGAACAGAGAGAGTCTAAAGAACAAAGAGTTAAATATACCAAGGAAAAGACAGGCCAAATATCATTCCTCATCTTCTAATCTTCAACAGACCATGATAATTGATGTGATAAAACCTTTTTCTTACCTTCTTAAGGTCTTACTGTATTAAGGATTTTTTGCAAACCATGCTTTAAGTATGAAAGTATGCTTAAGCAGTAAAAATAGTGGAGCTCCAGCCTCTGTCCACTGACTCTATTGTGTTTTATGTATACTTAGACACCTTGGGGTGCATTATTGTGTTTAAAGCATGTTATCGCAGCTTAGCTGTGTAAAAATTGACATCTACTTTCAAGAGTTTGTTTGTAATCAATTTAAGCCAAGGTTACTTCATAGATACTGTTGCTAAGGTTATTTCTATTATTTCTACACTAATGTACAATGACGGTTGAGATGATGAGAAATCTTTCCCAATATACAATTTTATTCACCTGCCAAAAAAAAATATCTTATGTGGCCAAAATGGTTCTATGCAGCAGCATTATATGATTTAATATGGCACATAGAGTACACAAATAATCTTTTGGCTATCAAAATTTCTTTTAAAGATTCTTACAGGTCATCTTACCAATCAAGTGATAAATACATAAACACTCATTTAGTGGTGACAATTAGATCACTGGCTGTAGTGTTGCATGCTAACACTTAACAGTAAGCTACTAGCATGATCTCAAGTAAGGAAGTTTTGTGTAAGAGGCTTTGCATGGTATTGCGTGTGAAAGATCTTCCGGTTGTTATTAGATTTCATTTTTGCTGTCTCAACAGGTACACTGATAGTTTGAACACATTACATTTACAGTGTAAAAAAATATGTGGCTGGTTTGGGAACATAATTGACAACTCACCCTGTCACCAGAATCTCCAGCAGGGCCTGGGGGTCCTTGTAGGCCTGAGGGACCTGGTAGACCCTAAAAAGACAAAGCTCAGTCAGCAGACCACAAGCAGAAGAGCTCATTCAATTGTGACAACAATGGTGTATAATTGTGCCCAGGTGCAACACACTGCCTTATTTCTTTTTCGACAATACACTCACAGCTGGTCCAGAGGGTCCTGGTGGTCCTTCAATCAGCATGCCCTTAAAAAAACAAACGCATTGTTTCACGCCACAAACACTGTGCAAGAGCAGGTTTAGGATAAGTCAACTAATTTGGTTTCAGATCATTTGCAACTTATGTGATACAAGTGAGAGAACGTTTTGAGAGCTCACTCAGTAAACAGAATAATTTGACATGAAATAATTTGACAAACTACAATGACATGATTATATCACTTACAGGCTCAATGACAGCCGGCTCGCCCTTTTCTCCCTTCTGGCCAAAGGCTCCTCCAGCCCCAGCAACCTGCAGTCACAAAGCAAACACAGAGGTGACATTCTTCACACAGCAGCTATAGTCTACAGGTGAATGGATAGCAATGATGAACAAGGAGGATGTTTGTTAGTGCTGGAACAATCTATCAATATCACATACTTAGGTGCAACTACTGTAGCTATGTAAGAGGCAAAAATGTTAGTTGTACTGAGCAAGAATGGACCTCTATGTGCTTGAAATGCAGCAATGCTGTCATTGAATTGCCATGCCAATTGTGCAGTGTGGCTAATGATGCCCAAATAAAATGTTGCTAAACGAGGAAACTGTCTGTGATTTGTCCACATCTGTAACAGCAGGCTTGGTAGCGAACGACGGCTTTTAGCTGAGCTGGACCAGAGAATATTAAGATAAAACAGATTGTGATGCTGTTATGCCCTCATTGTTCCCTGTGAAGTTTGCTGGAAGTGATGTCATGTAGCGTTTGATGTGCAATGAGCACTGTGCCCCCAGTAAAACACCAATATATAGTAACAGACTTACAATGTACAGTTTCACATTTAAGTGAAGTAAAGCATCTTCTTTTCTACTCTTTGTGCACCATTGAAAATGACAAATTCTAAATACATAGCTGAAGACAACTGTATTTCATTCGTGGTAGGGTTCAGCTGCATTTTGTGTTTATATGTGTTCTGGGGGTGAAAGTGGAGAAGGTGGGAAGAGATGGCAAGGATTAAAAGCTTGAAGCTAGAAGTTTGTCCAAGAGTGGGAGGTTGGGCGGTGTGTGCGTAGAAGGGTACTAAAAAGACCATTAAAGTCCTTGCCCTCACATGCTGACAATACCCACAGGCACACACACACAAATTTGTGTTTGCTGATGTTTTAAAGTGGGTGCATTTAAACAGCAATAGGGCCAAAATGGATAAACAAAGACAAAGTGGAAAGAAGGATGTATTTTAAATATTTATACTTTACGCAGATGACAAACTGTGACAAGGAATCCATAACATCTTGATTACGATCGTGTGTGAGTGTGTGTGTTTGCTGTGAATGAGTTTTGGGCTAACTGCTGTGCATAGAGGGAGGGATATGACACAGACAGGCTGCTTGTTAAAATGTCAGAGGAGGTGAGGGAGGGATCCAATCTGACTGCTGAGATGAGTGGGTGGGGAGGGGAACGTATGGCTCGTTTGGTATGTATGGGTGGTGTGCAGGTTGGGCCGACATTGACTGAAGGCTGTGTGAGGAGAGAGATGAAGTTTAAAGAAAGAAGAACAAAATATGTGTGTGTATACTTTAGGTGTTTGTGCACACACTGTACAGTATGTCAGAATATGATTTAATAAATTAAGAAGTAATCAGTCATACCTTTTCTTAGAAAACACAGTTGCATGCATTATCCCTATCATAGCTGTCAATCATTAAATCACCAATCACACACAAGTGAGACAGCAGCAAGATTCCACACCATGACACATTACCAAGCAACCAACTAGGAAGGCGTGCAATGGAAGACAGAGTGAGTTCATTACACAAACAGAGTCCCTAATGCGTGCTGTTCATGCTCACACCCCTCAGTCACCAGGCCAGGGTGTGGTACTTACGGTGCTCTCAGAAACGTCAGTTTCAGCAGCAACCCCAGGCCCCACCTCATCATCATAGGCTCCTGTGGGTTTGGACAGGGCTGTGCCATACTCATCATATGCTCCGTAATCATACAACCTGTTGTCAATCTCGCCCAAGTCATACTCCTTTAGTGTATATTCCTTAAGGTCATATGCTTCCGCACCAGTGTCCAAGTTGTCCACCGTTTCTGGGACAATGGACTCCGGAGCAATGGGAGTGGCCTCGGTGACATATGCACCAACAACATCCTCCTCCACAGCCTTCCAGGTGTTACCCAAGCGAAGAAGGGGGACGTAATGGTGAGCAACCAAGGAAATAAGCATGTTAGTTAAGCAATTGAGGCAAATGGTCTACTTGTAGGTGTTATTAAAGCAAATTCAAAATAAATTCAGCATGATATGCAGAAAACTAAATTTGAAATAGCAATGGTAACACCGTATTTATTCCAACAACAATACAAATCTTAAGTTTTCATGGAGGAAGAAAATATCTGACAGTTACTGTTGTATGATTGTAATTTGAATATGTCCAACAACAACAAATATATAATTATATGCTGATTAAGTATATGCATTTACAATCCTAGAAAAAAACTGCTGTTAAACTTTTCCAAGATGGATGTGTTACAAATGATGTATGCCCTTTTAAATTACACATTTATAAAATACAGCTGTGAAGTTATCCCGACAGCACACCTAAGTTCAGTAAATAGACATGTTCTAATACAAAGGAATAAATTAAGTGTTACCATAGTGGCTGAAAAAATCATCAACTCTGAGGATCAAAAGTTTGTTAACCATAAATGTCATACAGACTTTGTTATCTCAGCCTTCTTTTCTTTCTCATCATACAACCATACATGATATACTGATACAGACAGTAAAGAAAGGCTGAAATGACACTAGCAGCTATTTGCATGGACATATAATCAATCATCAGATTGTAGTAGCTGTGCACATATACAGAGTGCATCAAGATGCATACAACTAAAATTTACTTTCGTTAGTCAACAAATCCATTTTGATTGAATATGTTTTGAGCCGGTTGTGTATGTATAAATACACTCTGTACTTGGCACAATTACTACAAACACAATCACCTGGCACAATGTTTTCTTTCATTCCAAACTGATCACTGTTTAGCTTTAGCTTCAGATAACAACAAAGTGGATGCACACAGTTATTTTTGGCAGGACTCCATCTTGCCAAGTGATATATTTAAAATTGCCTGGAGAATGACATCCACTTTGTCAAATGCTGCGGTAGATAATGCACATTCATAGCTGGCTGTGAGGTAGATTTTAGCCTTGGTATCATAGTTCTTTTAGAGGTTATTAGCAGAACTAGTGATCAAAACCAAGCTCAAGATGTGATGGACAGGGCACATTTTGTTAAAAAGATAATCCACTACTCTCCACATTTGTTGTAAGTGACATTGGATGAGAGAGGCTCTGTCATCATCAACTTCTTCCACATTATTTTCTAAGCTTGCAATGCATCCCTATTATCCGCATAGTGTATGCAGTGGAACAAGTGGGTTGTAGCTTTTAAATATTAAAAAAATCTTCCCTGTCCATCAGTTCTGCCACACATCAAAATCTTAAGTTAGAAGACACTACGATTCATTGGAATGGTTGTGTTATTTCATACCAGATACTTCCTTGGGTAAAATCTTCCCGGCTCACATTTCCCAAAACACCCAACACCGTTTTTTTAGAAGTAGATGGAATAAGAATAAGAATGAAAATTACCTCACTGGGTCCGCTCGTGGGAAAGGGAGCCTGAGTTTGAGTACCATCTACAGTTCCGTAGTCAAAGTCTGTATTGTAATCTCCTACATTGTTTGGCTGAGTCATGTTGAAAAAAGGAAAGAAATATAAAGCGAAGGTTAACCCAAAGGCTCAAACCAGAGGTTATTTGCTAGGGGTCCTTTCAAGCTGGCTACTTCTACACAAAAGAGGTTAGCGAGCTCTCAGTCTGCCATCATAGATTTTCCCTTCAAGGTTGGAAGATCTTGATGGGATTTGTTCTTGTCTTAACATGAACGTTTACCCTAAAATTGCCTCTTGGTCGAGCTGGCGCTGTGGCCTGGTAGCCAGGCATCTGTCGCTTCTTCTTAGAGGCAAACTTTTTAGCTGGTGATTTTTTGGCAGCAAAGAAGTTTAAGGGCTTGGCCTTAGTTTTACTGAGGGACTTTCTGGTCCTCTTCTTTTTCATGGAGACACTACGTTTCTTTCTCTGGAAGAGGTTGCGGCGACAAAGAACACCAAGACAAACATGGAACATTCAAAAGTGGAAATGATTTAAAGACACAATACGAGACCATTGTACAGAGTCCATTCCAGCCAAGCTGTCAGAACCCATGTGATCCACTTGCCAGTAGCAGCCAATGTACAGTAGTTGGCCTGCATGGTGTGTTTGAAAATGTTGACGATGTACATCAACTACATGGGCTAAAATTGGAATGCTGACCATGTTAAAGTTAACTTTAGAACTTGTAACAGTTGGGTGAAAAGGATACTGCACAACAATTGAGGACTGAGCCTTTCATGTGACATACAGGAGAATTTTTGGACACATAAGGAGCTATGTGGGTAAGATGCACAGACAAACAGGATTTGCTTTTCAGCAACTCTTTAGAGTTATTGCAGTAATAAAATAGTAAAAGTAAAAGTTTGCTGGTATTCATATGTATACAATAGTTTTAAAGACATGCTGGAATGCAAAAAAAACACTCAAAGCAGATGGCATTTTCCCAGTGAGAGAAGGCAGCAGCCTCATAAAACCGACACAAGGAGGACTGACACACTTAGTATGTTTACATGCACACTCAAAGTTCTACCTCCGCTGCCTTGCTGTAAGGTCATAATCAGAGTAGGCATAACCAGGCCAGGACAACTAAATTATTGCTCATCTTTCAATGTAGTGGGGCAAAAACACTTTGGGCTGAAACATTCTAATCATAATATGATCATAAAGCGGATTCCTCCCAGTTACTGGAGTACTGGCGTGCACGTAAACATAACATTGAGACATCACACAGACAACACAAGGCGAACTGAGCGATGGGATGGATGACGGACAAAAAGAGACATTACAAACTTTTTTTTCCTTTTTTCATTTACCTGTGGGTCAGAATACTCATCGGTTGGAATGGTGTCTGTGGCTCCCTCAGAGTAATCATAGAACTGAGAGTAATCTAAATCAGTAGTGTACTAGGGAGGTTGGGATAGAGAGAGAGGAGAGAGAGTGGAATGAAGAGAATTCTCAGTGTTAGCATTAGTGCTCTTTCAGCAAGAGGATGATACATATTGTACATATCATCCTGGGCATGCTACATGTTCAAACAGGTAAAGCCAAAGTGTAATGCATTATAATGTTTCATTTATAACATATTAAGATGCAGGTCTTCTAACAATTAACAAATCATAATGACCTTTAAGTAATCAAAGCCAAGTGTTACTAAATTAGATAATGGTCTTAATATGATAAAGAAACAAGTAAACAAATGCTGAAACTAGCCATGTGAGTCTTAGCCCACGAACTTAAGCAGATGGGATGTTTAAGAACTCATAAAACAACAAGGAAGCCACAAAGACAAAAACACCAGCTGCATTTCAGGGTTATCGTAATGGAACTTTCTTACTGCAAGCATTTAAATTGTACATTTCAGTACTTTAAGTTCAGCTAGATTAAAGGGGTTTGATATAAAGAAAGTGCATCGTCTTTTAGTTAAGTAGTTATCTTTCATTTTCTTATCAAGGATGGGAAAATGAAACTATACAGTGCAATATAACAACACTCTGTAATAATACTTTGATAAATGACTTCTAGTCATGAAGGTTTATCACTTCATGCTGCAACTTGAAAGTGAAGTCTGAAGATGATACTATGCTAAACTGATTCAAAATGATGGGTTGTAGTATTTGGCAGCATGTGCATTTCCAATTATCAAAATAATGAAGCCTGGATGGATCTCTGGGGACTCTGGCACTGATTTAGGTCCAGGCTCCACATTGCAATTTTATAGCTGATCATTGTCCATGATTGTTTCCCCCATGCCCCTTATAATCGTCTTAATGATTAAAGGGCTTAACTTGTTGCACTTAAGACTGATGCAGTTTTAAGTAGTAGTTAAAATCGCTAATAAATCTATGGAATAACAAAGAGAGACATGTATTCCACTGTGTCATTGGCTGCTGCTTGGTCAACTCTTACTCACAGGAATAAGACTTATAAGTAAACAGTTGGGGTTAATAGGCGGTTATAAATTGAAGAAAAAGAGAGAGATAGAATAGGTAGCCCTACCAGCTGCTTTCATTATAACTTCAAAATTAACATTTCACCCTGCATGTTGATCAGCGCTGATTGAACTCCTCAGCGTTTGCACTGTGATCATTAAATAAGTCATTATTGTTGGTACTTTAAATGGTAAATATACACTAAATATCACAGGTCAGACACCACCTGCTGCTGCGCTGCTTACCATGCGTTAAAATCTTCAAGCAAGGTGCACGTTTTGCCACACACACCTCCAATCAGGGACATCACAACGGGCACCTTTGACAGCTGATGGAAGACACCTGCTATGACATCACTAATTGGGGTGTGGAAAGATGTGCACCATGCACAGTTTTAGGAATTCATTTAGTGCAAATTTACCCCAACGGTTTGATACAGTATGTCTGCCAATATGTGAACATATTGAAATGCTGTCAAATGAATATATTCATATTCATATTACACTTGTCTGTGTGATCGTCTTGCCAGTACTAGTGTAGCCTGACTAATCAGTACTCTTTACTTTACGTGTCTACAATACCTGAGCTATTGTATGGTAATTCTCCTTAATTATATTCTATTTTAACAAAGATATTTTCCGTAGTGTAAAACATGCTTAGCCACACACTGAAGTGGATCTGTGAAGTGCATTAATAGTACAAGGCAAAAGCCTCACCAAAGTGGAAACAGATTCACAGGCAACTATCAAAGCATTTCATTTGCAAATAAAACCTGACATCTGTGAGTCCTTTGCATGTCAAAGACATCAGTAGGCCATGAAAGTGGCTGTTAAGCAATGCTAAAGTGAAGCTCTCCAATATCTCCTACTAGAAAAATAGAAATTAATCAGGCCCCTTGATTGGTTCTCTGTTGTATCTCCCCCACCCTCCCTGGTTGGCTGACCTCTTCCTCTGGCTCCTGGGCCTGCAGGGAATCACTGTGGGGGGTGTGACAGTCAGGGCTGTAATGTTCACAGTAGTCATATGCTGCTTTGGGAT
This sequence comes from Percina caprodes, assembly GCA_013375575.1. NCBI lineage: Eukaryota > Metazoa > Chordata > Actinopteri > Perciformes > Percidae > Percina > Percina caprodes. The sequence continues at coordinate 2,539,107 of JABXJD010000058.1, forward strand.
CAGCCACAATCAGAAGTTGCTGGATGTCACCCTGCAGAAAACAAAAAAAGAAAAATGTGTCACATCATCTATCATTATACAGGAACACATGTTGCCCATAAGTAATCCTCCATTTACAAAATATATAGATATTAGAAATCACTACTTTGAATTACATGTATTTACAAAGGTAGATAAAATCAGATCTTTTGCAAAAGACAAGCCTGTGCATGCACGTGCGTGCACACACACACACACACACACACACACACACACACACACACAGGTCATGTCTCATCTTGCTCACACATACTGGGTGAAGTGGACTACTGTAAATGCAAATCTTAAATTGCAGATGGGATCTCTTAGGTCCCATACACTTATAGAGTCTGGCAGAGTAAATACCCCTCTTATATGATTAAGCAGCTTGACACACACCCCACAGAGTCCCCACTCACATGGTGCAGGGAGGAAGCTAAGTTCAGACACTTGGAAGATTGTTATTATCAGCGCCAGGGTTTACCTCAGGAAATCAAATAAACATGTATCATCAAGACACTAGCAACACCTGGGATGCCCATGTGTGCTACAGTAAAATACTGTTCATTAAGGTTTACTCTTCAACATTTACCGTTTTGTTTACTGTCGCAGTATTTTTTTAGTTTTAGTTTTAGCTGAATTATAAGATATTCTGCCATAGTTTATAACTTTGTCCTAACTCTTTAACAACCCATTTATTTTTAAATCCTTGCCAAAAACAGCAAATAACATTATCGTTACTGGCCAAAGTCAAGCTCTGAATCACACTCAATTATCCACAGCTTTTAATTTGAAGTTTAAAATAGCTCACAAGACCACATTACTTACTGATGGTGTCTGATGCAGTGAGTGTCAAAGGGGATTGTGCTAAAATTAAGCCATTTCTAAAAATGTTATTTGCAAAATATATATATATATATATATGTTTAGCAAAAACCAACAGTACACAATGGTTTTGTCTGAAAACAAAACAGCAAACAGGAAAGAGTAAAACTGTGAAAATCTCAGACATGGTTTGGGAATATTGCTCAAGCCACAATGTTCTCTCTATGGTTGGGACAGCTAACCACAATGCTTGATACCATTCCAGCACCGTCTCGCCTCGTTATCAGTCCTACAGCCAAAGCACACAGCTCACTGCAAGACAGCAAACACATTGGCGAAAGCATGTGGATTTTTCTTTGGAGTCTGTAATTGCTTGAACCGAGTTCCTGGAGGCTGGTTTTTGAGCCTTTATACACATTGTAAAGACAGCTGAGGGGGAGGGGTCTTGGGAGGTGGACGAAGGGACATGTCTTTGGTTAGGATGTTTGGCAGGCGAGCACACAGAGATGCCTGAGCCCAGAGGTAAAATCCTGATGCACTTGTGTGAGCAAGGACACTATACGTTGAAGAGCAGAATAGACGATTGGCAGAAGAACATGAGAGAAATGAAGCAGGCTGCAACTTGTCATGAGAATGTGTGCATGTTTGTGTGCACACCTTCCTGTGTTAAAACTAGATATATGGATCTTTAACATTTACCTAAGTATAAACAGCAATGTGTTAAGGCTTGCCCCATGGGAAAACAAGCAGTGCTCCTTGAAACTTTCTCTGTGTAACCATCTATCAACATCTTGTTGCAAAGCTTCAGTTTGACGATGTCCAGAGGAATGCTACTTTACCTTGATTTCCTCTTACTGGTTGAATGTATCTCTAACATTTAAAGCATATATTGTCATTCAAGTACAAGTAAGGCACCAAACAATAACATGCAGCACATTCTGCCTTGCTTAATACTAAATTAAAAGGGATTCGGCTCATTACTCAAATACACAGATTGCCAATCTAAAGAATGTTATGCCTTATTCCAGCCTTCTGATTTAATGGGCCAATCACACTACTTCTGCTCATACCATTTTTAAAGGAACACGCCAACTTATTGGGACTTTCCCAATCATTCACCGTATCCCCCAGAGTTAGACAAATCAATACATACCCTTCTCATCTCCGTGCGTTCTGTTACTCTATCTGACACCCCCAGAATTAGCTTAGCCTAGCAAAGATCCTGCAGGTAACCGGTTCCAACTAGCTACTGCTCCCAATAAGCGACAGAATAACGCCAACATGTTCCTATTTACATGTTGTGATTTGTATAGTCACAGGGAGTACAAATAACAAGGTCACATGAGACACATCCATCTTCTAACAGCATACTAACTGGGAACTATATTCTCAGAAAGGTGAAGCACTGGTACTTCTGCTACTTGGGCAGAGTGATTTGCTCGCCGCACCTGAGAATCTCGGTCACGGAACAGAGAGATCACCTGGAGTCTGCTCAGAGTTGGAGTAATAGAGTCAACAATTACTAGATACTAAAAGCATGGTTTACTATCATAGGTGTTTGCTGTATTGTAAAGAGCTGTGACAATAAATAGGGGAGACTAGGTAATACCATGATGTTTCATAGAATTCCAACCAAAAACGCTGACCGGCTGAATCTGTGGCTACTTGCTCTGGATATGGATCCAAATACACCTGTAACCACCTTCAAGAACCATCGCGTTTGCTCAGAACATTTCACTTTTGATTATTATGAAAAAAATGGAATTAGCCACATGGACCATGAAACGTGTGCTGCAGGTTATGCGGCCATGCCATCACTAGTACAGACCGGACAAAGTGGATCCCCTGCAGTTACGGTAAGTCTTCCATTATGTTTTCAGAGGACTAACTACTGTAACAGTGTTAACATTAGTAACACTATTACATGAATAGGGTGGCCACTACTATTGCAGTTGTTCTTGGCCTACATTTATCCCCTGTAATGTTACTGTGCTGTCACAAATGCGCTTTTTCACCCCACAAGAAAGAAAGCAGTGCTACAGCTAACGCTCATGACTGTAGCCTTGCTAATGAATTAGATTCCACAGAAACACCAGTCCGTCTCTGTGTATTCTGGCTCAAAAATATATGGCTCTGGATCTTGGTTTGATACCAAGTAAAAATCCTCTGACAATTCCTCAAAGTCAGCCATGATCACCAGTCTTGTTCGCTACTAGCTAGCTATTCACATTGGTTTTGTTGACGGAAGTAACTGTGCTTTTTGGTGTTGCGCTAATCACTCCACCCAAGTACCAGTGCCTAGCCTTTCTCAGAATATAGTTCCCTGTTAGTATGCGGTTAGAGGATGACCTTGCTATTTGTACAACTGGAACCGGTTACCTGCAGCATCTGTGCTAGGCTAAGCTAATGCTGGGGGTGTCAGACAGAGTTACAGCACGCACGGAGATGAGAAGGGTATGTATCGACTTGTCTAACTTTGGGGGATATGTTGAATAAGCTAAAGTCCCAATAAGTCAGCGTGTTCCTTTAATGGCTACAATCCTTGATAACCCAGTGTAGCACAAAGGCATCCTCTCCCTTCTCGTCTGAAACATCAGCTGAGATACATGTTTTGTTGAAATGCACATTATTTATGCACTTTGGAAAAGTCTACAATGTCATGTTAAGACTAAAAGGAGCTGCAGCAAAGTTAAAATGAACTATTTTCCTTGAAAGCAATTCTTTGAAATTTTTGGGATTTTTTTATTTCTTGCTGAAAGTTACATGAGAAACTTGATACCACTCTCATGTATGTATGGTTAGTATGAAGCTACAACCCACAGCTGGTTAGCTTCAAAACTATGCTATCCATCAAAATATGAGCAGACAAATAATTTTAAATTAAATATTCCAATATTTAAATTGTGGAGCTGCTTCTTAGACAATGAATGAGGATTTTCTTTTTTATACCCATATGAGCTTCATTCCATTGTGGTTTTCTTAGGTCTGAAACAGAAAATGTACCCATATACTCAGAACATACTTGCTCTCTGTTATCTAAAACATTTTTTCTAAATTCATTGTCTATTGAGCAGTTCACACTTTATACTTGATTACATCACACATTTGAGTTTTGGCACTCTACTTTTTGGTTTTGTGAGAGAGTTGTTCATGTTCAATACATTTTTGGGACTGTGTTAGACAATAGGAATAACATGTATGAAGTTTGAAAATGGGCATAGTTCCGCTTTAAATCTTTGGTATCCGAGTTGTAAGAAGAATTGTGCACCTCTCCTGATAATATCAATTAATGTCAGTGTTGGTTTTTGAAAACATTTACTATACTGACCATGAAATAACAAAATTGACCTGCAAAAGGGGCATAAGAAAGCATTAAACCTAGGTGCCAAGTCTGGAAAGACCTCAGCTGAGCGTGTGTCGTGTGTACTGTATGTGTGTTTGCGAAGGCTCAAGCTCAACAGAGAAAGAGAGATCAAGCCTTTCCCTGAGTCAGGTTGACATGTATTACCTCATGTGTCACCTTAAGACCAACACTGAATGCTTGAACCCTGCCTAGAGTCAGCTCTAATAAGTCCATGTCTGAGAGCCACCTGTCTGCAAACAAATTGCTGTGGAGACATGGTGTTCAACCTCTGGACCACATCAGTACAACTAGACTTTTGACTGTTTCATGAATTCAATAATACATATACATGGAAACAAGAAAAGATGGGATAAACATATAGGCTACTGTAGGTGTTAGTATGAAAGCAATAAGTCTAAGGTTAAAAAGATGCTGAAGAACACCTAAATGAATTAGATAACCATCTTTACATATACTCCTGCTGACAACTCTATTCCTTTAAATGGGGCATTAACCTGTCTTTCCAATTATAAAAATAAGAGTTGAGTCACCAAACAAACAAGAGCCAACTCACACAGCCGAGACAAGGCAAGTGAGAAACTGATGTCAACTCAGGAGGGAAACACTACTAGGGATCCAGAGAAGGACAGGCAGGGATTAAGAGAGAGCAGCTGGGATGGTAAAAGATGTTTTTTGCTGGGAAACACCTGGGGAGAGTTATGATGAGGCTTTGGGCCTGTCTTCCATTGTGGACTGCTGAGATAAAAGCCCCTGGCAACTTGGAGCAAAGCCAGAGCTCCAAAATATGCCCCTTCCTGGCTACAGCACAGCACAGAAACAGGCCACGAGGCTGTGTGTTGATGACTATCGTGTCAGAGGTCAACGAGAAAAGAGAGAGGCTGAAAGAGAGAAGCAGGGTCAACACCAACAGCTGAGACTTCCAAAATCCATTTACTAGGAGCTTAAAGAGCATTTAAAAGCATCATTAACCTTTGAAAAACATTTAAATAATAATTATAATAATACTTTTTACTATCAGATGATAATGTAATAAAAATGTAAGGCAGAAATTTCCCGCTTCAATGTTCATTCCGAACACAAGACAAAATAACAGTTTACTTGCAAAATGTAATTACATGTAATTACTCTGTTTTTGGGATCATTAGGAGCCAAAATCCTGAAAATTTAGTTTACTTGCACAGCCCTAAAAATTCTGTGATTTTTTTATTTGAGATTTCTGAAACGCTATGTTTTTGACTGGAGAGCTGGTTGATCTCTATTGTCTAAGAGCTGCTTTGACTCTGTGGTGTCTGTTCAGAACTATACAGTATGTAGTGTAAACTACATCACTACTAACACAACTGAAACTAAATTCTTTCATTCTGCATTTAATTAACACCGGCTTTCTTACTTACATTGTGTTAAGTCCTTTTAAAGCAGTTACTTTCAGTTTGGCGTAGTAGGATCAGATACTATTTCCCTCAGAGACAGAGAAATAAAACCATCTTTTTCTAAAAGTATTATCCACCTTGACCTCATCCTGTCCACAAGGCACCATGGGACATAAATACACATGGAGGAGGTCAAAGGTTTCAGTTGTGCACGATAACAGAGTTCCCACAGCGGAGCTGCATGAAGACAACCTCCATGTTTTCAATGGTCAGTATACAGCACGGTTTGGTTTCGTTGTGATAGATGGCTGTTTTGTCTTTTCTCTACTAAAATCCAAACACATGTTGTAATTACAAGGCGAGTGCAGGGCATCACTGGCCAAATCAAAACACAAGTAGTCATCACCATTGGTCCTTTGACATACCTTTGCCCAGGGCAACATACCTTTAGTCTAACCATTGTTAACTGCAATTAAACAGCCCCATACAAAAATTAGTCACTTCATTAAAGCCTATACGGAACAATTTATATGAGGAGAGAGAAGAAATAAAAGAGACAGAAAGAAAAGGCATTAAAAGAAGGACAGAGAATTGCTCTTTTAAATATAACAGTTTAAAGGGTGACAAAGTAGCTGTATTGTTATGTGCTATTCATAATCCATTGGCAGTTGTTAAAAAAAAAGAAATCTGGAATTTTATAATCAGTCTGAAACAGGCAAAACACAGAATGCCCTCCTTAGTGATGCTTCTGAGAATACCATCAAGGCTAGCAGACTCGCTAAAAAAAACTATCCAACACAGATCATTATGTTAATTTTAAACAAGATGCATCTTCTGGCAATACTGGTGGTGTGGCATTGAGACATAGACCACCTCAGCCCCATCTAGTCCTTATGGTAAGACACACTGAGCACTGTTGAGCGTTTGCTACCCAAAAATAAAGGGAATAGGTAGGTATGTATATTTAGTGTGCACGATTCAGACAGGTAATGTCAGTGAGGCATGAATAGACGGTCTCATGACTTTGGCACGGTAGGGAGGCCTCAAGGTAGGGAGGGAGAAGGAGGTGGTGAGCAGGGGAGAATATGCAAGGGAAGGGGGGTTGAGGAAATGAGGAAGGCCTGACGGGGCAATGAAAGACTCCCATTCATCTAAACCAGATCCCTTTGCGACGGTGGTTGCATCCAACCTGGGGCAGGTATGGCATGAATAGACGTTTATGAAAAACGTGGGTCAGCTTGTGAAAACAAATGTTAGGGTTTGAATAAGGGAGCAAATGTTTTATTATTACTGAATAAATTATCAATCTATCTCTGGCAATCCGAAATTACCACTGTGGTATAAAGGGGAGTAAACTGTAAATAAATATCCACTGCTATAAGCTAGTCCAAGTGTTTCTTACATTCCTCTAATTTTCTTACACATAAGTTACAGTGTTATCAAGTCAAATATAGTGACTAACTAAAAAAAGACAAGAAGAGGCCAGACAGAGAATCTGCTAACCTGCAACATTTCTCATTATAATCAACAGCTTGAATGCAGAAGGCCAAGGAATTTACTTCCCTTGTATATCCCAGCATGCATCGGGCCCTGTGGATCCCTAAGGAGAGCATGGACAGAGAACAGACAGGAGACCTGTTCCAAAAACCACACAGAGAAGACCCTGTTAACTGACTTATGGCTCGTATTTTCAGCCACATCCACTGGCCTACCTCAGACTGGACACACTGTTTCATACAAATTCTGGTTTCAGTGCCCTCTCATAAATCCAATTGAAGCTGACAGCACATATGAAAGCAAATCTGCTTATAAAGCTTTACACCCAAGAAATCCTCTCTCTAGCTATTCTTTCTTGAGTAATGACAGTAATTTCAGTCAGCCTACAATTAAATATCAGCAACATCCTTTAATTAAATTAAAGGATTAAAAAAAATTCCTAATTAAGGTCAATAACAAATATGATGTGATATCAATCTACTACCTAGAGAGGCTACAATAATCTTTTTTAATAACTCTTTTTTGAGAAAGCCTGCACTTTTTGACCTTAGTATAGCACTGGGTCAGACAACAAATGGTGCAAGACAAAAGAATAAATAATAAATTGTGGACACCGTGGCGATGACAAGGTATGCCAAGAAATATGGCTTTAAAACAAGAGTAGCAGCATCAATTATTCAAACTTGGCATCAGAATAATGACTTGTCATTCCTGCTGCCCATAAACAAACCAGCACTCTCTCACAAGCAAACACAGCCCCCACACAGCCTTTCGGTGATGTTTACTTCCCACCAGAGAAGACCTTGAGTGTCAGGAGAAATAAGTCATTGTCTGTCAATATTGACATCTGCCTGACCCCATGCCAGCACCCACCTCTGGATGAACTGTGCCGTAAAGCATGAAGTTGAAATCACTGACTACAGAGGTGGCAGCATACCCTGAATCCCAAAAGGTTCCCCATATAAATGATTAAGTAATTAGAAACAGTCTGGGCAAAACTGTGGCTTATATTGAAAATAATTTGTCTAATATCATGCCATAATTTTGCTTGGCTTTTCTGAAAATGAAGTTGTATTTCTATAGTTCTTTATGTCTGTTATCAAAATATAATAACAGATAGTCAGATAGTGTTGTGGGCGGGACAGTAAGTCATACTCTAGGCAAATAAAACACTAATACAGATAATCTGAAACCCAGGGAGAGAAATTGTAAAAGCCTTAATGAACTGGCAGTATGAAACTAACACTGTTAGTTACCGTATTTGGTGACAGAGATGGCACATTGAGAAGCTCATAAAACTATTTTCAAATATGATAGTCACCAGATGTTGGACTTTTCCAGCAGCATGTGAACTATACATAATAGTAATGGCTATAAGTCAACAACTGCCAAGTGCCTAATGATAAAATCATTAAATCGTTTTAATTATTTGTTTACACACAGAAAAGGCATTAACAGCTACATCTTTGTTATAGTTTCAGTAACAATCACAAGTACAGCAATGTTTCCAAAATGCATTGCTTTAGTGACAAATGTGCAATAATGACAACAACAATGGCCCAGTTAAAAGGAGTTCAGATTTACTTCAATGTTTACCACATACTAGATGGAAGAGCTAATGAATAATTGGCACTGGTTTAATCCTTGAAAAAATGGTCTCTGCAAGTGGACACATCCTTGGCAACTTAAACCTTACAATCAACTTATTTTAAAAGCAGCAGTCTTTCTTCTCTACAGACAAGTAACATGTGCTTACATGACAGAATCACAACCTTTTTTCCATCTAATATGTTTTATTCATTTCAACAGGTAATAACATTACATTACTATTGTAGCACTTAGCAGTAACAAGACACCTAGTACACTTATCTCAATCAATACAATACTATCATGGCTGCCATTAATCTAATCAAGTTAGAAATCCATTCATTGGTGGGTCATTTCACCAATTCACTTCAAGTCAATTCAAACCATCTGGTTAAAAGTCAATCCAAGACAACATTTAAACCAGGCCACCTATTTTTTGGTAAACCTTTTACATGCGAATCTCCCATGGCACTAAATGTCTTTAATTACAAGGTAAAGAGGAGTTTAAACAACGGATGTGATAAGTCTGAGAAGTTGACTGAGAGCCAATGTGTGCTTTCCTGAAAAACAAACAAGCAATAAGTTCAGCTGCTTTGACCTGGCTATCAGATATCACCAAATATCACAAAATCCAGTCACCAGGTAACGAACACTATAAATATCATTCCACTTAGCCTAGAAGCCATTGTATCACCATCCATTTACAGTTGGTGTAGTGTCTGCTGGGAGTTTAAGGTAGATAGACAGCTGCTGTCCAGCTCATGTGGAAACTATCTTATCACAGTCATCCAAATCACAATATCCTTGTGTCTTATGCCTAACATACACTATACTACTTTGAAAAGACTTTAAAAACTTTGAAAAGACTAAAGTCTGAAACCTTCTCACATCTAAAGACAATGTGTCAGAAGTTACAGACCTTTTAGTCGCATACTATAAGATTTTTAAAAGACTGGGGATCTGGCAGGGTCACTATTTGCAAGACAACATATAGTTTATTTTTGAGACTATAGCCCATTCTGCTCCTGGTGGAAATAATGGAATAAATGTGCATGAGCCAAGACCAAAAACATACAATAATAATAAACATGTTTGATTTTATCAAAACGTCAGGATTAGAAAAAGACTGACTTCAGACAGATCGGGCTGAGTTTTATGACCACTTTACATCAATCGATCGAGAGCCCGGGAGTACAAAACAACTCTAGCAAAACTCTCATGATTTTGTTCTGACCTTGGAAATGACAGTGAGAATGCTTTAAGGTGTAAGGCCAGCATTAGATTTCACTTTTATAAAAAATACTTAACTCAACAATACAGTAAGAGCAAATACTGAAATAGAAAGAACCGCCACAGACTTTCCCAGTTTTCATGAAATTTAACTGAACCATTCAACAGGTAACTGTAGAATGATTCAAACCATTGCTTGTCAATGATAACCTCAACCTTTGAGTCCCCTTATTGATTTGATTCTTTATTTTTCTGTCCTTATTAAAGCTATTGAATTAGTGCTTGATTGTGATTCTGAAAGGCTGCCCAAACAGCAAAAATACTTTAAAATGCACCTAGATGAAAAGCCTCCTATATTTTAGATTCATGTACAATATCAATGTGAAGTTCCTAAAAAAAAATCTGAAGAACTGAACACCTCCAGAACTGCCCTGTTTTTTATCATCTCTACATTCCTTGATGGCAGCATTGAAGGGGTCCAGCGTTGCCTCGATGGGACATTGACTAAAACCTCCTTAGGCGTAGCACTTTTGAGCAATGTTTAAATCTGGACACAGTTAATACAACACTACAATCTTTTTTCAGTTCTAGGTTATTGCTACATCATTACTGATTAATATGCCAATAAGTAACCTAGCAGTGGCAGCAACATGCAGCTTAAGCAAGGCAATCACAATGTTTATGTTCAACACACTGAAATTTTTACCTGGAAAACTTCCTCATCCAGGATCCTGGTGCCGAACACGGTAATGCCATTGGTGTGGATGAAACCATGGTCACTCCTGAGGAGAGGCTTGATGATCTTCTTCTTACAGTCTACTATGATGGTGACCGTCTTCTTCTCCACACTGATGGCCACACGATGCCACCTGGTCAAGGACACAATAAGAAAAGGTGAGAAATAAAAGCAGCCAAGCTGAATCAGTAAATGTCAATCATTCTGAAAGACTAGTTACTGTGGCACACATAGGGAATCTTAAGCCATTCTAAGTGCATAATGTGAGTGTATGATACTGAATGCAAAGGATGATGGAATATAAACGACATGCACAAATTAGGACAATGAACACCTGTACTTAGTAGGGCAATTGTTATGTAGTCGATAACATGAAATCCAGTCGTAGTAAATGTTTGTGGTGGTTGATTACATTTTAAGAAAATCATAGCCCTTGTGATAAGATTATAATCCCCCTTCTATACATCACAACGCACCTCAAGGAGAAAGAAACTCTGAATGCTCTGGTGTACAATGCGATTCATCAAAAAACAAACACCCTAAGACACATGAACCTCAGAGCTATGTACGATATATTTGATCAACAACACCTACATTTTGATCAACAACATCTACATTTTGATCAACAACATCTACATTTTGATCAACAACACCTACATTTTGATCAACAACCCCGGTTAACCGGGGTGACGCGTGAGTCTGACACCTCCCTCACCTCTGGACCATTTGCCACTGCACTTAAGGGCTATTGCATACCAGTCAGCAGTGGACCACATTCTTGCCCCCACACTCTGGTCCTGTTTAACACTGGATTACACTCATTAAACTCCAAACTTAATCCTCCTTCTGGGTTACTCGGCATGACAGACATGGTGAACATTGAGGAAAGTGTGTGTCAGGATCCAGGAAGGCCTGCCTTGCCAGAGCAGGAGACACATAGTCAAAACATTGTTCTGTGGTGGAAGATGAGACCTGGCACCACTGTAGCTAAGGATGACAATATAAGAAGTGTTTACAGATAGTACAGATATATATCTGATTATTTAATTAATACATCTACATGTTACATTTTGTTATCAGAAGAAGAGAAATGTCCAATTCGTTTGAACACAGCTCGATCAAACAGACACATTCCAGGGCAGGCAATAGATCTTAGAAGAAAATGAACGTGCAACACTCTCTGGGCTTAGCAGCTTGTCACCTTATATGGCAGCAAAAGCAAATAGGATGGGATAGGTATAAACAAACATTGAAGTGCATTATGATCTAAAGAATAAAAAGTATTTCAAAAAGCAAATGTAAATTAAATCTTTTGAAAAGCATGTTTAAAGAGCTTATATGAGATCAAACTAAGGGTATACAGTGCAACAGCTCACTAGAAATCCTCCTATTCACCTCCCCTTCACTTTTAAGAAAGGATAATGCTCTTTTTCACCTCATCAATATCATCATTGTGCCTCTATTTTCAGGCTTGGCATATGCTTATTAGTGACAATGAATACATCTACAGGAATAGCACAGACTGAACACAGCCTGAGCTGTAGTCAATGACAATTTAGACAAGGCCCAGAGCTGGAATGCATCCAGAACAAGTGTGTAAAATCCTCTACAAAGAACACTGCTTCTTAGATACTGGGGCACACAAAACTACACACTGGACAAAACAGCCCAACAAGACCAACACAAAGCTGGCTGACCTTCTCTTTGTTGCAAACTGCACATAAGTTATTGCTGACATGAGACTTTTGAAGAATTTACCAAGCTTCCCTCAATAATTATAACTGTGTACACACTAGATCTCATTTAAAGCCAATTTGGGTTATTGTGACAGGGTCATGGCTTCCTTCAAAAGCTCAAAAAACAAACTATCCTCACATGTTCAGCAAATGAAAACACTGGAAGACATTATAAAATAACATTTCAAATGATGCATTTTTCCCAGCAACCTATGCGTTTGTTTTTTGCCCCTTGCCCCTGAACATGGGCTCATGTCAGCTAAGCCAAAGCTCTGAGTGAGGGTTCTGGGATTTCTGAACATGGGAGCAGATAATCAGGTTTATGATAAAGGTTTGTAGCTCTGTTTCTGTTTGGGTGAAATAATCCAAGGGGGTAAAAATAAAGTTTAGGACTGCCCCTTTCCCCTCCTTCCTTTCCCCCCCTCTCTAAAATAACAGAGGCAGTGAGTTCATGGATGAGGTCAGGTTGCCCATAGCAGTCCCTGCTGTGCCCCAATAATCCAGTGTCTCCCCATCTCTGACCTGTCTCTGTGCCCGTGGACCCCTGATGAGACGGATAATCCGACTGTTTTCTTGCTTTTATCAAGAAGAACAATTGAGAGGTAATCAGAAACATGTTTGAGCATTTTACGTTGATTTGGTAATTTAACTACAGATGGAAATTAGCCCTTGGGCTACAATCTGGCATTTTTACATGTATTGCTGTACATGTTCATCAATGTGCATTGTCCTGAAATAATAATTAAATAACTACTTTTAAGATGATCAAAATTCCATTTATGAAATTACTCCACTTCTAATAAGGATGCACATTCATGTATACTTTTGAGAAATGTAATCAAAATATGAAATAGTCCATTCCACGTTTCCATAGACAACTAATGTCTTGATCGCTCATATGATTTAGGTCCAAGTTTAAGGTCCAATTGGTATGTCCCTTTTGAGACTGAGGGTGTGCAAGTGTGTTTGAGTATGTTACTATGCAAGTGGATGTGTTACATTTGACATACTTTCCGTCAGCAAGGTTGAGAGTCCTGAACAGAGGGTAGTCCTCCGGTGCTGGCTTGCCAGTGTGATCCTCATACAGAAAGACAGGTGAACGTCCCACTTCCACGCCCAGCTGCTGGACTCCCTGCTGGTTGTAAATGGACAGCAAGAAGGACTGGAGGCCTGATTTGGGGCGCACTGTAGTCAGGATGGAGAAGTCCTCAGGAAAAACACCTCCTTCACAGCCAAAAGAGGAGGGGTGAAAAAGACAGGTTAGAGTTATTGTGTACAGTTTTAAATCTAAAGTGATAATCAACTACTAGTTTATAACATACGTCAACTATTAGTTTGTAAAAACGTGTTTCATCACACTGTATCTTTGATGTGTAAAACACTATAATGATTTGACATATAGCCACTTCATAAAAGCTTTTACATGTCCTCATTTTAACATTGGTAAGTGTAATATATAACATTCCAAGACATACATAAAAATACAACAGCATTATGCAACATTATGCATCCAGAGCTCTTCAAATGTTATGTTCTTTGCATGTATAGTCTCGATTTTTATCTATAAGGTTTCAGGAAACCAAAAAACAAAGGTTTTGCTCAGTCTTGACATATCAAGAGAAGAATCCACTGCCAAAAAGCACGTTTGAAAACCACAAACCAGTTTACACATGGTAGTTGAAAGAGGGTAAAGGTTGAGAAGTTTGTCTTACCAGGGAATAGCTGCATGGTGGGGGCACTTATCTGGATCTGCTGGGAAACTCTGTAAGCTGAGTCCGGCTTTGATGCTCTTCTGTTTGTGCAAAGTCCTGATGTTTTCGTCACTCCTTCAGGGTAATTTTGAAATTCTAATACTTTTAGCACATCCACTGGCTCTGCTGATCAAGGGAGCAAATAAAACATCAGTTAGGTCATGGCATTGGTTTTTGTTGGCTATATTTTGGTTGGTTTTATGGTAGGTTTTTTATTTTATTTTAAATACAGGTATGTATCCTGGTCCGGTTCTGGCAAATATACACAGAGCAGTGATAGAGCCATTGCAATTTCAGGTAAAAAAAAAAAAAACCCAACTAAGGTTGTGGAACACTTCAGAGATACCTTCATCATGACCTATCCCATAACAGTACCGATAGTTGTTACCCTCAGTCATAAAAATGGCACAATGACACATTTGTCACAGCATCATGGATACAATATACACTATGACTATCCATCCATCCATCCATCTTCATCCGCTTATCATCGGGTCTCCAGTAGGGGACCCCAAACTTCCTTTCGAGCCACATCAACCAGCTCCGACTGGGGATCATTCCCAGGCCAGGTTGGAGATATAATCTCTCCACCTAGTCCTGGGTCTTCCCCGAGGCCTCCTCCCAGCTACACTATGACTAGCTTAGCCTTAAACATTGGCATTATACAGATTAACATACTCTCACTTAACAACACATCTAAACAGTTAATTTTGTAAATGTTTCCTTCCGGTTGCTCTACAGGCTCAGCTGACAGGAAACATCTCTCTCAAGGCCAACCAAAGAGCATTATGAACAATGTGCCAACAGAGATTTAGTTCTATAACACCTGGCTAGGTTTACCTTGATAAGGGTCACCAGAGGCTCTCTGGGTTTTCCATTCTCATCAATCTGATGCACTTTATATAAAAGGAGCCTGTGTGGTGATGGTGCCCATAGAGACCAAAGGGAAAGCATTATAATTATGCCTCTTAATCAAAACACCCTCTCAGTATAAAACATTAGCTTGGTGAACATGATAAGGGAGAAACCAAAGTGCTGTGGGCCATTCATACCTGGGAGATGTTTTACTATTCAAGGTCCAATAAAAAGCAATGAATAAAGCCCCATGCAAAAGCTTAAAACCCATACATTAAAACAAAAGGAGGCACTTGCTTCACTTCGCAGAGCATAGCAGTATCCGACTAAACAGGTAATACAATGGCAGACTGTTCAATGGAATAACACTAATCTGTTTTTGTGGGATAAATAAGCATGCCAAGGTGTCTGAAAGCATCAAAAAGCCTTTTCTGACAGCTCTAAAGCTACTGATTTTTCTAGCATGTAGAGGTCAAATCACTCTGGAAGTTTCTGTAACTTCTTGATACAAAGTGATCTTACAAATAAATGTCAATTTCACTTTCAACACTCTCTGGTCAACATTCCATCTGTGGCAAGGAAAAGCAAATTAAAAGTGTGTGATTTTAGGGAAAGGTTCCTACAGTCTTAGTCTTACAACATTAATCTATTTTCTACTGAATATAAAAGGTACTGCGAGCACAGCTCATACAGACGATTTGTACAAGATCACCAGATTTTCATTGCTGATTACACTGCTATTTGAGCACACTTTTCAGACCTAGTGGACAAAAATTATTCCATTAGTGTGAGTTTTTCTTCCTAAAAGGGAGTTTTTTCTCGCCACTGTCGCACTGTTGGTTATTCTGGAGGGAACTACTAGAACTGTTGGGTCCTTGTAAATTATGTGGTCTAGTGTGGTCTAGACCTACTCTATCTGAAAAGTGTCTGGAGATAACTCTTGTTATGAATTGATATTATAAATAACATTGAATTGAACTGTTTTGGCAAGCAACAGAACACACTGAATGAATGTCAAGTTTTCTATCATCATGTTTATCATGATGAAAGTATACATTAAGGACCTGGCCCGCATCTGGTCTCTTTATCTTGTAGCACCTTATACAATAGCTGCAATAGACTGGATGCACATCACGATGAAGGCAAGCTGCTTCAATCCATAGTACAAAATTCTGAACTGTAAGCAGTCCAAAAAAGCAAACACCGCAGAACTCCACCAGCAATCCATTTTCACAAACATCTTCCACTTTTATTCTTTCAAAACCTGAACCTGAGGGCAGAAAGTGTATGTCTCCCTCAGGGAAATTTGTGTGGGATGATTGAGCTCGGTAAGAACAAATGAGCATTCTTAGTGTCAACACAAATATAACTCACTCCTATTTCAGCAGAGCATGCATATATATAAACAACAGAGATAATGTGAAGTCGAGAGCAAAACCAGCAAATTGTTACTCTGTAGGAATGCCATCACTAAGGATAACTTGGCCCTTTGTGTAGCTTGTGAGGATGAACAAACTTACTTTGGAAAGTGAACTGAGGACCTCATTGTGAGTTCCTGCAGAGTTGCTTTCAGTTCAAACTCCAGGACTCATAAATTCCAGATGTGGCAATTTGGCCAGGCGACGACCCTCACACAAAGGTGCTGAGAAAACGTCAATACTGGCCAATCCATTAAGGTGGCCAAATTAGTGTGCACAGGTTTTAAAAGCGTGCATCTGATGAGCTGGTGTGAGTTTGCCCTGAGGGCTGAGCAAACAGGCCATATAGCTACCAGCAGAACTCAGGTGTCATGGAGGGATGGACCTTGCTTAGTCTGGAGGAGAAAGAAAATAGCCAACCCTAAATTCAGGCAAGCCAGCCTCTATTGCTCAGTTATTGGATCATCTGAAAATCATTATGCAAAGGGAGGGATGCGGGGAAGGGAGGAGCAGTATGACGCATTACCAAAAGACATAAATTGACTAATTTAATATAATCTCCGTCATGTTCACAGGTGTATTTCAATGTAAACAGTGATCCAAGAGATAACTTAACCACCTGTCTCAGGACAGAGGCCAAAAAAGTCTGTCTCAGCTCATCCTTTATTACATAGTATGTAAGACTTGAGAAAACTGATATCATAAATCCTGCTTCTCATGTGTTATTTTTAGCCCTCACATCTTTACAGAAAGGTGAATTTGGCTGATAAACTAAGGAGGACCTTTTCACCTGCAGCTCCCTGAGACTCTAATTATATCTCAGCCAGAATGTCTCTCTATATGTCCCCCCCTTCTCTCTCTCTCTCTCTCCTTCCTCTAACTTCCACCATGCTGCCGGCTAAAACAAGAAAGCTTTATGCTAGTGTCATACCAAAGAAACTTTACAGAGACCTACCCAGTTTATCAAAGCATCCCCCCGCTTTCCTCCTTATAATGTATGCCTCCATGTGAATATGAGAACATGTTAGCATATAGGTTTTTTTCTCAATTTAAACAGGTCATATTACAGAAAAGAAGAAAGCCCCTGTTATCCTCCCCATTTCCAAATCTGAGTTTAAATGTTTACAGTAATAGCACAAGTTGTGTGGAGGAAGAAAAACTTCTAAATAATTCTGCAATGACTATAAATATGTGAAGAAGATGATTAGCTGATATTTCTAGTTGAGCACATTAGGGAGAGGACTCTGAAAATGCTAGCTTTGTCTGCTGGAATGCACATGCCTGTGCCCCGGGGGCTGAGAAAACGTGTCTGTACACTGCTAGATAAAGAAGGCACCCTGCAGAAACAGCTTTGACTGACTGAGACCCTGGAACACTGAGCCTGCAGCAGAATGCCTAAGATTAAAAAATAAAAAAATCAATCTGAAGTAAAATTCCAGTCCAGTATCTTCTGAACTAGCAGGTTGTAATCCTAGCTGGAAACAAATGACTGTAAAACTAGGAAATTAATAGAAAGTGACATTAATTGATTTGTGCAGTATAACTTTCTATAGCAATGATACTGCATTAAATCAAATTTTCAAAGGTCACTTATCTGATTGAGGTCTTTAAGAGACCTTTTCAGAACTCGTAGCATAAACTATTTAGCACACTTTAAAAACAAGGCTGAGTTTTTAGTCAGAAAAATTGTCATTATGGAGATAAAAAAATGTATCATCTAGTCTCTACCTGTATCTGTGTGGAACAATACATTTGTACAGAGTTTTCTATAGGCCAGGGTGTGAGGCCTACAGTATGTAATCCTGAACCCTGTGACTTGTGGCCATTATTGCTGCAGGCTAGGCCCATGTGCAGGCCTACTCTTTGAAGGCTCCGAAATCATAGGGAAGTGCAACAAGGACCATCATCAAATAACTGCTCAGTACTTAGAGGGGAAGCATTCCCACCACTCACACAACACAGCCTTGTCCTACAGCCGACAAAACATCTAAGTGCAAAGTTGAGGGGAAGAGCTGGGCATGAAGGGGGGGAAGGGGGTTTGGCTTTGACAAGCCAGCTTTTGGGCTTCAGTGTGGACCAGGGCAGTGTGGAGATAGGGTGAACCTGCCTGACCACTCAGCCCCCTGCAGACCCAGACGGGCTTTGCACTTTGCTCTGACAAGTCTGAAGACCACCTTAGCCTTTTTAAATATGTAGCCTAGTTCACCACTACATATTTATCATCACACTAAAACTCACCCAAACAGCACACCCATTTATCCGCAAAAACAATGTTATGTGACTAATAACCAATTAACTTTATATTCTGGACAGGCTATCCTCTCCCCTAATGAACGGTAGGCTACAATCAGGTCAACTTTAACATGTAATTACAGCCCTTCACACTATCAAAGAACTCAATATCCCATCAACCTGAAATAAAATCCCTACGACATGTCATTGCGAGGCGGTTTCAGTTACACATCAGTTCGTAGTATGTTATCAAAGTCCAGGGACTGCCCAGTGGCATCTGGCTGAGGAAATTCACCCTGCTAACCGTGTCCACATCCACCTAGCGGACCATAGTTCCAACAAAGAGCTTTGTTTCACCTTAGTGAATCTAAACCATCAGGGAACGCTGCTCTGTTTTCCCGCAGCACATACCAGCGGTTTAGGATTCATTTAATTGGGCAAGGTGTTTCATCTTCTGAGCGGACGCTTTCCAATCATGCTTAATAGTAGCCCGCGGTAAATGGTATGATAATAAATAGTGTTTTGAACAACAAAATAAATGTGCACCTCAAACGATTACCCCCTGACAGCATATACTCTATAAATGATCTCTCAGGGTTTACCCTACCCGTCCACCTCACTACAGTAGCGAGTAGTGTAGGCTACAGTTTTACTGCAAGCTTTTTGTTTGGTGGCTTCCACACAGCGCTCAATCCCACTGCGCTAATCTTGCTCTAACTACTCTGGTTGTGGAAGGAAGAAAACAAAAACAAATGTACAATAGACAACGAAGCAAACGTGACGCCGCTGTGTCCAGGTAAAGACTGGTAATCCCCCCAATCTCCATCATCAGTTACCGGGTTTTCCCAGCCCGGTCGGCGCTGCGTTCCCTTTCGGCCAAATAAAGTTCATTAGAGACGTTTGATCCTAACAATCTTACCTGCTCTGACATCGGTAGCCTGTAGAACGAGGGTTAAAGTGACGAGTACGGTTACAGTGGAATCCATAAACCACCTTTTCGTTTTCCACCTTGTGGACCACCTTTGCATCTCCATGGTCGGGCGCCCACAATTGAATAAAACTTTTGAGCGGCTTCAGGTGATTTTAAATGACGTCCCTTCCACAATCCCAAATGATGATGAAAACTGTCCTACAAAAAAGCCATAAGTGAGAAGTTTTAGCCTCTTCTCTCAGCCACACCGAGGCCCCCGATCCTCCTTTCCAGTGCCCAGCCTTCACAGTGAAGGTAGTCGGGCTTTAACCAAAACGCACAGAGTGCAGCCGGTACACTTGGTGCGTCCACGGACAGGAGGGCTGGGCAAGCTTCACAAACCGAAGCCACGATTACAGGGAAATGACAAGGGAGCCAGCCCCCGATTAGCAAATCACGGGGCTGGAAATTCTCCTTAGGGTCCACCCATTAGCTTTGTTATGAGCCCCCAAGTCTCTCCCCAGTGGTCTGAGGCAAGAGGAGAAAAATAAAAGTTTGTAACGACCTAGGAATGATGAAATGGCAGAACTGTACATCCAGGGTCTTTCTATATTATTGACAATATAAGAGATCCATTAAGCTTCCACCACCTGAGCTGGCACAGGGGGCTGCTGTTATTAGCGGCATGACTACAGTGAGTAAAATGAGAAACCGTTCTAGCCCACTATGCAACAAGTCCTTATTGACAGAAAAAACACTTGACAAATTCAATATCCATACACCAGGGATATAGAAAACCCTAACCACACAAAAAATACATTCCATGATCATATAAAATCAAAAACATAATGAGCGCATGGCATTTGTGCTGTGTGAGGAAATCAGTACAGCTCCATGGTGTATGTGTGCAGACACTGTATCAGATATAAACTACATGGTTAGGAATTAGCAGGGCCGGCATAAGCAGTATAGCCGAAAACTAGGGCGCAATCCATCCCAAAGGGTGTGCGGGCACCCCAAAGCTAGGGCCAGCCGGTGGCATAGGCATTATTGGCAATTGGTAAGCCGCCATCCATCCAAAGGGGTGCCACAGGCACCCCAAAGCCTGTGCTTGCCAGTGGCATAGGCAGTGTTGGGGATTAACGGAATACATGCATCGGCGTTACGTATTCAGAATACAAATTAGTTACAATTTAAAAGTTGGTTTTAGAATATAGTTACATTGTTGAAATCAATGGATTACATGACGATTATTCTGTTTCACAAGTTTATTCACTATATAAATAAATTAAGGCAACTCCATGCACTTCCCAGAAGCCCCAATATGAAAAATGAATTGGCTTTTGCGTGATCACTGATAGAGGTAGAGATGGAGCCGAACCAGCACAACAGAGCCAGGGCAGGTATGCGTTTCTATCTTGGAAATTCAAACAGAATTTCACATTAAAGAAAGAACAGGGAGAACGAAAAATAGCTAACTGTGCAGCCAGTGCAACCTCTGCTTGCCAGCAACCAACATGCTTTCAGCGTCCAAATTACTCCATCTCTAACCTGAAGCATCTTAAAGTAAGTGATTTTTTAATTAGCCAAGGGTAGTCGTCTGCTGTAGTTTTACTGGTCACCTTGCTATTTTATAGTTGTATCAGAAAGCTACATGCTTCGTTGACGTGAGACTTTACATTCTCCTGTGTGCTGATTTTCTGGCCCCAGAGCCATCGTAAGACTGACTGGCCCAGTTCTAAGTATTCTAAGTATTGAGTAATCTAAGTATTCAGAATACGTTACTGAGTAACGTATTCTGAATTTAAATTTTGGGGCATGTATTCTGTATTCTGTAACGGGAATATATTTTGAAAGTATCCTTCGCCAACACTGGGCATAAGCAATATAGGCAAATGTTAGGACAGTGTTGCTAGCTTACTTTGGACGATAACGTCCTAGAGTTACCGTCAGTTACTCTTACTTTAAATTCATTATGAAAGCTTGTAAAGACTATTCAGTTGTTTGGGGAATAACCTACAACATACTTTTGAGAAATGCACTTTTTTATGTTTTAAATGTGCTGCATAAAGAAACCATGCATACCCTTCTGTATTATTTTATCTAGTTAGCCAACATTAGCCCTGCTCTTAATGGTCTATTAAAGTGCTTTCCTTATCCATCCCCTTTGTAATTAATATTTGTTAGCCTTTGCATTTTCATCATGAGTTGGTCTTCTATCTATAGCAAACAGCAGCACACATCATGTGAGAGAAGACCTTTGTGCAGGAATGCTAGATGTAATTACTGTTGCCGTTTATGGCTTTCATGTGGCTTAGGTGTTTATTATTGGCTTGGGTTCATCAGCAGCAGATCTTTTGTTAATATAATGTATGTAACACGTAATGGTCACATATACTCCTCTTCTCTCTTCAGATGCACATTATAAATATTTTATTACCACCCTGCAAATCCTGAGCCATCTTAGCATCAAGTTCTCCTGTCCACTGCACCTCAGCACCTTCCAGTGTTGCAGCATCAAGCGCTCCTGTCCCCTCTACTTTAGACAAGCCCAGCGATACAGCATCAGTTTCCCCTGTCCCCTCCAGCTCAGCACAGCCCAGTCATGCAGCATCAAATGCTCCTGTCCTCTGTACCTCAGACGAGTCCAGCGATGCAGCACCAGTTTCCCCCGTCCCCTCCACCTCAGCATATCCCAGCAATGTATCACAAAAGGCAACACATCCAGACCCTGCTGACTGATAATGCAAAAACAGAGTTTGTTTACAGAGAACCATCCTTGTTGGAACTCTATACAGCTACACTGAGCATATTGCACTCAGGTTTCTGTAATACTTTTTTCTATTATTCTATATACTTTTTTTTGTTTGCACTGGTTTCTTTAATGTAGTATCTTGTACAATACCTTCATTTTATTGTATATATAATTAATAAAAACCTTGTGTTGGCGGAGTAGGCAAGTATTGATATGCAAACTGTTTTTACATCCATTTATGGTGTACTGTGGGAGTGAATTTAAAGCTTGTGCACATACACACAGATCCATAAAACAGAATCAGCTTAAAAAAATTAATTAAAAAAATGCATATGCATAATTCTGTCTTTCTGCCAACACACAGTTTTAGTTGTGAATGAAGGGATCCAGCCCCAGACTAACAACTATAACTGATTTTGGTCCAACCACTATCATCATCACCAATTGAGGTAATACATTTTGAAGGAATGGTTTTCATCCATCTAGTTCAGTTTCAGAGACTTATAGAATCTATGTCATGGTGCACTGAAGCTGTACCAAGGACTTGTGGGGGTCTGAAAACTTTACTTAGACACTGTACACTTTTTTCTTTAGTTTGTCACCCATGCACTCAATGAACTGGAGCAATATCAATAACATGTAAAATTGTGATGCCAATGCCACATACATATATATTAGAGTTTTCTTATCATTGAATAGGTCTACAGGTTCACTATGCTGCACTGAGAACAAACAATCATCTGCCAACAATGTAAGATAACTTGTACCCAGTGTTTCAAGAGTTTTGTGCAAATGACATGATAATATGAATATTCTAAAACAAGACACAATAGGAAAAGAAACACACTTTTGGACAACCCAAAAGATTGACTACAGAGGGATGAAGTTTTTCAGGGTTCCTCTTCTAATGGCATTTTAGAAACAGAGTTCAGTCCAAAAGATAGTCAGTTCCTTGCATCTCTTGGCTCACTCCAGTGAAGGCATGGATCCTGACCAGGCTCTGTCTGTCAGCTAGCACACCTTTCCCAGCCAGCCAGATTCAGTCAGTTTCCTGCCAAACAGTATCAGATGCTCCTCCTGGATGGCCCCGTGGCAAAAAGCAGTTTCATTTCTGTGGGACGAATTGGTGTCTGGGCAAAGAAGGTTTCATGCTACATCTTGTCTTTTCATGGTTCATAGAGCAGGGGCAGTCACTCTCCATGTGGGCCCCGGGGAGTTTCATGGGTTCTTGTGGCGGTTTCAAGTAGTCCCAAGTAAAATCTCCGACATGCCGTCAACTGAGTCCCAGCTCAAGCGTCCGAGTGGCTTGGACATACCTTCTGTGATCCGTGTACAGCGGCGGACTTGTACCGGTCGTGCAACGGCGATGTAGTGTGCATTGAAGTGGACACATGCAACCACATTCCTCGAACCGACTGTGCCTACATGCAACCAACACAAGTCTGCAGCTGCCCACAGAGCATCTGCCTGGCATGCTCTGTGTAGGACAGCCCATTTAACCAACAAGTCCTCATCGATATAGTGCCATGTGTCACCCATCCAGGAGAGAGACACAAACTTAGCAGAAAAAAAGAGCTTAAAAACCTATGTTTGAATTGTTGGTTTACGGTTAAACATGATTGAAATGCCATTAATTGCTTTGCATTGCTTTGACATTTTAGTTATATTATCTTTACTATGATCTCCTACATATCTATTCATAAAATAATTCACGTGTACACACTTTATAAGAGATATTAGTAATTGCGAGGCAGTCAGCAATGGGTGATACACTTGAAAGATGCTGCGGTGATAACAGCAGATGGTAGCCTCAGGGATAGTGAGGCATGCATGCATATGATTTGACGTTTGTTGGTTTGATTTCCTGTTGGATGGGGAAATCTGGACAATGAGCAAGTCAGATTCATACTACTTTTAGTATTTGTAGCAGCAGTAGCATTCATAGCTTATATATACTTGTAGTTGTAACAGTTACTGCCTCAGTAGTAAAATTACAAATTATAGGGTTCTATGGCTGAATAATAAACATTCCCTTGGCAAAGAATTGCTTACTGAATTGATGTGCAATTCAAAGTGCCATAGTAATGTACAGCACAGCGGACATTTCGACTTATTAAACTAATTTCATGTTTCAAGTTAGATTTTAACAGTTTCAAA
Source organism: Percina caprodes (assembly GCA_013375575.1). NCBI lineage: Eukaryota > Metazoa > Chordata > Actinopteri > Perciformes > Percidae > Percina > Percina caprodes. The sequence continues at coordinate 2,563,548 of JABXJD010000058.1, forward strand.
ACTCCAGCTTTGTGGCAACAAATCAGGTTTAAACGGTTGATTAGTAATCATTTGTAGTCCAAAATAATATCTGATGAAATGTCAAATGTGAATCTAAAACATATAGTCCATCTGAAAGATTATCCCATGATTACTGCCAACACGTGCATGTAATTGTTATCAGCTGTGACTATAATGACAATCAGCCTTTGTCCGAAATTGTTACCATGTCCACAAATGAGATGATCCTAAAAACCAACAGAACATGTCAACTAACTGCTACCAGACAACTGATGAATAATCTCTCTGGCAATTCAGTCTACTTACGTCCAGCAGTTACAATTAGTGATTCTGTACAGTTACTTGCTTTGTTTAAATGCTAGTGCTACAGTACCTCAAGAAGTAAGTTGCAGTGTATCAACTTTTGAACTGTATCATAGTTTTGGTGTTGTACTGCTTCCATTTTTGGGACAGGGGTGCTTGTCCTTCCTACTACATAATTTGGTGTTGGTTCATGCCCTCAAAAACTGCATAGTGCCCCATGTAGGCATTTTCTGATCGACAGGACAGGATATTTCAAAAGTAATAATTTTCTGAACTTACACCGCTATGGTTAAAAGGTCTGTACTTGACATTCAGCAGCATGCGGCAATGAAAAAAATTTAGGTATTTCACGTATTGGGTAACGGCCTGTGAGAGCCGTGTGGAGGCAACCCCAGCATGCTGTTTTTTTTCAGTATTCAGTACAGCCACTTTAAGGTTTGGTTTAGGCACAAACTCAACTTGGTTAGGGTTATAGAACCATTGTGGTTTGGGTTAAAATTACTACTGTGTTTTGTTGAGGGGATGTTCATTGTCATGATTACAATAATACTTACTCTTAGCTAATGGTTAAAATAAACCAACATTTAAGTGTCGATAGGAAACTGATCTCTTTTTTAAAGATCATCTTTTGTTGACCCACCCTTTCACCCCAGACCTCTTTCCACTGGGAAATTTGTGAGTCTACAATAACATAACTAAATATCCTCTTTTGGTTTGGGAAATGGAAGTTTGGGGTTCCCTGCTGGAGCTTCTGCCCCCGTGACCCAATACCGGATAAGCAGATGAAGATGGATGAATGGATGGATGGATGGATGGATGGATGGATGGATGGATGGATGGATGGATGGATGGATGGATGGATGGATGGATGGATGGATGGATGGATGGATGGATGGATGGATGGATGGATGGATGGACTAGCCTTTGTTACAACAATTTGTTTCCCTAACACAACAGACACATCACATGAAATTACTGGCTTCAGACTCCATGTAGCTTTCTTTATGAATGAAAAGTGAAGGAACGCAACATCTCAAACTAGGATTAAGAGGGCTTGAGTGCCTCAATGTTTTGGCAGTTATCAGTGCACTGTCCAATGTTGTCTATATATACACATATAGCCAGATGTTAGGAATAAAACCAGGTAAATAAAAATCAAATGCCTAGAATCAGTCATACAATAAGGTCCACTGTTCAATATACTAAACCCTATATTTAGAGAACTAATCAACCAATATGGTCCTAATTAGAGGTGGAATAAATGAATAGGTCAGATGACATAATGTTAACTGGACAAGTATAATTATGTTGTGCTGTTGGTGTACAAGAGGAGACATTGATATCATTAGCATATTGCAATACATATTCAAAACCAATAAAACAACCACTCAAGAAAATTTGACTTAGCAAGTCACTGTTGCAGTTTAGTAATCCTCTAAAAATGTGTGAATGTAAATGTAAATTACGCGTCGGGATCCTACAACAATTTGATTTTAACTGAGAATTTCTGCAGAAAAAGTGGCAATCTCATATTTATTTTAAATATATCCTGTTAGACATGTTTAATCAGTACTGTATAAATGTTAAAATAAGAATAGTTCTTTTTACTTGCCATGAGTTTTACCTGACATGGTACTGAAACACAAGCACTTTTCACAGGCACACTCAAGTCAACCACCCGCCACTGTCTGTCACTGTTTACACACTGCACAGAGGAGAGCATAAAGAGCTCTTTCTCCACACTTACTCTAGTACTCTGTCTAACACAAGCAAGTAAAAGTTCCCTCACTTCACTAACATTATTTTTGGCTTCCACAGTATTTCATAAGAATAAATACACTTTATAATCTTGTATCAAATTGGTAAATTTAGTCATCATGGACCTGAAACATTTTATTTAGAACCATAGCCAGATCTTGGCTAATTTTAGATAATTTGTGGAAAGCTTCAGTTGTTTGAAGGTTTCTATGCTATGGGTTTTGGTGTTTTGGGGACAAATTCTTGCCATTGAAATTACTCTTAGTTGTCATACACAGGACTTTGATAGCAACAACCATGTATTTTCAATGTGGTCTACCATGTAGCACACCAGAATTAACTTTGGCATGTCCAGGCCCAATATATACAGTAGTGCTGTCAACCGATTAAAATATTTAATCAGCGCCACAAAATAAAATAAATATTGCACGGGCCTACTTATTGCGACTTTCGATATATTTGATAAATGACCAGTTGTTTCAGCTCTTATTACATGAATATTTGGACAGATACACCACTTTTACGTTGTGTTGACTCTGTACTCAAGCACGTTGCTATTGAAATGGCTAGCTATAAGATTAACGTGCAAGTCTTATCAAACAAATCCCAACTAAACCAGAGACAATCCCAATGTAATAACAACATAAGCATATATTAGTGCTGCTTTTGGACACCCAGAATAATGTATAGGTCATACTCACTTATATAACGATCTGCTATGTAACGATATTGCGTTGATATATCTTGCACCCCAAACAAAGCACGCGTACCAGTACTTGTTTAAAGTGGCAGTATGAAATGAAAAGTGGCAGTTTTTATTTAAACTGCACATTTACTTGGTTGAATCTCCCTTGAAAAGTCGCAAAACTTAACTTGTGTAGCAATTTTCAAAACACAGATACAAAATGCTTTACAGAACCCAGAGGGAAAGAGATAAAAAAAAATTTTAAATCCGCCAATTTGAGCAGGAATATGCTGCACAGTGCTCTAGCATCTAGTATCTTCTGCTGCTAAGCAAGGAGTATGACCGGTCCAAGATGACGGCTGGATTTCTTGCACCCAGCAGCCAATGCGGCGTCTACTCTTTATATGTCTATGGGTAAGCCTCTCCACGCTAAGCGTAGCTCCCATGGTGCCATGTTAATGTTACGAAGCCATCACCTGCAGTTAGCATTCCATCGACTGCAATTCATTTTGGCGCCACTTTTTTAGTGAATAACTTTAAATCTGAAGCATTTCAAGACTATTTGTTCATTGTTTATTTCTAACGTAACACAACAAAGCTCACTTACCTTGTACCTCACGTTATGGCTTCGTAGCAGACCGTTTTGTAAAAATAGGCTAACGATTGCGTCATAACAACGCCGTCGCATAGTCGACAAGTCACCCTATTGCCAGGAGAAGCATGCAGACAGTTTAGACTTCCATTACCTGTTTAGGTTTGATTAGTAATGTTAACTAGCATGTTAGTTAGCAATAATTTGCCGGTGCCTATGTTATCTCCTAACATAGAGTATACCTACACTCTCTGTCTCTGCTGATTCAGAACAACGAGATCTGTTGGTCAATTTCTTTAACTGTCTGTGGGAGTGACAACTGGAATCCTCTTCAGTGAAAACAGTCACATTTACACCGTTTAGCTGTCAGCAGCATTTTTACCGTGTTTACTCCAGCTTCTAGCTAAGGGTAGGCTAATGTTACCTGCTGCTAGGTGTAGTGTTGACTAGCCTCTTGTGCGGCGATGCTTCAGTTCCCTCTAATGTCCGTTTTTGGAGCATCAGAGAAAAGCGAAGGCATTTAAGTGACACCTAAATAAGGCACCAAAAGCCGTGTTGCTATTCGGTCCGGTAGATAACGGTCGTTAAGGCACTACTATTAGAACGTAATAGAACGTTAATGTCGCGTGTCAATCACTGCTCATGCACAGACATTCATTCTCCCTTGTCCCGCAGACAGCGGGTGAGGGACTGAGAAGTTGTTGATGTTAAAATTCTTTGGCTATACCCTGGATTTTCACAATCCTACCTACAGCACCTTTAATTTACAGAGCCATTTCCATTCGTGAGTTATGCGTCATTTAACAGTCATGTATTGTACTGCAATTTGTATTGTGGTGCAATTTGGTTTTTGTTTCCGCTGGTATTTTCTTTGTTTGTCCCTTTTATCCAACACATTTTTAATATTGGATAGTATTATTTAGTAACTGGCACCAAATTTATATGGTTGCATGTCCTCCTTTAAAGGACACACATTTCACAAATATAAATCAATGTATGATTTTTTTATTTGTGATTTTTTGTATAGTTGTGTTGTGCTCTAAAATTCTGATTTAAAGCTACTCCAAACATGTTTCTGTTGTTCACACTGATTACACCCACAGGCCTGTCTCAACCATAGGGAGAGAAAAAATTATGTCATGAACTGAAGTCAGCCTGGCCTGGTCTACAGGTGTTTGTAATGGGAAGCAGCCTGATTCTACAGCACATCAGAGAAAGGAAGCAGCAATCTTGCATCCAGACATGCAACAAACCCTTTGTGTGTCTCAGAAAGTCAGGAATGTCATTCTGTCTGAGCATAGTGTAGACAAAAGTCATCTAAAGTGATGGCTTCAGCTGATAAAAGCATAATTTCAGGGCTACTGTGATGTTCCTCTGTGAGAAGACTTGATAATTACCATTTGAGGTATGCGGCATAGTATGCCACATGTTGGAATAATAGCTGGCATCCAGATCTAATGCAAGCCTGTCTTAGAAAATAGGACAAACATCAATCTACATTGCCATTTGTAATATTTTGTGGCCCTTCACCCGTTTAAAGAACTACTCTCCACTTTGTGCTCATAAACCCAAGTCTGCCACAGTAAAATATTACATGGCAGTTATGAAATAACATAAAAATTTAGTTAAAGTGAAGTTGATGGAGCTTTCGAAAGTTCACAAAATTGCTGTGCAGCACAGCACAATAACTAAAAGCTTCATGGACAGTTTGAGTGCTACTCAAATTTTCCTCCCTTGATTTAACAATTTATCACCTACAGTGCATCTCTGCTTTTAGCCAATCATGAAAAGCTGAGGGTAGAGCTGTATTTTTGCTCCACCTGGTAGGGTCGGTTCTCAAGTGAGCCCTCAGGATGAAAATGTTGAGTTAGGAGACTTGCATGACCTTGGTATGTGAGGCTGATGTGAGGCTGTGACTGTTATAAAACAGACGTCAGGCTTTTTCTGCAGCAAGATACTATACATCTTCTGTTGCACCATCCTTATTACAGGTGGCAAGATGAACATTAGAGGTGAATATATAATATCTGTTATAAAAACTGATTTGGTTTAGTTGTTGGGCACAGAAGATAAATTTAGTAAAGGTCATGGCAAAATGAGCTTAGGTGGCCACATGGTGGACTGTTGACTGAAACGGGGGTGAAAAACGCAGGGAGTCACCCTGGCTGAATGGGAAGATAGAGCGGCTACTGTGAAGTAAGGGTGGGTGGCCTCAACTAACTCCAACTGGTGTGTGTGTGTGTGTGTGTGTGTGTGTGTGTGTGTGTGTGTGTGTGTGTGTGTGTGTGTGTGTGTGTGTGTGTCTGTGTGTTAGGAAGTCAAGCACATTTATAAAGCAACAAACCTCTCGATAGGTCAGTGAGGGATCCATCTTTCATGGCTCCTGCCCAGGCAGATTTATGATTTAACCAGAAACTGGGCTTAAACGTTCACACCAGCAGCACAGTATAGCTGTGGAACTCAATTCACTGACATTTGACGAGAAACAGCAGTATACTCTGCAGTCACAAACTCAGTCAGTTGTTTGATTCAATAATGGTCGCAACATTACAACACTGAGACTTGGATTAAAACTAAATCCCAGACACGCAATGCATAATTAAGCATTAAAGAGCCCTGGCAATAAATTGGTAATAGACTTGGAATGTGTGCAGATTAAAATCATAGACAATATAATGTGACAGTTACTGTACCTGGATAGTATTTCACATTAAGACTACATTTACAATGCTGTTATTACAGTGGTGTGAAAAAGTGTTTGCCCCCTTCCTCATTTCCTGTTCCTTTGCATGTTTGTCACACTTAAGTGTTTTGGAACATCAAACCAATTTAAACAATAGTCAAGGACAACACAAGTAAACACAAAATGCAATTTGTAAATGAAGGTGTTTATTATTAAAGGTGAAAAAAAATTCAAACCATCATGGCCCTGTGTGAAAAAGTGATTGCCCCCTAAACCTAATAACTGGTTGGGCCACCCTTAGCAGCAACAACTGCAACCAAGCGTTTGCGATAATGTGCAATGAGGGTTTTACAGCGTCCTGGAGGAATTTTGGCCCACTCATCTTTGCAGAATTGTCCTAATTCAGTTACATTAGAGGGTTTTCGAGCATGAACGGCCTTTTTAAGGTCATACCACAACATCTCAATAGGATTCAGGTCAGGACTTTGGCTAGGCCACTCCAAAGTCTTCATTTTGTTTTTCTTCAGCCATTCGGTGGTGGACTTGCTGGTGTGTTTAGGATCATTGTCCTGCTGCAGAACCCAAGTTCGTTTCAGCTTGAGTACACGAACAGATGGTCGGACATTCTCCTTCAGGATCTCTTGGTAGACAGCAGAATTCATAGTTCCTTTTATCACGGCAAGTCTTCCAGGTCCTGAAGCAGCAAAACAGCCCCAGACCATCACACTACCACCACCATATTTTACTGTTGGTATAATGTTCTTTTATGAAATGCAGTGTTCCTTCTACGCCAGATATACTTGGACACACACCTTCCAAAGAGTTCCACTTTTGTCTCATCGGTCCACAGAATGTTGTCCCAAAAGTCTTGGGGATCATCAAGATGTGTTGTGGAGAAATTGAGACGAGCTTTGATGTTCTTTTTGCTCAGCAGTGGTTTTCTCCTTAGAACTCTGCCATGCAGGCCATTTTTGCCCAGTCTTTTCCTGATGGTGGAGGCATGAACGCTGACCTTAACTGAGGCAAGTGAGGCCTGCAGTTCTTTGGACGTTGTTGTGGGGTCTTTTGTGACCTCTTGGATGAGTCGTCGCTGCGCTCTTGGGGTAATTTTGGGCGGCCGGCCACTCCTGGGAAGGTTCACCACTGTTCCATGTCTTCGCCATTTGTGGATAATGGCTCTCACTGTGGTTCGCTGGATTCCCAAAGCTTTGGAAATGGCTTTATAACCCTTTCCAGACTGATAGATCTCAATTACTTTCTTTCTCAATTGTTCCTGAATTTCTTTGGGTCTCGGCATGATGTGTAGCTTTTAAGGATCTTCTGGTGGACCTTACTGTGTCAAGCAGCTCCTATTTAAGTGATGCCTTGATTGTGAACAGGTGTGGCAATAATCAGGCCTGGGTGTGGCTAGAGAAATTGAACTCAGGTGTGGACAACCACAGTTATAGTATGTTTTAACAAGGGGGGCAATCACTTTTTCACACACGGCCATGATGGTTTGGATTTTTTTTCACCTTTAATAATAAACACCTTCATTTACAAATTGCATTTTGTGTTTACTTGTGTTGTCCTTGACTATTGTTTAAATTGGTTTGATGTTCCGAAACACTTAAGTGTGACAAACATGCAAAGGAACAGGAAATGAGGAAGGGGGCAAACACTTTTTCACACCACTGTATGTATGTATGTAAAAGTAGTCAGTTGCCAGTTTATTAGGTGCACCTGGCTAAAACAAATGGTCTAATATTAAAGTTCTGCAAAAAATCCTGCCTTCATGAAGGTTATAATGTTCAGTTTTTGTTGAAACTGAAGGTGTTATTTCATCATTACCCACACCCATTTATAAAAATATGGGTAGGCCTAATAACAGAAACACCATAGTATATGTAATGCAATACAGTTCAACAGCACAACAAACTTCATCCTCTAAAATGACCAGTTTAATATAGATATACATATTAAATATAAGTGTTTCCCTCACTTAGGCCAATCCTCCTAAACATCACACTTATGTAACCACCCTGCCACATTAAATGCAAGGCCATGTGACAAATACAGCATATAACCTAGAAAGTGTAATATGTTTATACATGGAATCATGTTATAATGCAGTTATTAGACACTCATAAATTTGCCTTAGCAACACATATGCTACCCAAATAGACCAGAGGTTTGATCTTCTTAGCCGGCACTGACTAAAAATGTATTTCTTACATTTCCAGGTTTTCTCTGAGGGCAGTGGAAGTCAGGCCTAATTCACAGAGCTCCTTTTCATATGTCTCTGTGTCTCCCTCCCACCCTGTAACTGAGTAGCTGAGAATTGGCCTGTAACAGCATGCTGTGGCCTCTAAATGGAAGCCTACATGTAAGGGTTCACAGACTGGCAGAGTGATGCACTGTAGGAGGTATACTGTACGTCTTTATTTATATTACAAAATGACAGGGTGTGTGTGCTACCGTAGGCATTTGATGTGGTGGAATTTGGATTAAGGTCTGTGTTCCTGTACCCTTACGTGACTCCTCCATTCATTCATTCATTTTTTTTGTTTCAGCCCATATACTATCTCTTACTGTACATGCTGAACACTGGTACTGAGTCATTTTCCCCACACAGCTCTTTATGGCTCTATTGCTGCTTTAAAGACTCTATCCAAACAAAAAAAGGTCACAAAAGCACTAGGGTAGTTTATACAACTGTTTTTTATACAAGTAGCCAATTTATAATGCTGGGTTGTACTGAGCTGCTTAAAGACATAACTACAAACTGAGTAAACATAGCTAGCATTAGATAGGTAGATGCATTTGATAACACTATTGTTAAGCCCTAAGATGTGCCAAATAATGTGCTCAAAGACAGGACCTAAAATAATAAATAAAAATGACTCACATTGACTTCTATGTGTTTTATAAGAAATGCAATGTTCAATTAAAAAGGCTGTTTTGCCACTGAATCTACAGTCTGGGATGTCCCAGGAACACACCAAACATTTCCATGAAGTGATGGCAAATTCTTTATAAAATGCAAAAGTGACATAAATCACCTACTGTATATCAGACAGGTTTCATATTTCTACAAGTTGGTGCTCATACCACTTAGTCATGACTTGTAACCAGTGACTGCCTGGAAGATAGAAAAAATTAACTGGTTTAACCATTTTCTTATATATTACTATTAACGCCTACAACATACATTTAAAAAAAAAAAAAAAGGTTAGTAGTATAAAGTATACTGGCTGCAGAAAAGCTTTGACAAATGAACAGTAAATGACTATCCACTTGAATGGATAAGCAGTGTGCAGGAATCTCCTTTTTAAACAAACTATTTGAGCAATGAAAATAATGAATAAAAATGCATTTACATTGATTTTCCCACCTATGTTAACCTTAAAACCAAAACAGTTCACTCACCTTACCATTTCTTACTACTGTCCATTTCTACATGCTGTATTCCTACATTAGGAGTGTTGACATTATGATCTGTTTCAGAGTTAATGTTTATTTCAGGAGATCTCATGACACTGTTGTCCCTAAAAAATACCCATTCATAACTCACAACCAAATTGTTTCATTTTGATCTCCTCGGTTCATAAACTGCAAGAAGGTTTGATAATAAATTTCTGACTGTGAAATTAGTTCTAGTTTTGGCCAGAAAATTCATGAACATACTGTCAGGCTAGTGACTAAATAAGGATAGAGTGCACAGTTGTCCTGTTTGACCTTTGACCACAAAGGGAGTTTGGTGAAGAGGTCACAACATAGCTCAAGACGAGTCAGCACTCACCTCCAGCCAGAGCTGCCTGTTCTGTACTGCATGTGCCTTCTTTTACTCTGTTTGGCTCGAACAAGTTATCCAACACAGCCCCCCAAAGCGAGCTTACAGTACAGACCCTTGTGGTGTTCAGGTATGCTGCGGAAAAGCATGTCAGAAGAATGGAGAGGGAGGAGATCAGTGCAAACCTGTTTGTGGTTAAACAAAAATTTCAGATGAGTTATAACACTATTAATCCAATATTTTATAATATTTTACATAATAAAATAACATAAATCACTTCTTTAAAAACGCCATTAAGGTACATGCGTACCAAAAATAAGCAGGTTTATATTATAAATCACAAAGGAATGACATTAGATCATAAGAAAATATTTAAATATATGTTATAATGACTTAATTCCACTTTTGTTCGTTGTCTACTTGCTAGCAATGTGAACCCAGAAATGTTGAGCATACCAAAGTTTTATGCTGGAAATGTGTATATTGACTTGCATATCGGGCAATTTGCATAAGGCACCATGGCTGACCTGGACAGTGTGCCCATCTACAGGTGCTGTTTTGGAAAGCAGCAGACGCCCTGATCCACCAGCTGTGGACCTCACCAAGCTTGAATAGGATAAAGATATTTGGAATAGCTGGGAGCGATACGGAGTACGGCACTGACAGAGGCGCCCACAAACAAACTTTTTTAATATGTAAAATTATCTTTTAAATTGACGAACATCATATGTCATACACCTCAACTCAAACAGGATCAAAAAATGAATTGCTTCTCCCCGTTCTGTACCATTCTTTTTTTCGGAAATTAGGTCCCACGTGGTCCACTGGAAGGGGAGGAACTTCGCATCTCTATGGCTTTTCAGTAACACGTTATTATGGAACCCACGCTACTTCTAGGAGAGGCCCGCCCTTCATTAGCATTCACACACTACTATTAGCCAGGTGTCCGTGCTTTCGCAAGGTAACATAAACAGATTTGTTCAGTTCCTATTGCCTGACCAATCAGCTATCCTAACCTTAACCACTCGAGGTCAATGCCTAACCCCAACTAATCAAGCTGCTTCGCAGGGCGGGCCTTTCCTAGAAGTTACAAGGGTTCCATAATAACGCTTCAGTAACCTATTAGTCGGAGACTACATCCAGACAGTTTAGGGGTAGGACATAGGAGTCCTGGAATAGGTGTAGAAACACAAATTAAATGTACCCAAAATGTTCAGAGCTGAAAAAACTAAAATGATGCATTACTGGGATTATCTTGTAAGCGCAATTTGCACTTCTACTACTCGGACTACTAGACTACTCGGCACTGTTATAAATAGGGATGAGCGAGTACAGCATTATAGTATCTGTATCTGTTTACCACATGAATTATCTGTATCTGTATCTGTACTCGGACTGGGCGGGGCCTAACCCGGAAGTGGGTCGGGTCTTGAAATGGCCGGGGCTTTAACGGGTATGTTATTTTAAGCATGCAATTGTTATGGGTTGATCAGAAATTGTTATATTTATTGCTGATTAGAAAACTATTTCCATGACAGCATCAGCATTGAGCTTCAGATCAATGGTGTTGTCATGGTAACAAACGAACTATATACAGAACAAGTTTTGCAACAATTAATACAACAATGTGATTGCAATTATTAAGTAAAATGTAATGAACAAGAGTTTTCATACTCAATAATATAACTTTCTTTTTTTAACTTTTAATTTTTTATGATCAGTGTGATCATTTTTTTTGGGTTCTTTTTTAATTTTTTTTATTTCCACACCAGGTATGTGTGAGTGAGTGTGTGTGTGTGTGTGTGTGTGTGTCTGTGAGTGAGTAAGAGATACACAGAGAGAGAGAGAGCAAGAGAGAGAGAGAAAGAAACAGAGAGAGAGAGGGGGCGGGGGGTTAGAATGTGTTTGTGTGTGTATTTTAATTTATAATATTATTTATTTATACCGTAACTGCCTTTTATTTTTTTTTATAAAATACAGCAAGAAAGTTTCAGACACTCAAAAAAACTGGTTAGAGCCAGCAGGCAGTTTAAAAACAAAAAAAAAACCTCCGACAGGCAGAGACGCAACGCGAGTCGCATTCTACCAGCACTATGTCTGAACAAACCCCACGTTTACCAGAAATCTACTGGTTACTAAGTACTAGTTCGACCAAAGTAAAAAAACAAACTTGAAGGTTGAAGAAACCCTAAATGTTACGCGGACCTGAGTGACTGGAGAAGGAGAGAGCTGTGTTCACTTCTCCGTGTTATGAGTGTGTGTGAGTGAGCAGAGCCGGCAGGACACAACAGAAGGAATCTGTATGTGTGTAGGGAGGGGCGCTGTGACTAGCCTATCACAGAATAGTGTAGGGGAGGGGCGCTGTGACTAGCGCTGTGACTAGCCTATCACAGAACGCAGACACAGTCAATGAGGAGTTTTATTCAATCCGAGTACAGATATTGACTCGCATTACTCGTATAATACTTTTACTCGGCAAAACTGCTTTATCCGTACCGGATACTTGTTTCAGCCGAGTATCCGGCTCATCCCTAGTTATAAACCATATTGTTATTATCAACTCTTTTTTCAACATTCTTGTTGTCTTGCTCTTCTTCCAGTGTGTGAGAGGGTTTCAATACTCTTATTGCCAGATCTTGCTCCACAGCGCTGGGAAGGAGGGTCTGGTTACTCCACACAGCATTCCCAGATGGGAGAAAAACGTGCTCTGGTTTATTGGCATTTCTTTAAACCAATCACAACTAACGGACGGAACCACGGTGCTGCTGCACAATAGCCTCAGGAAGGAACTTGTTTTGGTGGAACATGTACATTCAAGGGTTGTTTTAGTCGTGCAACTGAAAACTCAGATTGGAGAGATAGCTGTCTGGCTTTACCCTGCAGATATCTAAATAGCAGCTAACCAACTTAAAATTACAACACAAGTGAAACTTTGTAGATATAGACTAGCTGGTGGCTAATGGCATGTCACTGTGGTACAGCGGCACTGGGTGCTCACTGCACTGACCTGTGCAAATTGTCAAATGAGTGGCATGCCGCTTGTGTTCCACCAATACACCGTTTAACGGTAATAATTAATAATGAATAATTATTGATTATCATATAATCAATAATATAATAAAACAAGAGGGAGGCAGGGCATACAGCCCGATCCGGTTGGGGAGAGTTCTAGCCCGATCCGGCAGCTCTCTTTACCCTGTCTCTCCTAGTTAGTTATGCTCTCCTAGTTAGTTATGCTCTCCCAGTTATGCTGTAATAGTTTTAGATTGCTGGGGGAATTCCTTTGACACACTGAGCTCCTCTCTCCTCTATCTTTTTATCCTTCTATCTTTCCATTTGTGTGCATCCATGTCCCAGAAATGCTTGCTTGTTACTAACCTAGCTCTGGGGAGTCATTCCCCGGAGTCCTTATGTTCTTTCCCCCAGCATGTTTCCTTGGATCAGGGAGGCTCCAAAATCATGGTAGCAGCTGTAGCCATGGTCCCGCTACACGTCCTGCGATGCCGTGTTCATCCTGCTACGTCCTGCTGTGCCCTGCTACGTCCTGCTGTGCCTTGTAACGCCGCACAATTCCCTGCTAAGCCATGAACTACTACAAAGAACTACTACAAACTGTTATCTTTTCTGTGGCTGTTATTGCCACTCTTCATTCTAACCCCAACCGGTCGTCAGACACCGCCCACCAAGAGCCTGGGTCTGTCCGAGGTTTCTTCCTAAAAGGGAGTTTTTCCTCGCCACTGTCGCACTGTTGCTTGCTCTGGAGGGAACTACTAGAACTGTTGGGTCCTTGTAAATTCTGGAGTGTAGTCTAGACCTACTCTATCAGTAAAGTGTCTTGAGATAACTCTTGTTATGAATTGATACTATAAATAAAATTGAATTAAAATTGAATTGAATTAACAGGTGGCAGAAGTGGTAGGCAACTGTCAGTAATTTCATATATCCTTTGTACTCAAAGTTTATAGTAGAGCTAGCATGAGTTAACATGGCTACTGTTAGCCTTGCCACCATAGACTGCATAATTAAACATATGTTTTTATGTCTATGCTGGCCACTGTAGCCAGTCTGACTAATCAATAACAGAAATATAGATTTAACTAACGTTAACAAACTATTAGACTTGGCTAACAGTCTGACTAATCCATAAGATCTTCTTATGCAGCTGTACCACAGTGGCTGACCATCAGCAACTTTTCAGTCTTGGCGCTACTGAAATATGTGGAAAGTTATTCATGGAAAGTTTACTGTAACAATTAACAAAATGCAATTACTTTTTCTAAACTTTCAAGAACTTTACTAATTACATGACTCTTCCAGGGCTGACAAATACACTATTTAGGAAAATCTGTTTCAGGACTCTGGTATAGTCCATGCTCAACAACTGCCATTTCAACTTGTCTTTGCAAAAATGTACAGGTGTAACAAATAATTTAAATTGTGTCTTTGTGCATTTACAGCAGATGTGCAGTAACCCATTTGTCTGCCAGCATGCACAATACACATACATATACGTGACAAATACATGGAATACAGCTATTGCTATTCATCATCGTTGTTTTTGGATACAATTGCATTTAACAAGCCAAAAATGTCTCCTAAAGGTCTACTATGCATGCAAGCTTACCTGTAGAGCTAGCTTACTAACACACCTAATGTAATGGAGCCATTGTTAATTACACATGTATTTCCTTCTGTGATAAGTCAATGTCAGATTTTAGAGCCATACACATTTTTGTAAAGCTCCATTATGCTACATTTTTGTATTACCACTGAATCGAATGAGTCCCTGAAACATGATGCTAGTAGCTAGCTAGCTACTTCCAAACCAACTCCCACCCATATAGACAGTACTTTGTAACTTTTAGCTAATCTCAATTTATACATATACATATACATATGAGCTGACATTAGTGTACAACTGGAGAAACCTGTGTAAACAACATATAAATTAAGCTAGTTTGCTATTAGAGTTCATATTTAACAAAGAAAAAATTATAGCTTTGCTAACTACAGTAACATTAGGTTAGCTGTGCAGTTATCTAATATTACACCAGCAAGTTTAGTCAAACAGAGAGAATTACATATTATATTACTGTAAAACAATAAAGTGCAAATTGAGGTAGCTTAGAGAGCAACTTACTCGGTGTTTAATTTTTGAAGTTACCATATCAAGCTTTCCCTCCCCGTCACACACAGCTGCACTTCGTTGATGCTTGATTGTGTCTTGAGGTCTTGAGTCTCGCAGGTGATTGGTCAGCTGGGCTGACTGAGTGCTGCTGGGTAAAATATTAAATGATGAAAGCAACTGATAACCAGCAACGTGTTACAATGTTGTCTTACCTGTTTTGTATCACGAAAGCAATTCAAGTAATACATATTGAGTTAAGATAAAATAAAATAAAAAATAATCAAATAAATGGGATTGGCCAGCTGTGACAGGATAAGAAAATTAACTATTCCAATCCTTAAAAACTGTACAGCATTATTTTCAACAATCTACTACTGGCCCAGAATTTAATAGAAATTTATTCTAACTATAAAGTTTTATTGTGCTTTTTGCATTTAGTGTATGTGAAATACAATTGAGTAAATTTAGCCCATAGTCACATTACATTGCTTGCATCATTACAGTTACTGTATAATCGTGACCAACAAGCTTGGAGGCAGGCCTTCTATAATTAAAGATTTGCAACCAGCCACGAGAGGTGGTGGAGACTAGCAGTCGAGACATTGGAAGTAGTGGGAATCTTGATGTCACACTCATACATCCTCCCCACGTTAGAATGATAGGATCAAAAATACATTAACTAAACCACCACTGACAGGGAATCTATGAATGATGTGTATTAGTAGTGGTTTTGTGCAGGGCTGCAACTGGAATCACAAATAGATTAGTCTCCGTATGTGCAATCCTTTGTTACCAATGCCAATGCACTCTCTGTGGGCACATTACAGTAAGTGGCATTTTTCTTTAACTTTTATTTGTCACAGAGGACTCTCTTGTTTGATACAAGATTAACATAAAAGCAATAAGTGCCCCCTATTTGGAGAAATGATTTGAAGGGACAGGAATTTCTGTGTAAAGCTATAAGTTTGAATGGTTTTAGGTGTTGACAACTAATGTCAGAATGCACTGAAGATGAAACAAGATTATACCTAATTGTTCTCTTACATGGAAAGCTGTCACCCAGAGCCAAACAGTTGTGGCTTTATCATCAATAATCAAAACCATTTATACAGTGACTGCTGTTAAACTATCTCTTAGTTAAACTAACTTCAAAGGATTTATAATGTCCCCATTTAAATTTCTTCTAAAGACAAAGTTGAAGACTCCTGCTGTAGTCCAGTTGTGTGCCTCCATTCACCGATCATGTAGTCCAGTCAAACACAGCTGTGCCCATGCATTAGAGAGATAATTAACTGTTTGGAGAGGGCAGTCTGGCTGAACGGGTGGATTGGGGTGAAAACTCAAACAGGATGACATTGAAGACAGCATACGACTCTTTAGTAAAATTGTGATTATGGGATCTTTGAGCTGAAATAGAACAGCTGTGTCCCAGGTTATAATTTGGTTTCTTGTAGAGAGTCTCTAAAATAGAGCTCTCAGTTGCTAAATTTGAAAATTGAAAGCTGAAGTTTCAACAATAGGCATGTTTGGTCCTCATGTTCATGACAGTAGGCAAAAATACATTGGATGCCAGCTGACTGTGTATCTTTAAAGCATGCAATCATGTGTGTTGTACGTACGTCTTTTCAGAGAATGGTAATAAAATATCAGTTTTAGCCACGCTGCTAGGGATGGCAAAGTTGTTCTGCTGTTACCAGTCCAAGCCCCAAACACAGTTTTAAAGAGATTTACACAAGTCTATTTTTAAACACATGTAAAATATTATTTTAACATTAACTATGCCATAGCCTCATAATAAACTATACTATAATCTTTTTTATGGAATTTTTAATTTCTGCATATATTTTTAAAACCCCTTACCCTTTATGCATGGAAGCCTATACACATTTTTAACCCTTACACTGCTATGCTACAACGTCATGCATTTGGTGTAAATTATCTTTTGTGCTGCACTGCATCCTGTATCTTTGACGCTGGACCCTTACTCAAATCTTTAGATGGTATCTTTCTGTGGTCACTGGTTTTCAGTGTTCAGGTCTGTAGGTAACATTCCTTGCATTCTGCCTCTTAATCCTGGATTCCTACCTCCCTCCACCCTCGGCAGTCTCCAGAGTGAATGACACTGTGTTTGATCCCCGCACACTTCTTACCTTTCTCCACCAAGCTTTCTACGTGGCCAGGAGGGCGTCAGATATGTTAACATGTAAGTTGCATTAACAGAGGGCCCTTATTATAATTCATCACAGAGAACAGTTCAGGGAAGAAGTATACTGGTACAGATGTAGATTATGTGTATGGGTTATGTGTGAAAAGTATTATCTTCTCACTCAGTTTCAAAGAGTGATTGAAAACAGGATACAAGACTTTGCTTTACTTGAGACTGATCATAGTGGGTATTACCTTTAGCAACCAAATGAAGCTTGAGACGATGTTGGCTGTATATGTATCTGCTGCTGGCATCATTGTTTAATATAGCACAGAAAAACTGTTTAAATATATATGTTTATTGTTGTGTACAGTATATTCTTATGCTGAACCTACATATCATGTAAACCTAACGGACTAAACTTGGCCTTTCCTCTACAGTGCAACACCATCCATCAAAGGCTTGCTGGGATGAGCTGATTGAACAGGGACTACCCATACTTCATATTATTTCTTTTAATTATGTCTTTGCCAGGACTCAGCCTGAGATCCAGTTTGAGCAATGATTATCAACCTGCTACCTGGAATATGCAGCTACATAGCCACACCACACCTCCTTTTTTCTAAGCATTGTTTAGGTCTTGGGCAAAACAGAAATGATCTTTTATTCCATTCAAGGAGTTATTTCATTAAACAAAGAGTGAATGTGCAAATGTAAAAGAAGACATGAAAAACATGACCAGTCAACTTTTCCTTTCCATAGAAACAGAAACAGTTAATAACTATTGCATGATTATAATGACAATGAAATGATCCGCTTAATACCAATAAAATGGCACATCTGTAAGCCATATGAGTATTCAGTACTCAGATGGCTTCATACTGTACATCTGTTATCCATATTGACATGAACACAACACATTTATGCAAGCATTTTGTGGTCTTATGTCAACATCATGTTGTGTCGGTTGTGGCTGACTTAAATATAACTCATATGCAGTCAGATTGTGACATTGACATTTGTGATATAGTACGCATATGGGAGTAGTTTACTTTAACTTTGAAGACAGAGTTGTTGTCATCTTGAGCACTATAATTTAGTAGAAGCAGACACTGACACCGTTAGTGGCTCAGTGTTACATATTAGTTGTTTTGAATTGTATTATTAGCATCAGGTATCCTGATAGTTGGCTCGCTTATATGTTTGTACATGTTACCATAACTGGGCTTAAGTTGGCTTTTTTAAATATTAGGATTAAGCAAGACAATTTATTCATCATATCAACAATATACTGTACATATAGTAACAAACACTGTTTTTAGAGATAACTTTGGTCCAGACTGAAATATCTCAGCCATAATTGGTGAGAATGTTGTTATATTTGCTCCAGATATTTAAGGTAATTGGTGGATAATGTCTAATGGCTTTGGTTTTTTCAATTTCAATTTCAATTCAATTTTATTTATAGTATCAATTCATAACAAGTGTTATCTCGAGACACTTTACAAATAGAGTAGGTCTAGACTACACTCCAGAATTTACAAGGACCCAACAGTTCTAGTAGTTTCCTCCAGAGCAAGCAACAGTGCGACAGTGGCGAGGAAAAACTTCCTTTTAGGCAGAAACCTGGGACAGACCCAGTCTCTTGGTAGGCGGTGTCTGACGACCGGTTGGGGTTTTCCTAACCTTTCTCCATTTGTCCAATGCTTTCGTTCATGACCAACTACCTGCAAAAAGAATGGCATTATGGGGAACCTGGTGATTATAACATTGGCATGTTAGCATTGTCACTTTGAGCATGTTAGCATTTAGCTCAAAACACCATTGTACCTAAGTGCTGCCAAAGCTGTTCATCTATATGAGCAGCTGCTTTTCCAATGGACCTTGATGTGGTGCCAGACCAGGTAGTTACTTGGATCTCACTGTATTTTAACAGTGTTTATCATGTGAAGCACTTTGTGACTTGGTCTGTAAAAGGTACTATATAAAAATAACCTATAATATTATCATATTACTGGAAGACTGATAAGCGACCATTGATATGACCACTGCAGGTGTGGTTTTGTGCTGGGTCTTGGAGGTAGTCTTTCAGTTATAGTCTATAAAGACTGACAGGTTGTAAGGCATTGTGAGCATTTAACACAATAATAAGAGTAATAGTAGTATTTAGTAAATGTAACAGTAGTAAAAGTCAGTGTGCCCGATGGCTCATCTTTCAGGAGGGAATTTGTGGTAGTCACTTTCAGCACAGTATAAATGGCCTTTTCAATAATTAGCCTGGCTTGTATGTTTCTGTAATCATGAATACCAGGGCTGAAGGATCACTGGCTCTAAAGGGAGGGAAATGCAAACTGGAAACCAGTCGCTACGTTCTGGCATTCCACACCAAACTGAGAGATGGGCTCTGTCAAACTCAAACACACATGCACAGTGTTAAACAGACTGACAGGAAGAAGAATTTTGGGATATGTAATAATTTATTTTCTTGCCAAGAGTTAGATGAGAACATACTTACATTTGAACATTTACTGTGAATCTGGAGCCAGCAGCTGGTTAGCTTAGCTTAGCTAGCATGGCTCTGTCCAAAGGTAGCAAAATTCACCTACCAGCACCTTCAAAGCTTACTAATCTTGTTTGTTGAACAGCACAAAAACCAAGGTGTAAACCATATTTAATTTTACTTGGGGGGACTTTTCCTTCTCTTTCTTCTACGATTTTAGATGCAGTTATCAGGATACTTTAGATGTCAGTGGTTAAACTAAAAAATTCCAGTAAGCCCAGCCCTGTTTTCCAGTGAAATAAACTAAGTCTTGTCTGTGAAATATTTGTAGAGGCACAATGGAGGCATGATATGTTCATGATCTACGTTTTTCAATGCAGTTTCCATGCAGGCTGCTGGAAATACACACTATCCCACCACAGAGGCCCCTGCTTCCCCATTCATTGCCCCAACCATGAAAGAGTCCATTTAAAACCTCCGAGGCTGGATATGACCTGGGTTTACTGTCTAGGGTGTATTAGCCTTCCCTCTGTGCCCAGTCAAGGAATATACAGGCCATATGGACTTGGTGAGGACTGTAGGACCCTGTTGAAGGTGCAGAGCCAATGGGGATCCTCTAAACCTCTGGAATACCACTCATTTTGTTCCTTGAACACTCATTATTATTATTTAATGTAATGTATATTATTTTGTGTCCAAATAAGTCTTACGTTCTGGACAATATCATGATCTTCATTTAGTATTTACGTTGTTTTTATGTTTAAAAAACAACGTTTATTTGTATTTGTCAGTTCAAATGTGTTGTTGAGTGTTGACCTAATTTCTAAAGCAGCCATTTTGAACAACCAGGTGTCTGGAATCTTACCATTAATATAAAAGTAGTGTTACTTCAACACATACCTCAGCAAGATGAGTTACAAACAACCAATAGGAGACAGTAGTGCAGTGATTTGCGATGATCCTCACCTGTGAGTAAAACTGCCAGAATCCTTTTGGGACTTAAGGTTGCTCAACTTAAAGTTGGCTTTAATGTGTGACTTTTTAAACAAGCCAGATACGTTTCTCACAGTTGGTAATGGTTTATACAGATGTTTCTTCTGGGAGAGTTTCATGAACATGTAAAGCTGCTCTAATGAATATTTTGATATTAAAGGGGAACTATGCAGTTTTTGCAGCTTAATTAACCTTAACTGAACATCTTCCGAGTCGTTGAAATGGTTATATGACTTTTTTTCGAGTTGAATGGTGGTCGTCTCGCTCCCTAGCGCCTGTGAGCTGAAAAACCACCCTTGCAATGTAACGAATTGCTTCACGGCACTGCTCACATACGACCATTCAGGAACCGGCTAGCAAGGTAGCGATGGATTTTTTCATGGCTTAGCCAGCAAAAAAGAAGCAGAAAGCTAGGACGGCATTGTTGGAGGAACAGAGAAAGAGGAAATAGCAGACTGACCGAGACACAGACACAAGTAAACATAGGCGCTGCCAAATATCTATTCCGAAGCTGTAGGGGGAGCTCTATGGAGAAACCTGCAAGCAAAAAGCGAGAAAAGAGCGAAGAAATGGCCAAAACTGCATAGCGCCCCTTTAACATTGGATCGAAGGACTATCTCCAGTGCCTGAATTTGTCAAAGGTTCCAGGGCTCTAATTTAGCAGTTACATAATATGATTATTGCATATGTCTTGGTTATATTTATATTCATATACGTATATCTTATAGGAGTGACATGAATAGTCGATTATTTGAAGATTCAATTGAAGGAGCCTCATTAGACTATCAATTTCACTGTCAAAACATCGCAGTGTCTGAAAATATGGTTATGGAAAAAATTACTATGTTGTTTCTGGAAAAGCACAAAGAGAGAGACAACTATTTTGATCAGGAGTTGGTGGAGACCAAAACAGAGCTAAAGGGAAAGTGTCAAGTGTATTTTATATTGTATTTTCCTGGTGGACAGAAACACAACTCCAGATGAAAGCTAATGTTGCTCATTGTGTGCTGGATGTGTAAATAAACAGCCAGGATATCAACCTTATAGGGTGATTATGTCAATGTTGTACATTGCACATACATACAATACATCATATGTAAATGCTAACCTTCCACCAAACTTAACTTGTTTATCTAATGAAATATCAAGAAGCAGTTGAGCTTTAGTAAAATCCACTGACTCTGTAGACATTTAATGTCAGCCTCTCTAGATGGAAGCATCACCTAGGTGACTGAAAATACAAACATTAATCTTCATCCCGGTGACTGCTTTCTACTTTATAATGTCTTGCTGACAGAATCCTTTTCCCAGCTTACCTACAGAGGTACTAACAGCCCTTCTTTCATTATTGGCACCTGAAACTCAGTCCTTTATCAGTTTCTGCTCTTCTTCTGTACTCTGTAGTCCAACCTCTTTTTCTTCAACTCTTTCATTAGACTGATAAGGTAGGCCGGAACTGGAATTTTATTAAAAATTAGACTAAATTAGACTAACCCTAACCCTAACCCTAACCCTAACCCTTTTATTGGGACAAACTATCAACTCTTTTCCACAAAAAATTGAGCCTGACTCTCTTTCCCTAGCCACCACACTGCCAATCAGCATCGCTCTCTTTTTTCTTCTCCCTCAGTCTGATGCCCTACATCGGAGGGAGGACGGAGGATCGAGTGTCTACCGTTCCTCCCATCACCTGTGAAATTTCAGAGCCAGGCCACGGTGAAAGGGGGTATTGTGTCCCCCTGATGAGGAATGCCCTTGCATCGCTCCTCAAAGAAAAGGCTTCATTTGGCCTGGAATTTGGAGGCATCTCGAGAAGTGTAGGGGAGATTTTCTTGGGGGTGGGGATGGCAAGCTGAAGGCCTTCATAAATCCTGGACAGGATCAGGATATCTATGATCAATGAACAATCTAAACAATTTTAAGTTCAGTAAAGATTGGGCATAAACCTAATGCAACGTAATAAAATATTGTGGTTGTGTTTTAGAGGAAAACTGAGTATTTTTAACCTACATACTGTAGTTTGAATGCCATCTCTATTACTGCTGTAGCAGCTGTTATTTCATATGGCAAGGCTGACACCTGCTGGAGAAAGACAACAACTACATTTTTCATGTGTTAAGACTTCTGATGGGTCAATGCAAATACAGAGGCCCGCAATGGAAATACGCCTTTGGACTGTGTTTTAATCTCTGTGATTTTGTTATGTGTGTTATTACTGCCGGGCAGTGTTTCATGTGTTTTTTTAATCAATATATAAATCATATCAAACAAATGATAGAAGTGTTTATTGAAATATATTAATATGGTGCAGATATTGCTTCTCATAGTGTGCATGCTGCTTTACTGTTGAGCTGAAACACTATTGAACTTCAATGGAACACTTAAAAAAATTAAAAAGCTATTAAAAGTTCCACTATTGTAGAATAACTGAATTTAATGTCAACTTCTGGCAATGTAGGATGTATTTGATGTAGCCTATCGTATTTTTGGGTGATTTTCGATGTTATGAACTTGAGCAACAATACAACTCTAAAAGAAAGAGAGAAAGTGTGCATTATACTGTAAATGTAGCCTTTGACACCTCTAAACAATATTGATAAGCATTACTATGTCTATAGTATGGATTGTGCTCTTTAAGACACATAAAACAATGCGCATAATAACCCAATGATCTTACACAGCTATCACATGACTGCATGGTTTGCAAATATCTAACACAATTGGCAACTTGTGTAGAGTGTAGGTTTTTTAGGTTTTAGTTAGGTGTGAGTCTTTTGCTCACATGTAAACATGTTAATGTTTGTGTCATATTATTTTAACAGGGTTTCTGTTTTTAAAAATAGGCCTACATGAAAACAATGAAGAAAAATTTTAAGACAGCTGTTGTCAATCTGACACAGGAGGACCATACAGTAGGCCTACAGTATATGGCACTGACCTTAATCATACTGTAAGCCAACTATATACATCCTCAAAATTCATACATGCACACTTCTAAGACAGTGTTTGCAGTAAGTGAAGCATGTTTTTGTGGTGGCGGCAGGGATGCATGTTGTCAAACACAATTAGCTAATGTTACAAACAGGTCACAAGTTGAGTCAAAATGTAGTTTTAAGAGCTTCATTAATTTAAGCTATGTCTTGCTCACATGTTGGATATTTTCAGTTTATTTCCAATAAAACTGTATTTAATGAAATTGCCACAAACTAATGAATGGCATTGTTCTTGCAATGGAGGACTGGTCGATGTCACTTAATTGGAACTTGAGGTAAGACATGTGGTCAGGGTCCATATTGGGTCAGGGACCTGATGATTCCACGGTTGCTATGTTTTGTCTCCAGGTGCATCATTCCACATATGATCATCATTCAAACAAAAACTTCCTATCAGTCAGAAATTCAGAAGATTTCTACTTGCACACCACGATTTCTCTAAAAGAGACAATTCAACTGACGACTTTTGCACCTAGAGTTCTACTTAAGACCTACTGTCACTGACAAAGGACTTTTACGTGGAAAATGTAAGATTTATACACTTTCTTAACCCATATTGTTTTCTATGTATTTTACCTTTGAGACCCCAAAATTAACCAATGCAATCGTCGGTGTAAATTAATCAAATAAGTAGCTTGGCTGAAGCAGCTTTTGTTCTTTTTCATCTATTGAACAATTAGCCTGATCATAGAAATATTATAACAAAAATAATGTTTCAAGATTTTCTTTAACTTCTTGCTGATGTTGTGCAAGCAGCTGCAATAGCAGGGTAATATAATCCTTATTATACATATTTGATTGCGCTCATAATATACGCATATTCTACATACGGTAGGCCATGTATATGTATTTTTAATTTTTAATTTAGGACTGAAAATGCCGTTTAAAATATTCAGTTTTCGTCGTGACCCGAAAAATAGCCCCACACGGTGAGCAGCAGGTGTGACGAATGCAATCATATTTTTGAGATGTTTCCAAAGCGGTCATAAGGTGTTGAGTTTCACCCATCAGCAAATAAGCTTGGCAATTCCGCCTATTTTATAAATTCAGCTTTATTGAGAAAAAGCTGATTTCACAGTGCCAATGACATGGCTTTGACTCCATCGGTCGGACAATCGGACATCTTCGTTCAGCCTAATCCGTCGCTCAATTATTATGAATCAAAAATGTATTTAGCAGTGGAGGTCAGGTGTAATTTGAATTAGTTTTCATGAGTAGATTGTGATTACAGTTTGAGTATGGCACTTTATCAGTGCTGCTGACTTTGTTCCCTGTGCTGGATGTTGTGATATGTGTGAGATAGATATAGATAGAGAGATAGATCAATGCTAAGGTTTTGTTAATGTTCATATGACTTTTTATTGTATTCTGTCTGTATATTTACACTGGCAACAATGTTATTGGAACTTTCATGCCAATATAGCCCTTTGAATTTAAAAAGATCGATAGATAGATAGATAGATAGATAGATAGATAGATAGATAGATAGATAGATAGATAGATAGATAGGTCTCTTCTATACTTTTTTTGGGGTATAATTTAATACATGACATTTACTTTTGATGAAGTTTTACTGTATTGTGATACTGATCCTTTTGATTCAATATGTGACGTGATGAATTTTCCAGAAAGTCTTTATGAACAGTCCATGTCTCAAAACAACAGTCTCAAACAATGTCACCTTCTATGGTGTATTAACTATTACATTTTATACAGCTACATCTTTTATACTTTGCTTTTAATTCAACATGTGATGTGATAGAACAGTCCATGGTGTTAACGTGATGTGGAGCAGTGGTCTGAGGGTTGTATTTGTTTTGACCTCCAGATGGACCAACGCCGTAAGTGGACAAGAGCCTTCGTTCCAAACCCCGACCGGCCCAGCAGCCCGCGGCCCATCCACCGTAGGATCCCAGCGTCAGCCTCCCAGAGTGGCTTCCCACCTGGCCCTGACCCTGGCTCCTCAGCTGGAAAGCCGCTGAGTCTGGAGGTAAGTCTGACTCCGGCTCTCAGTGGAAAAAGTGAAACTTTTCTACTGTATGTTGACATGTACACATAAGACATAAGGCCTACTGCAATAATAACACTGTGAAAGAAATGCATACATTTGGCACAGAGACTGTGTGTTCATGTGCTTGGTGTTGTGATCTGTGTGACGTGTGAGATAGATATAGACAGATAGATATGAGTCAATCTTATTGTTTGGTTATGTTCATATTCCTGTTTATCATGTCCTGTCCAGATATTTAGACTGGCAACATTGTTATTGAATCTTTCATGTTAATAAAGCCCCTTTGAATGGAAACAGGTAGATAGATAGATAGATAGATAGATAGATAGATAGATAGATAGATAGATAGATAGATAGATAGATTTATTAAGGCAGCAACTCAAACAATGTCATCATCTATGATGCATTAACTTTTACATTTTATTAAGCTAAGTCTTCTATACTTTTCCTTGTATATAGTTTAATACATAACATTCATAATTATTAAGTATTGTTGCATTGTGATAGTGATCCATTTAATTCAACATGTGATGTGATAGAACAGTCCATGGTGTTAACATGATGTGGAGCAGTGGTCTGAGGGTTGTATTTGTTTTGACCTCCAGATGGACCAACGTCGTAAGCGGCCAAGAGCCTTCGATCCAAACCCCGACCGGCCCAGCAGCCCGCGGCCCAGCAGCCCGCGGCCCATCCACCGTAGGATCCCAGCGTCAGCCTCCCAGAGTGGCTTCCCACCTGGCCCTGACCCTGGCTCCTCAGCTGGAAAGCCGCTGAGTCTGGAGGTAAGTCTGACTCCAGCTCTCAGTGGAAAAAGTGAAACTTTTCTACTGTATGTTGACATGTACACATAAGACATAAGGCCTACTGCAATAATAACACTGTGAAAGAAATGCATACATTTGGCACAGAGACTGTGTGTGTTCATGTGCTTGGTGTTGTGATCTGTGTGACGTGTGAGATAGATATAGACAGATAGATATGAGTCAATCTTATTGTTTGGTTATGTTCATATTCCTGTTTATCATGTCCTGTCCAGATATTTAGACTGGCAACATTGTTATTGAATCTTTCATGTTAATAAAGCCCCTTTGAATGGAAACAGGTAGATAGATAGATAGATAGATAGATAGATAGATAGATAGATAGATAGATAGATAGATAGATAGATAGATAGATAGATAGATTTATTAAGGCAGCAACTCAAACAATGTCATCATCTATGATGCATTAACTTTTACATTTTATTAAGCTAAGTCTTCTATACTTTTCCTTGTATATAGTTTAATACATAACATTCATAATTATTAAGTATTGTTGCATTGTGATAGTGATCCATTTAATTCAACATGTGATGTGATAGAACAGTCCATGGTGTTAACATGATGTGGAGCAGTGGTCTGAGGGTTGTATTTGTTTTGACCTCCAGACCGACCAACGCCGTAAGCGGCCAAGAGCCTTCGATCCAAACCCCGACCGGCCCAGCAGCCCGCGGCCCATCCACCGTAGGATCCCAGCGTCAGCCTCCCAGAGTGGCTTCCCACCTGGCCCTGACCCTGGCTCCTCAGCTGGAAAGCCGCTGAGTCTGGAGGTAAGTCTGACTCCGGCTCTCAGTGGAAAAAGTGAAACCTTTCTACTGTATGTAGACATGTACATGTACATACATTTGGCACAGAGAGAGAGCATACTTTTTCATAACATTATGGTTTTACTCATTAATCAATTTGTTCACTAAAAGAATGTTGAAAATTATTTTCTTTTATTTGTTTAAAATTCAACAAGCAATGTGTTGTATGTCAGCCAAATACTGAAAACAGAACTGAGAAATGCAGAACTGAGTACACTTTAATATTTGTAATATTTATTGCAAGTAATATTGTCAACTACATTATCACATATGGCATATTTTCCTCAAATCACGCAGCCCTAACATATATCACTTGGTAATAGGCTAAGGTGTATGCGGCCAATTTACCCTGTTTCCGCTGACAACATCCCCTTATCAGCCTAGACTCTCTCAATCTGTAGTGACACACATAAATTCATACTTCATAAATTCAGACAAGTTTTGTTGTTACTGTATGGCCGAATAGAGCTTCTCATCCCCTGACCTGTGTCCTAGGAATGACCCGATTTTATCTAAGTTTTTCCCCTTGTTTCATCTTACGTAATATGGTGTATGGAAAAATTCCACCACAATGGTGAGTTAGTCATGCATTGCAAGAACTATCTCAACAGCGCTGTGGCGTAAGGTCTGGATCCACCACAGACACGTGCTAGGATAGGAGAAAAAAAACACTGAGTTGTTAGCATATCTTTAAACCAATCACAATCAACTTAGGCAGCGCTGACGGTGGCTTTGCAAAATAGTCTCAGGAAGAAACTTGTTTAGTTGAAACATTTGAATCCTGCAAAAGAAAACGCTACGAAAAATATGAAATAAAGTTAACTCTTTACACAATAGAATAACGTAAGCTATTTGAATTAGCTGCACAATTGAGTAAATGTAATTTGCTCTTACCAGTGTATTGCCGTGTGTACTTTGTCTATAGCAATCCCACCAAATGGTCCCAAAACATTCCAGTTAGATAGTAAATGCCATAAACATATTCTTTGTAAATCTTCCCAATCTTTCACTGAAAGAACCAAGCAAGCCTGCCTTATTGCACAATCCTAATTTTCTTTAAAACTTGCCATTTCTAGAGGGTGGCTTGCTAGCTCGTATTATGTTGTTGTTTCCCATTTTTAAGACAGAGCAGAAGGTCAGGGGAAAAGCCTGACATCATGCATCTGGCTTTTTTTTGGAAATGTAGTTATGTTAATCCAGGCTAATGGTGTGTTAACATTATGTGTGATTTGTTTTTTTCCTCAATGCTCCTCAGCCGTTGTGTGACGGCCCTAAGCCGCAGTGGGTGAAAAACATGGAGGTTTGTATGGAGAGGAGAAAGGAGTTTGGCGGCTGGCACAAGAGTGCCACTCAACCTGCAGGTAAGCATGACTATGGTCTCACTAAGCCCCGCCAAAAAACTCCAAAAGGCTCCCCACATGGCTCTGACTCTGGCTCTCCAGGTGCCTCCCCACGTGGCTCTGACTCTGGCTCTCCAGGTGCCTCCCCATGTGGCTCTGGGCCTGGTTCTCCAAGTGGCTCCCCACATGGCTCCCACCCTGGCTCTCCAAGTGGCTCCCTACATGGCTCTGACCCTGGTTCTCCAAGGGGCTCCCTACATGGCTCTGACCCTGGCTCTCCAAGGGGCTCCAGTGAGCTTCCACTGTTATGGAGCAACCCAGAGCTGAAGTGGGTGAAGAACATGACACTTTTGATAAGGAGGGGAAAACCATTTGGCAGTAAGAGTACCACTGAACCTGCAGGTAAGTCTGGTCTTGGCTCTCCAAGTGGCTCCCCACCTGGCTCTGACTCTGGCACTCCAAGTGGCTCCCCTTGTATCTCTGCCGCTGGCTCTTCAAGTGGCTCCTCTTGTAGCTCTGAGTCAAGCTCTTCAAGTGGCTCCTCTTGTAGCTCTGAGTCAGGCTCTTCCAGTGGCTCCTCTTGTAGCTCTGAGTCAGGCTCTTCAAGTGGCTCCCCTTGTAGCTCTGAGTCAGGCTCTTCCAGTGGCTCCCCTTGTAGCTCTGAGTCAGGCTCTTCCAGTGGCTCCTCTTGTAGCTCTGAGTCAGGCTCTTCCAGTGGCTCCTCTTGTAGCTCTGAGTCAGGCTCTTCAAGTGGCTCCCCTTGTAGCTCTGAGTCTGGCTCTTCCAGTGGCTCCTCATGTAGCTCTGAGTCTGGCTCTTCCAGTGGCTCCCCTTGTAGCTCTGACACCAAGTTGACCTGGACAAAGGAGGGATGCTGGACCTGTAGGCCGTCAGATGATCCTAACAAGATCACTCAAATAACGCTGAAGTGGGTGACCAACTCTGACCAACCTCAGGTACCCACTTCACCTTTGACAGCAGGCCCCTCTAGAAGACCAAATGCACCTAGAGCTCCTCCGCTGTTTTTGAGAGGTCCTGAACAGAAGTGGGTGACGAACATGAGGCGTTTAATAAACATGAGAAACCGGGGCAGGGGGCAAGAGAGCCGCTGCAGGTAAGTCTGCTGGTAAGTACTTTTGTCTTTAAATTGATTTTTAATTTAGTTTTTCTGATTTTATTGTGCTGAACTGTGTTGAATTTATTTAAATAACTTTGAATTGAATTTCTTTGAATTGATTTAAATTGCTTTTAATCTTTTGAATTTTTATTTAATTAATTTGAATTGATCCGAATTTATTTAAATTTAATTAATTGAATTGAACAGAATTCATTTGAATTGCATTGAGTTTAAATGCTTTGAATTGATTTGAATTTAACTGACGTTTTTAAAATTGAATTTATTTGAATTGCTTTGAATTACATTACTTTGAAAGGAAATGCTTTACTTAGATTTCAGTTGATTATAATTTAATTGAACTAAATTATATAAAATATGATTAGATGATAGGACATGTTTTGGTAAGAACCGAGTCTGCTGCGTAATGACTCAGGCAGGGTGTCTGCACAGAGGAGTGTGATCTGGGGGATAGCGTGAACCTCCAACGTGTTAGGCCCTCCCAGGAAGCTCCCTGTGCAGAGAACTAAAAGGATGGCGACACCGTGTCAAGGAGGTTCATATGTCTGTCGACGCCCACCCTAGACCAAGAAGAGTCTGTGTTGCAGGTTATTGCATTAGTAACAGAGGGAGTGCATGCGCCCATATATAGAGGCTCACTCCTCGATGCAGCGGCCGCAGGTTCGACCCCGCCCTGCGGCCCTTTGCTGCATGTCATTGCCCCTCTCTCTCCCCTGTCTGCATTTGGTTTTTACAGAGAGGAGGCAGAAGAGGGGAAGATTAAGCTTCGACCCTCTCAAGTAAAAGGTAAATATGAATTTCTTTAATGTTATAATCAGAATGATAGAGATTGATAGTTCTTGCCATCCTTTATTCTCTTAAGGTTTTAACAAGTTACTAGTTTTTTACAGAGAAGAAAGGAGGAAGAGGTGAAGGGCAAAATTAAGCTTAAAACCCTCTAATGTAAAAGGTAAATATCCATTTCTTAGAATGATCCAGATGGATAATTCAGGTTCAGCCCTGACAAAACGTAGCAAAACATTAATTTATATTAAAATGGGTACATTGAACCACCTGCTGCATGCGCAAACCCACTGCCTTTTATTTATTAATTAACAACTTTCTGTTGTCTGCATTTTGTTTTTAAAGAGAGGTAATGGGAGGTGGAGGCAAAATGAAGTATGAGGAATGTCATTATGCGTGAGACAGGCCTTCCCTCACTTGTACCCTGTCTCTGTCATACTGTCATCTGTTGCTAGCAATGATGACGCAGTGATTAGTGACGATTCTCTCTGACCAATCAGTAGTCTGCAGGTTTTCACGTCACCTTTTGGTAACACCTCAGCTCACTTGGAACCTCGACTGAGGTAGAAAAAGTACCTATTGGCAGGTACGATGGACTGTTTTTCGTAATGGAAAACCAAAAAAGGCGAGTAGAGTCGAGGCGAGTCGAGTAGGTACCATGCAGTGGAAAACGCCATAACATTAACATTGATCCAACAGAAACCTCAGGGCTGGGGAAGGTACATTTTTCACTTGGCTACCCCTTTAAAATTCTGTTCATGATTACTGAAACCTCTAATCATTTTCATGTTTAACAAAGGTCAATCAGACAAGACACTTATATATCTCATAGGTCTTAAATATAATACAATATAATGACATATTCTGGTTAAAGAGGAAAACTATTTTTAACCTAGAGGATAAATCATATTCATCTTTACTCTCTTAAGATTTTACTTACTTTCTGTCATGTGCATTTGTTAAGGAGAGGAAGTGGATGTGAAGGGCAAAATTAAGTGTGAACCCTCATGTGCAAGGTAAATATGATTTTTTTATGTTACTTTCAGAATGATAGAGATGGATAGTTCTTGTTCACTTCTGTTCTTTATGGCTTGAGGAGATGTTCGGTTTTCAATCCCGATTTCATCTGCTATGTCAAATGCTAACTAACCTAGTTTTGGGGAGTTTTCTCCCCGAAGTCCTTATGTGTTTTTTTTGCCCAGCATATTTCCTTAGATAAGTATGGCAACAAGATCTTGGTTGCTGCAGTAGCCGTGGTCCTGCTGCACCCCGGCTACACCCTACTATGCCCTGTGATGCCCCGTGATGCCCTGCGATGCCCCGTGATGCCCTGTGATGCCCTGCGATGTTTTTCCACTCTGCCCCTGAGGACGTCTCCAGCGAGCTAGCTCCGTCACCATTGCTCCTGCAAAAGACACTTTTTGTTCAAATGCACTTTTTGTACCTTTACCAAACCAGCTCCAGTTCTCTACTTTGGGATCCAACTTTACTAAGAGCCTAACAGTGGCTTCACTGTGTCTGAGTGAAAGAAAACCCTTTTAATATTCCAATAAACTAATTTTAACAAATAGATTGAACTGTTTTTCCTACTTTAGTCAATAAATGTTTAATGATAACAGTGAATAATGCTGTTTCTAATCAATAGTAAAATAGTAAACCACAGAGAATAGTAAACATGGCCTCAAAAATTATAGGAAGCCACAAAATCACTTCACCCTCACGTTGTCTTTGGGTCAAATTGACCTGTTTTCCTATATCAATGTCTTCTTAACTACCCAATTGTAATTACCCAAAATAACATGATTGATTCCACACAACGCTCTTTGGCAAGTACAAATCTCTACTTTCATTAATTGTGGGGTGTCTTATTCAATTTTATAGCATTTGAAAAAATGGTTTTGAAATAGTATTGAGTAAAAGTTGACATATTCCAGTCTGTGATTATCAATCAACATACATTCCTTTAATTTTAGTCTAAATATTTCCTAATTTCTGCTTTTCTAACTCAAACATAATTTCCTATAAATGAGGTTTATTGATCATAAATTCCAAAAATAACTGTAAAACCAAAGTTAATAAGTTAGTGTTACGTAGTGTTGAAAACGTCAAAAGAAAGTGACAAACACTGAAAAAAGCGTCAAAAGTGTTGAAAAATGGGACAAAAATGTAAGAAAAGTTAAAAACGGAAACGACTAGACCCAATTCAAATCAATTGGTTTTTTGAAATTTCTATTTTCATTTCTCCGTTTGAAGATCTACATTAAAAGAAAGACAGGTGGGCCTAAGTGACCCGGAAGTAATAGTAAATAAAGCTATATAAATAAAAGCCAAGCTTTTAGAAGGGGCATAATATGCAGCACTAACGTTATATCAGAGTAACGTTAGAAGAAAACTCCAAAATCAATCAATAAATAGGCTGATATGAACCTGGACCGAAAGAAATATGTTAGCAACAGTAGTTTATTACAGTGATTTAATATCGTGCCTTTCCACGTACACATCACCAGCCACGATTAATGAGCGCATTGTTTGGTTCAATACAGTTGGTAATAAAGGGTAACCTAAGAACTTACTGGGTGTGCAGAGTTGGTACTGTTAGCGCTATATTATATAATAAATTAATATTTAATGTGGTTTCCACGTAATGGACCACACTGTTCCCCTTTCTACCAGCAGATGGCAGTATTTAAATGACTGACTGTATTGTGCCTTTGGGAACTGTTTTAAATCAAGATTACTGATACAGATGTATTTATTGTTGTTCATTTCATTTGGTCTATGATTTTAGTTGCAACCTAGTTATCATCATCATCATTCACCCCCTCCCCCACAGCCCAGAGTCAAACCTGCATGCTCTTCTGTTTTAACCTGACTCTAACACTGCTATCAGCTTCTTAGCAGCTCAGACAACATCAGAAATGTCCTAATGTAGGCCATCTGGCCAAAATAATGATTTACCAGTGTGCTATATACTGTGTGAATCTTTCTTCGCTATACACATTCCAGTGTGTATAACATACAACACTCCCATTGTGTGATGCAAGTGAAGAGAATCCATACACGCTAAACATTTATTTAACATATATAGCACACATGCTTTCAAAGGCATTGCATGTACAATCTGTGTCTGCTGGTGCTGACCATCGTGGTGATGTCATTGTAGGCAAATAATAAATTATTAAATTGTTCAATTTTTTTCTATTATGTTCACTTGCAGAATAGTTAAGTTTAGTTGAAAGTTCCCTTTGTTGTTAATCTGTTATTTTATGCAAATAATAAATGAATCAATTTATTTTATTAAAATGTTTAGATTATGTTCACTTGCTTGTTGTCTATTACACACACTAGACACATACTAACATATTTCTTTCGGTCCAGGTTCATATCAGCCTATTTATTGATTGATTTTGGAGTTTTCTTCTAACGTTACTCTGATATAACGTTAGTGCTGCATATTATGCCCCTTCTAAAAGCGTGGCTTTTATTTATATAGCTATATTTACTTCCGGGTCACTTAGGCCCACCTGTCTTTCTTTTAATGTAGATCTTCAAACGGAGAAATGAAAATAGGAATTTCAAAAACAAAAACAGACCGTTATTTGAATTTGGTTTAGTCGTTCTTCGTTTTTTGAATTCAGAAACCAAAACAGTAAAACGGCTTTTTTACTTTCTTTGTTTGTGGTTTGAAACCACAAACGGAAAAAGGTGGTTTTCTCGTTATTTCGTTTTGTGGTTCAAACGAAAAAACAAACTATTAAAACGTACACGGACCTACCTTGAGTCTGCTTCTGCACCCAGCTGTGGATGTTGAGTCTGGCGGCCTCTGAGCCACCTTTGAAGTCCACAGTCTCCAGCTCTGCGTTGTAGTGATTCGTGGTTTTTCCTAAGAAATCCTGGAACCATCAAAACCACATTTACCAATTCTGATCACCCAAACATATTAATCACTTTGCTTAACTTTAGTCAGTGGAACTAAAAGTCACTACAACATGGAGAGCATTTTCACAATCACAATGCTTACTCTCCACTCCCTCATTGATCATTCCTTCTTAAATATTAATTATTAATTAAATATTCCCATGAGTGCCTCTCACACCACACATACTATACTCATGAAGATGGATACACACATGCTAAACAAACACACACACCTCAACAAGCTGGTAGGACTGCTCCCCGTACAGCCTGTTGGCAACACTGAGGGTATACGGAGCATCAGCCTTGTTGAGCTCGCTCAGCAGTTGGGCAAAGCTAACATAGACATCATCCTGACAATCCTTGGTTTTCAGGCACTGTGGACAAAGGAGAGACAACTGTTACAGAGATGCACTGAGCACTGACAGACCAGTCTATTATAAACACTATATTAGACTGGGCATCTTGCCTGTTAAGTGATGAGACTATAGACTAAATAAGAAATGTTTCTTTGTAGTTGAGGTTAGGGTTAGGACTTTGACTTTGGTGCTCCATGCTATGCATTTGCATACATTATGGTGAATGATGGTGAGTTGCTCAACTCACATAGTTCCAACTTAAAAAATAAACATTTGGCTGTAAAATTCTCTGTTTTTATCATAAGAAGGTTATTTAAAATGGAAATGGAATCAGCGTAGAACCTTATACAACACAGATAGATTTGTCCATAATGGTCTACTAGATAAAAAACGTTTTTCTGATGTACAATTTAAGTTGAAAGCTTTCAGTAATCCATTCTCCAGTCCTCCACATAACATGCATATTGTATCTGAGAACAACTAAATCATTCACATAACATTCCAACACTAAAAAATATGGCAAAATGCAAAATAAATACAATAAAAAACACTGGAGAGGCCTTCCCAAGCTTTTACGAGCCCTTCCAGTAACATACACATGAAGACACACGCCATTCCTCCACCATGTTGTTATTTACATGGTTATCTTCAAAAAACAAATGTCAATCTTTGTATTCTGCTGAATTCAGGATGGTATGTATTGACTGGTGTGCATCCAGACACAAACTGTAATTTTAATAAAGATAACACAAAATTAAAGCTGCAAGCTAAAAAGGGAACTTCCTGCTGAGTTCAATGATACTTCACACAAGACACTATGTAAAGGTTGAAGCAGGGAAAGCTACAATGTATTTATATTCCAGTCATTTTATGAAAAAAGGTTGAACAAACTGTAACAGAAGCAAATTCAACAGATTTTGAACAGATTGCATTTGTCATTTCATGTCACCCAGTGCAACAGTGTTGCTCATTGATGTGTTTTTATTAGTTTTGGGACAACAATGAACATCCCCAGACTTATACTTTAACAGGTACATAGGTACTAGTTTTGGAGAAGAAAAAGACATTGAGAACTGCCAGGTCACGCACACCTTCAGTTCTGATACATATTTAAGATACTGCCAGTAGACCCAAAGATTGCAGACATCACTTTGGCTCATATTGAGCTAACACATTTGTAATATAATCAAGAGCATTGTAGTTTAAGGCTTCAGATACAAGCAGTAAGATGATAAACTCTGTTGTAGACCTTAGCAGTAGCCAGTGGACTTGTAGGTCTAGGATGGGTGGGAGGAGGTGTTGTTGCTTTAGGTGAGCCCCAATAACAAGTAGGATGAGATCTGATGTGCACTACCAGGGACAAGAAGGTGATATTGTAGGCCATGTCCAGTTTGGGCGTCTCTCTTCATTTTGTATTCCAGTGTGGGTTAAATAGTCTCATTGCCAACAGAGACAGGAAATGGTGGGACACGCACACACACATAAACTAAACTTGTGTGTAATTTAGTTTATGTGTGTGTGTGTGTGTGTGTGTGTGTGTGTGTGTGTGTGTGTGTGTGTGTGTGTGTGTGTGTGTGTGTTTATGTGTGTGTGCGTGTCCCACCATTTCCTGTCTCTGTTGGCGGGCCATGGCAGCTCCGGTTGTCGTCCATGGGGAGAACTCCAGCTGAACATCTCTCTCTTCCTGCTCTCTGCAGGCCACAATGTCTCTCACCTGCTCACACATTAAGGTCCTTAACTCGAGTAGCAACAGCACAATGTTCTATAAACTCTAAGTATCACAGAACCTTTCAGGGTAATTAACTGGGAAATGTTTGACAAAGGAGTGGACAAGGACTGCCAGTGGGATGGGTGAAGGTTAGACCAGACTTAATTTAAAAGAGTTTTTCCAGACATGTTTAAAAAAAATCTGGTATGGTATGGGTTTTCAAAAAAGTTTGTCTGTCATTCAGAAATCCAGAATCTATGATTATTATGGGATGTTACCTCTGAATTGGGAGTCTAGCAATACTCAGAGATGGGAAGTAACGAAGTACAAATACTTTGTTACTGTCCTCAAGTAGATTTTTCACATATTTTTACTTTACTATTTATTTTTGTGGCGACTCTTTACTTTTACTCCTTACATTTTAACACAAATATCGGTACTTTCTACTCCTTACATTTTACAAAACTGGCTCGTTACTTTAGTTTTATAATAAAAGGTCGTCTATCAGCTGGGATTGTGAGTGCATGTCGGAAAACAGCGGGACGCAGCAGGTGAGCAGCTCTCTAGTAATGTGTGTGTCTGGTCCAGGTAGCTTTGTCATTCTCAAAATTACTTTTACTTTTATACTTTAAGTAAATTTCCAAGCCTGTACTTTGTTACTTTTACTTGAGTAAAGAAAATCAGTAATCAGTTAAATCAGTACTTCTATTCTTACCAGAGCATTTTTTTAACAGTATCTGTATTTCTACTTGAGTACGGGAAGTGAGTACTTTTGCCATCTCTGGTAATACTTTTACTCCAGGTGACACAGTTACCTCTTGCTTAGACACTTTGATTTGGAGAACCACCTTCTCTTCATCCTTCATCAGAGCCACCAGCATATCATACAGAGCCAGGGTTTTAAGAGGCTTCTCAGATGGATCCACCTGAACCTCCACACATTAAACAGATGCACACAGACACAGAAGTGTATGAGCTCATAGAATTTTAGTTATGTGATATAGTTATATAAGATGTGAAGTCCTCGCCCTTCTTATTCTCTGTTGACTCTTGCGGTTTGATGGAGCTCCTCTTTGAAGGGATAAATCGGTGACCCTCTAAGTGATAGGTCAGCTCAATCCGTCTTTGAGCCAATAGGAACACTCGCAGGGCCACGTCTTCGTTGGCCAGTTTGGATCTGTTCCTGTGGAAATGCTCCACCACCTTCTGTTTACACACACAGAAACCCACAGAAACCCACATATAGATGCACATCAAAATGCTGTTTACTTTAACCTAGAATTTTGCAGTTGTATGATTCCGCTAACCTGTCAAGTTACAGTTTACTGTCCAGTCTAATATAGTATATGTAGTGAAGACTTTGAGGCAATTTAATAAAAAGGTATCAAGTGCATTTTTGGGGAAACATGGACGCTTCACACATCTTCAACCTGGCAGCACAGAAGAGCTATACAATCATCACCGTTTCAAATTGGGCACCTAGGGAGGTGCCCAGGATCACCTCAACTGGCTCCTTTTCACACAAAGGAGCAGCAGCTCTACTCCAAATTCCGAATGGAATGAGCTTTTCACACTTAGGGAGACGCCAACCCATTTCGCCAGCATGTACCCTAGATCAAGTTTGTCATGACCCAAACTGCATGACCATAGGTGAGGGTATGAGCGAATATTGACCGGTAGATCGAAAGCTTTGCCTTCCAGCTCAGCTCTCTATTTGTCACAACGCTACGGTAAAGCTAATGCGATACTGCTCCCACTGCTTTGATTCTCCAGCCTATCTCCCGCTCCAGTGTGCCCTCACTCACAAACAAAACCCCTAGGTACTCCTTTACTTGGAGTAAGGACTCATATTCAGCTAGGAGCACCTAAGATTAGTATCCAAATAATGTAAAATATGGTCACAATCTCCCCTTCTATTCCTGAGTTATGGCGTTGACTAAAAGCCAGAAAAGTGTATTTGCAGAACATTATAATGTCACAGTGTTGATATTTGTCCCTTTTTAGATATAAAATGTCATCACTTTATCATTTTATCCTATTTGTGTGATATGTTGTCAAAATGATTGTAGGAATTCTTGAGTTATGGCCAAAAATGTGTTTTGTGAGGTCACTGTGGCCTTGACATTTGACCTCCAAAATCTAATCAGTTCATCCTTGAGTCCAACTGGACGTCTGTGCCAACGGGTGGACAGCTGGACGGACGGATGGACGGACAAAACAAAACACAATGCTTTCGGCAACAGCCGTGACCGGAGTCGAGATGAGACTATTTAACCCACACTGGAATACAAAATGAAGAAAGACGCCCAAACTGGACATGGCCTACAATATCACCTTCTTGTCCCTGGTAGTGCACATCAGATCTCATCCTACTTGTTATTGGGGCTCACCTAAAGCAACAACACCTCCTCCCACCCATCCTAGACCTACAAGTCCACTGGCTACTGCTAAGGTCTACAACAGACTTTATCATCTTACTGCTTGTATCTGAAGCCTTAAACTACAATGCTCTTGATTATATTACAAATGTGTAAGCTCAATATGAGCCAAAGTGATGTCTGGAATCTTTGGGTCTACTGGCAGTATCTTAAATATGTATCAGAACTGAAGGTGTGCGTGACCTGGCAGTTCTCAATGTTTGTCTCTTCTCCAAAACTAGTACCTATGTACCTGTTAAAGTATAAGTCTGGAAATGTTCATTGTTGTCCCAAAACCATCGGGCCCTCAAAGAACTCCGTCATTTCACATGGTGACTCCACCCTCCGCACCAGATGGTCAACACGAGCACTGCTAAACTCCATCTCATGCTTTGTGTCTGTGCTCAGGAGGTGTACCTGTGAACTGAGCAAACAAACATACCATCACTCAGGTGACTGACTTTACCCTGAGGAAACAATATTAAAGATTAAAGCCCTGATTGTGGTTAATTATGATCCTGCACATTTCCCTCTCAAACTTTACTCAATGTATGTTCCATGGAGCAGTTGCTGGACAAGACTTTCAATTAATTCATTAGTCAGTATAATTTGAACAATTTGTTCTTTCTTATTGTGATGGTTAATAGTTAAGATTCTCTTGTTTGAATTACACTTTTTCACCTGTGACGCATGCGCATTAAATGGAATCGAGGTTCGATTACCCCGGCCTGTGACGGCAGTGACGTCATTTCAACTGTTTTTTACTCGTACCTGTAAACTTGAATTTGTGTTCACACTCAAGAATTCGTAGTCGTAGAAATCAGAGTTGTACTCGTGAATGTTTACAGTCATAGCTACTAGAGTCACACTCACATAAAAACACACATGTATGAAAACGTAATTTTGCTTGCCTATGTAATTTACGCACAAATGTATAAAAATACGAATATGAATATAAAAATACGAATATGAATACATAAAGTTATGCATACATCTTTTTGATAGTGTTCTTACTCCATATCAGCAACTGCATTTCACAATGTGTGCTCACAAGTAAGGAGGATAACAAAAAGAGACGCTCATCATTTTAATTCACCTCTGTCCCCCGCACCTAGTCTGGGTGATTCTATTCATTTTTTTGTGATAGAGGTGAGGTTAAAATGTGTCTTGAT
Source organism: Percina caprodes (assembly GCA_013375575.1). Taxonomy (NCBI): domain Eukaryota; kingdom Metazoa; phylum Chordata; class Actinopteri; order Perciformes; family Percidae; genus Percina; species Percina caprodes. Next base: position 2,603,565 of record JABXJD010000058.1, read on the forward strand.
GAGATGTGAGGTTCTAACTGGGCAGCTGCACAAAGCAGATTTACATAAAAGGTGGAAACGTCTTCCACATTTGAAGCGTTCTGCGGTAAAGTTGTTGGCCTTGTTGACTTCCCTCTCCTCCAGGTAGTCGTTTCTGTGTTGATACCACTCCTTCACCATGACGACCTCTGTGCCTTCAACACGTGCACACGCACGTGTAACAGGTTGTATATAGGTTATGTTAAATTCCTGCATAAATGGGAACAACGCCGTCTGCTGGCGTCAGCTTCACATCGCGCTGCAGTGCTAAAGGTAACAAATTCTGGGTAATCTACAGCAGAATTCTTGACAACTGCTGTGGTAAGTCGCATGTTAACGCCGCAGAGACAATGTTAGTTAAAATTTTTAAAAGCTCAACATACCATGTTTAATTTCACTGTATTATTGTTGTAATGTAGTTTCACGATGTGTGCCGTTAGAATGGCGTCGTGTGAAGCATTAATTTTGAACTTAGAGCTGAATGTTAAATTAGCTAACTTTACATTGCTTCTGACGCCATTCTTCCGTCTAACTCACTGTGTGTGTGTGTGTGTGTGTGTGTGTGTGTGTGTGTGTATAGGGCTGTTTGTGTCTCTGTCCGTGGTGTCGACGTGCTCGCCCTAATTCAGCCTAATTTCCCTATGTGCAAGTAACAGTTATTGAATTTGTTGTTGACTTTTATGTATCATATGTAATGTTAAATGAAGATGTATAATGTTAACGTATGAGCTGCATTCCAGTGTAGAAGACACCGTAACCTACTATTTGATACACAGTAAGTGTACACATTAGAAAGGATTTTATTTAATTTATTTTTGGATTTTATTGTGAAAAAGACAAAGCATTGTGATCTAACCTTGTTATAATTCTTGTTAAAAAATTCCACTATACAATCACAGTTAGGCAGTTTAATAATAAAAGAGCAGAACTCCTGACAACTGCTGTGGGCTGTTTGTGTCTCTGTCCGTGGTGTCGACGTGCTCGCCCTGATTCAGCCTAATTTCCCTATGTGCAGATGCAGACGCAGCCTTACACACACAACCCAGCGAGACTGGCTGTAGAGGACTGTCACAATGGTCCCACAACCGTCACACACGCACTCACATACACACACACGTTATGCACAAACAAATACCAATGTCATAAACCTAAATTAAGTCAAATTTTCCTGATGGTAGAAATAATGATATGCTGAATTATTTTTAAAAAGTCAAAAGTTTCTCTGAAACACTCACAGTCCAGGTCTTTGTAAGTTTGAATGAAAAATGAGGGAACAATGATTTCTACTGAGTTGAGATGAATGTTAGTGTTACCTTGACACCACATTCGTTGACAGGACAGAGCAGCAGTGGTTTGCGGCTGGGAAACAAGTGCAAATACTGACGCTGGTAGTTGTCGGCGATGGTCAACAGTCGGATCTCGTCGGGGAGTTAACCCTGTAGGATTCGGGATACAGCTTGTCTGCCTTGTCCAACTTCAGGCTGGTGAAGGACAGCAGGAGAAGAATTGTTCATGGTCATAATAGGGCTGGGCGATATGGACCAAAAGTCATATCCCGATATATTTAGGCTGAATATTGATATACGATATATATCCCGATATTTTTTCCGCAAATGTTCAGTCAAAGTCAAAGCCAAATATGACATGTCACAAGTAGTTTTATTGAAACCAGCAATTTCAGTGAACAGTTGCAAAATCAAATGAATAAATAATTAACAGGTTTCTTCACCTGCTTCATAAATAAAAGCTCAGCTGTTTAAATAAAAATAAAATGTAAACATAAATACTGTATACAACAGGAGTACCTTTTTTGAAATCAAAGCTCCATAAGATGCACATTTAAATAAAAAATATCTTAAATAAAAATAGGCTATAAAATAAAATAGGCACATTTTTTCTGAAATAACCATATTTATATGAGAAAAGTACAATATGAACATTTTAGTTAGACAACTCTAAATGGCTTATTAAAATCATATTTGGGGTTTTTTCCTCCTTTTTAACAAGTCCACAGATGTTAATAACGAACATTACAAAAGAATAAAAATATGACATTATGAAACCCTAGTAAGGGCAGCATTTATATATAAAGAAAGAACAAAATAAAGTGCTCAGTTTAATAACATTTCTTTTAAATATCAACTTGAGATTACCTTTTCCTTTTGTTAACTCAATTTCTTATCTGAACAGCCTCAAACATTTGCACAAGAAACAGACTATCAACTCAATAAACATTTTCACCCTCTTTTTTTACTTTGATAAACTGTAATGCTGTCTTGAGGTAGACATTAGAAGACAGACAAGCGTGTCCTTCTCCTTTAAAGATTTTGTGCGAGAAACACCAGCCTGTCAACTGCATCCGGCTTCAGAGATGCTCTGTGACAGGTCACGATATTGCCACTGCAGCTGAAAACACGTTCAGAGGGTGAACTGGTAGCTGGTACCAAGAGATACTTTTTTGCTAGGTGGCTCAGAGCTGGAAAGACAACTTCATGATCCTTCCACCACTGGAGGGGATCAGTGTCACTCTCCACACTTGGTGACTGCAAGTAACTGGACAGTTCATTTTCAATAGCCCCCCTCTTGGTTGGTGTAGTGGTGGTGGCTGTGCGCTGCTTGAAGAAGCTTGCCGGTGTCTTAGCTTTTGGTGCTACTGCTGCTTCTCCATCTGCAGGCTCAGGAACAGTGGGCACACGTAGGTAAGGCGGCTGATCAGCCAGTAGCGTCTCCACCTCCAAGATAGCTCTGTGCTTCAATGCATCAACTTTTTCACTTGGGATGTAGGTGGCCCTGAACCGTGGATCCACAAATGAAGCCATCTCCAATAGGTCAGTAGTGGCAGGGTCAGAATACTTGCTGTTTAGGTACTCAACAGTGCTGGTCTTGATCGATTTACAAAGCTCGCTATCACCCTCTTCACATGCCAGGAGACTTTCATTAAAAAGGTGCAGCACAGGTTTCACATATGATAGAGTGACGTACTCCTCACCTGACAAAGCATCAGTAAAGTCCTGGAGAGGTTTCAGGACCTTTTGGACTGCTTCTAGGAACTCTAAGTCCTGCCAGGTAGGGACAAGGTGCCTGGTCTTTTTGTCATTAGACAGGACTTTGGCCAGTGCTCCTTCCTGCTCCAGGACTCGCTCTATCATCTGGTGCCTCGATCCCCAGCGTGTGGCAGACTCTGTTATGAGTTGGTGACTTGGCAGACCCAGCTGAATCTGGACCTCAGCAAGATGTCTCCTTTTCTTCCAGCTGTATGAAAAACAGCTAACAATTCTCTTGCACAGAGAAATGGCCCGGGTGACGCGCTTGTCATTCATGCCATGTCCTGTCAAAATCATGAAAAATATATTAAACATATGTGCCTATTTGTATGTATTATTATTTTTGTATACTTTGTAAAAGATGACTATACATTTACGCATGTTTCGTTCTTGTTGTTGTTCTTAGTATTTATGCAATTTTTTAATGTTACTTCATATTTCTACTCCACAATGTTTAGGCCTACGTATCAACATTAGTTTCTAGTTACTTTGCAGTCTGCTCTTCAATCCAGAGGAAAAAAATATAGTCTAAATAGCTTAATATATTACCTTGATGATATGAACAGGCTAACCAGCATTTTAAAGTCATAATTACTTCACCTTTACCTTTTAAAATAACGAACAACTAACATTTTAATATGTTGTTTAAAATAAAATATCTGACTACTCCTTACAACACTGCACTCACCAATAGCCAAGTGTAGTCTGTGACCGAAGCACTGCATCCTCAGCCACTCGTTCAATAACTTGTTTGAAGACACGCGGTTTTCATCTCCCAGTCTTGAATGAAGTGAACTGTCACGCTCATTTAAGGCTCACATGTCCTGCTCGACCACATATCGCTAGTCAACGCAAAATGAGTCACGTTAGCGAGCCGGTCAGCAAGGCTCTGCCTGACTTCAGTGTACATTTGTGGCAATGCTTCTCGTGCAAAGTAGTTGCGACTGGGAAGCTCATATCTCGGGTCCATCGTTTTCAGTAGCTTTTTGAATCCGACTTGTTCCACAGTTGCAATAGGGGCCATATCTTTAGCAATGTGATAGGACACCGCTTTAGTTATAGTACACCACTTGTCACTTTTCTTTTCATAAGGCACACGGCGGGTAAATTAAGTTTGCAGTGAACTTTGTTTCGGGGCTGGAGCTTTTTCGGGTTGTCGATGGCTTGCGTCTGGGGCTTCTGCAGCGCGCAGTTTCACAGACTCTTCGTATTGCAGTTCGTGCCACTGTTTTAGGTGGTGAAAAAGATTTGTAGTGCTTCCACCCCTGGCTGTAATTAGTTTATGGCACTCCTTACATATAACGTGCATTTGTTGCTCATCTGATACTTTGAATCCGAACCATCTCCAAATTACTGAGCCACTGCTTTTTCTTTTACTAACCAATTCATCCTCCGTACGCTCCGCAGACGTTGTTGCTTCCTCCATGTTTGTTAAAGAGTGTCTATTCCTGCCCCTCCCCCCTCTGTGTATGAAAGAGAAGGGGCGGGGGACTATATATATATCGATATATCGATATATGCAATATGGTCTAATTCCATATCACATTAAAAAATATATCGATATATTTTTTATATCGATATATCGCCCAGCCCTACTTGAGATAGCAAAAAGAATGATGAGAGAACTACATACATGACAGACCACGATAAAACGTAAGTTTAGAAAATGGATACAGAAAGAGAAATTTGACAGATGGAGACACATAAAGACAAACTGACTTTGTTCTATTCTCCACGTCATGCTTTTATGACACTTACCCAGTAGAATCATTTGTGGACTGGTTGGGAGGGTCAGGGTGCGCTCAACATTGGCTGCTGTGGCAGACATCTGTAGAACATAGACAACAGTATGCAAATTAAGAATGGAATTGCATGTAAAGTCATTGTAGACACAAGAAATATTGCTAAATAAAACTTACATCAGCTAGGAGTATCAGTCCCTCTGTTCTCTCATAAAAGTAGGCCATCAGTAACTGGATGATGCAAAGAGTCAATTCCCCATCTTCAGACTGTACATCTTTGTTCTTCAGTTTCATCTTTAAATACTTCACTATTCCTTGTCCACATTCTTCAATGGATAGCTCCAAGGCATGCAGAACGCTGATGTCAGTTAGTAACTCAAAGTGACAGTAGAGACCCCTCGTAAAAAGGTAGGGCCACTGGATTTTTAAATCTTCAATGGAAGGTGCTGAAGTCTGATTGATGTGGTTATGATGAGGTTTATCACTTCTGCCCTCTCACTACCTTGAATACCTTCCTGCTTGTAGATGTTCACCAATTGTTGCCGCTGCTGCTCCATTGTCTCATTGGTTTCTTCAGGTGGAGGGCCCGGCTGAAATTGTTTGCATCCGCAAGCATCAGTTGGCCTCTGCAGTTGTCCAGACCGTCTTGATGTTCTGTGTTCTTTCCATGTCCCTGTACGGTTTATGTTCTCAATTCGCATTTTCACTTGAGAAAGCAGTGACGTAAAACCACCAGCAACGATGACACCTTCTGTTGTCATATCAGCAAAACTACTGGGGTACTGCTTGACAATGTTTTGGCAGATAACAAGACATTTGCTGCGTGTGGGGTTAACCTCATACCTTCTCATTTCATCATCAAGAATTCGTATCATCTGGCGTTGTTTGTCAGGAGCAGGTCTCTTGCTGTTGGCAATGGCTGACTGCACTTCCTCTGGCATTTTATCCCATGGGACTTTAAAGGTTTCATGCCACTTACTGGATACGTTGGCTGATTGTCTTAGGCTGCGCGAAGCACATGGTGTTGATGGTTCTGAAGAGCTTGACTGGGATGAAATGCTGGACCGTGAAGATGAAGAGCAAGGCAATGGACTAGAGAGCAAAGTCAGACTTGTATGTGTTGAGTTATCTGGCAAGATTTGTAGATCAAGTACAACTGAAGTAGATTCTAGAACACATGGAAATGAAATGTATTGTTATCACTATTTTACAATATTTGCTACACATGCATGCAAACTCATATCATAAACACTAAAGACTGTGAATTTGTATGGTAATTCCATGTATTGTTTTGAATAGATTTAAAGCTACAGTACAACAATAGAAATTGTATATTCTGCTGCCCGATACCGATTCCGGATAAGCAGATGAAGATGGATGGATGGATATTCTGTGGCCAGCCCAAATCACTACTTCATTCTGAGTTCATTCAATATAGGAAAACACTATATTGATAATACTTACCCATTTTGAATGCCTCCAGAAGTTTCCTTTGCTGGATAACAGGCAAGAGATCTCTGAGGTCATCCTGCTGCACATATCTGAGGTCCTCTGTTGATTCCACACCCGATATTTCAAGTGCTGTGATGATCTGTTTTTGAGTACCCTCCGACAAATTGGGCAAAGTCTTGAGGATGACGACCTTTATTTCATCACCAATGGATGACATGAACCTAAAATGTTGGGACAGAATGATGAAGATTTACAAAGACATACCACAAACCGAATACTCAGGCAGTGGGTAGTGATCAAGGAGCTCTGCTTGACTGACACAGTAGTAGGCTTCCTGCATTGGTGAACTGTGGTAAGCATTAATCTCTGGTTGACGAACAGCCTGGTATACCTCAGTGATGAAGTACACGGCTGAATTCTTATGAATGACAGCCTTTTTTATTTTTCCCACTACAAGGCCATCATCATTATGACCTACAACAACAAACATGTTGCTCTTATATGTTGTCCCTTTTACTGTCACATCATGACTAATGAGGGTATTTAGATGATCAAAATTGAGATGAGCAACTGACTGTCTGATCTTATCATTGTAGTCTCCCACAATAAATTCAGTTCCCTTCTCTACCACAAAAGCTGGTGGAAACAGTGTTCCAGCACTTAGAAAAGACTGCAAAAGATGAAGTCTTTCAGCAAGGGTTCCACAGAGTTTTTTGAAATTGTGCAGCCTTCTTGCACACTGTTTGAAATAAGTGTGCTTACTTTCAAATCTTAGTGTCCGTAGACGGATGAGTGGCCCAAATTGAACCATGAGTTCTGGATAATGATTTAGATAGTGATGTTTAGGTTTGAGTGGCTGACCCGCAAAAGTCTGCTTTCTGATATATAAATACTCATCTATCAGGACTCTTAAATATGCTACCTGGCCAGTGGAAATGGTTTGAGCACATACCAGCGCCACGATCTCTCTCAGCTGTAAAATAAGCTGCCATACCTCCTTTCCAGGGCTTTTTATTTTATCACTAATTAATAATGGCAACATTTTCAGGAAACACCAATTCTGAACTGCATGTCCAGAGAGTTTTCCAGCTCCTGGGTTCACCTCACAAGGTTTATTGTTGGCATCATTGCCAAGATATATAAAATGGTTAATGTGTGGTTAATGTTAATGTGTAAGTTAACTCTTTTTCTTTTAAAACAAGGTGGTTGAGATACAATGCCAAATCTGTAGAGACAACGCCCTCAAAAAGGTCATGGCCGAGACAAGGAGGTAATCCAGTCTGACATACATGAAAATATGCCAGTTGATTGAAAATGGAGTCAAATTTAACACCACAACAGTCCCTTGCTTCTACATCATGATTTGCAGCCTCAGTGTTTTTATGATACGATTGTGGTGTGCGGTCAGGGCCTATAGCTAGAGGATCTGCCTGAAATGCTTCCCGGTCAATCTCACAATATCTGCAAAAATGTGAGCTCTTGCTAAAATTTTCAGTAAAGCCCCCAATATTGTGTGAACCCAAATTGTCTCCTGCTATAGCACAAAGGGTTCCCTTGTAGAGCTGGCCATCCGGCAGAGTTACTCCATTCAGCTCAAGTTCCTTCAAATCTTTCATAAGAGGGCCAAACACTAGATCCTGTCCAAAATATTTGTAGTCTTGCTCTCGACAAAGCAGCACAAGTTGCATGTGATCAATATGTTGTAGGGCAAAATATTTGCAAGGGTCAGATACATGGCCAAAAACTTGTGCTTTTTCCTCCCGGACCCTAGAGGGTTGACGACGTCAAAGGAATCCTGATACAGGATTATACCTAATGAAGGGGCCGTGTGGTTGAGCAGCAAATTCTTTTCAATAATTGTACCATCCCACACATCCTGTAAAACATTTACCAGGTTGTACTCTGGTTTTTGCCTGCTGCAGTTGCTCTATCACTGACTCTGAGGACAAGAGAGACTCAATGGTGTTTTTCATAGGAACATATTGTCCAAAACATTCTTTGCCTGACTCATTCTGACCAAAATACATGGACAGTGGCTCCACATAATTAAAGTTACTTTTAAAAAAGTTTTTCTTTTGTGGTCAGTTTTCAGTGTGTGGGTATTGCTAGCCCTGTGGAGATCCTCAGATGTCAATGTATCTATGACAGTATTTATGTCAGCTTCAGAAAGTCCAAGTGAGGTCAACTTCTCATTGCTTGGAAAGTAGGTGAGATTGATTGATGTCATGCATTTCCTGATAATGTTTAATTATTGTAATTTCAAATAAAACAATGCTAAATGTCTGATAAATTCCCCTTCATCTGTTCTTTCTGGGTAGACCTCCATGTCTTCATCACTGGATTGACAGGGATTCTCAAGGTGTGTATCGCAGCCCTCATCATTCCGATCAGTGGTGCAGCTTGTACTTGCTATGGACCCAACTAGACTTCCTTCAGAGTAATCTTTATGCTTTCTGGAGACATCTGCAATGTGAATGTTGACTTAACTGTAAATGTTTTGTCACATTGTCTGAAAGGGCACGAGACTGCCTTTCCATCAGTTATATGAGTTTTCAGGTGCAAGAGAAGAACCCTGATATCCTCACATTTTGTACTACAGAAGTCCATATGACATGTTAAATCTCCTGCATTATCCAGTTTAGTTCCATTCTTTACATATTTATGGTGATGAGTGTGAGAGCAAAAGGCTGAAAACTTAGAAAAAGCTCTTGTGCATTCAGGGAAACCACACTTGAAAGAAGCATTAGGCAGACATGTGCAAATGTATTCCTGCAGGTTTTACCACATATGTTGCAAGTTATCATATTTTCACTACAGGCCTTCACAGCAAAATAATCTTTAAAATACTCTCAAGAAAAAAAGGTCATTACATCAACAACTAACAAACTAACTTTTAGCTACTGCATATAGCATTGGTGCATATTTGAAGCTACGCTTTAGCTTTTTGCATCAACCTGCATAACAAGCTTCTCCCTATAAACTCCCATAAACCGTTTTACTTGAAAAAATAAAACAATTAATGAAATAGAACCTTGTGACCCACTTTAGTTAGATCTCACAACAAATCAAATGCTCATGCCAATTTATGATAATTTAAGTAACGTGCTTTAACAGAAAGCTAAACTTTTGTCCACGTAGTTGCTAGATGAGAGTAGGCCTAACTATGCTAGCGTGCGGCACGTACTTTTGACTCAATATTTTCGGTAAAAAAAAAAACAGTCAATAAAATGTTATACCAACACAAAATCACATTAGCATTATGTTGATTTTTGCAAGATTATATTTACCTTCTTTAGAAAGCCACGGAGACAGAATGGGTGAGGGCGGGCTGGCAGTTGACGAGAGAGCGGTGAGGAAAGCAGCCGGTGAAACCATAGACTGTATATATATTAACGGCCTATGGATAAAACCACTGCAAATTGTATGAAAGAAGAGAAATGAAGGTAAGTAAATGATAAACGTTTTTTAAAAGCTTGACTACTAAGGTTGTGTGATTAGGCAGTTAGGCTGTGTGTGTGAGCTGAAGGTTTAAAAACGGCATTGTTTTAGACTGACTGCTGGTTATAATGCTGTGATGTGACGTTTTTAGCTACCTAGCTAGCTGGAGCGTGTTTGTGTGTGTGGGCGCTCGTTTTTTAAACTTTAATGGGTTAAGGTTGTGTGATTATGTTTTTAGCGTGTGTGGGATTTCCAGGACGTAATAGTCATGTTTTTAAGCTGTCTATTACTTTCATTTTTTCATTTTCCGTTTTTAGCTAGCTAGCTGGTTAGCTATAGAATGACATTTAGTGAAGCGTGATGACGCAGGGTGGTGTGCGTGCATTAGTGGCCAATGGATAGCCGCTAAAATCATGACTCAGCATTAAGGTACCGCGCTGGCTGTAGTTTTTAGACTTTAACTACCAATAAGTCTCGACTGGTCACTTCTTTACTTCTCATTTCAGTTATCCTGCTAGCTAGGCAGCTTACGGTGCGTTAAAATCTCATATTGTGCTGCCCAGACAATAGTTGGCACGTGGTATTGCGTTTTTTCTTTTCTTGTTAATTTCTTGCATTTTTACCACTTATTTCAGTTAGCCTGGTGGTGTTAGAATTTTTTGAGACTAACGTCGTGTTCTGTTGGATCTCTGAGGAAGGAGGCTCGAGGGTCGAATTGAGAATTTAAGAAAAAGGTTTAATGCAACAGAGTGATGAGGATGATAAGACAAAGACATAGACAATAACAAAGACAACATGAAACATAATAACACTGCAGCTGACAGCGGACTGATCCACGCTCCCCCTGACGGAGTCACGTGAATGCAGCCCCGAATATCCATGAATCGCATTCATTTATGCCGTGCACCCGGGGGCTGCTCCTTTTCACCTGGTGCATTCAAATCCCTTCTCATTGGTCCGTTGTTGTCATGACAACATGCCTAGCGCACCTTTGCTGTCCAATGAGAGTTAAAATGCTGGTAGACTCTGTCACTTTGGGGTCGTTTGTGGTGACAGAACAAAAGGTTCTGTCGTCTAAATGTGAAATTCTATCATCAATACAGTTGAATCAACATTGTGTTGTCTTAGCCTAGACTAAGACCCCAGGGGCTGGAGACAGTAGGCCACCTTTTGTTGGGTGGCAAGGTGTTCCTTTCCTGTCAGTGGTAATGAGGGGGAGGTGAGGGACAGAGATAATGCATTTTTCCTAAACCTGGTTCTTTCAGACATTTTAACTTTTTAAACTCAACAATCCCTCCTTTTTCACACCTTTGGTGTGAAAATACTATAAATGTAACTGAAAACAATGTCTTGTCTTATATGAACATAAAATATATATAACCAAAAATGTAAACATCAGCTGCAAAAGTTGTAAGAAACAAACATGATTTTACAAACGATTCATTTTCTTTTGACCTCATCTGACTCCTTTTCTTGTAAACAATGCAATGTTCTTTAACACAACTGTTGCTCCTATAGCTGATATTACTCAGTGATTAGTGACTAACTTTTGAAACAAAAACAAATCAGAAGATACTAGAAGTCTTTGACCAGGTTAAAAAGCAATGGGAACTTAAATTATTTAACAGGAAGGAGAACAAAAACAAAAAATCTAGGAAGGAAAAAAATCTTAAAATCTCTAAATCAAAAGAATAGCATATCAACATAAACATGTATAATCAGAAGAAAACAGATAAACTCCTAACTAAATGTAACTTTCTAATCCAAATCTGCACAATTAACCTTATACTTAATCTCAACTCTGTTTGAAGTCCAGCTTTTGAAATTTCCTTGTTCACTTTCGTCTAATCTGGAAACAAAGTCTCTGGGAAAAAAAAAAATCTCAGATCGGTTCTGGTTCATTAGGCTGCATGATGTCACCGCAGCTGACCACGGCGCTTTCCATGATGTCACATTTGTGCGCCCGTTCAGCTGCCGCTGCTGGATGTTCAGGTTCTTTACCGGTTGGATGGAAAGGTGACTGAATGCACCCTCCTTTTATCAACACCTTCCTTTTCCCTCCTTTTCTGAAACATCGTTTGTTTCAGAAACATCAAGAGGAAAGATGATGACGCTATGCTTAATGTGCCCCTGAGTGGAACGCATCATGGAATCAGGACACTCCTCACGTCCGACACCTGGTGTGGATGTCATCGCGGGTCTAACTGGGAAACATTGGGATGGACCAGCTGGGTGTGCCTCCACTCCAGCACCTGGAGTTGATCTGGTCAGCAGAAATCCGCATCAGGAAGGGGACTCCAGTCTCCTCCTCTTTGCTGACAGTGTCAGGAGCCACCACAGGAAGTCAGCAACAGCGACGCTCCAAGCTCTCTGTCGGCGTCTGGTCAGATGTTTGTTGGCCCCCTGCTGGGCTGTTGGTCCCATGCTGTGTGGGGTGTCCTTTACTGCAGGGCTGGTAGCCTAGTCAACAGCACCCAGAATAAAACTTGCTCCACGTGGATCTGGATTTCTTGAACAGCTGAAGCCATCAGTCTCTGCTTTCACCTGTGAATAAATGGTTTTGACAGACTTTCTGCTTTTCAGAAGTCATATTAGTGTTTCAATCTGGGAGGAAAGAACTGTGATATGAGTTTGTCTTTGATCTGTCCATTCATTTCTCATGGAGGGAGAAATGCTTTCCTTGATCTCTGTGTTTTCCAAAGTCCTTAACACAATGGGCAAAACTTCAGTCCAAAACACAAAAAAAATATGAAATTACCCATCCAAAATCATCAGTCCATTGAAAATATATGTACATATCACCAATACCACATACATATATTCAAAGAATAAAACCACCGCAATTATTCACTATATAAAATTCCCAATATCTCTCAAGGAGGCTGGGCTGCTGATTGATCCTTTCAATTCAAAATTTTGACAAATTTTCCAACAGATTGATATTTTTGGAGCAAATCAATGTCAATATCAGTCTTGTATCACGTTCTGTGCCACAACACTCTCAGAAGAAGTTTGTTTCAACGTTCTGTGTGGCCAGCACAGAAGTTTAGCAAATCTTCATTCTTACTTTTTTTTTTTTTTAAACATTTTTACAAACTAGGGAGAAAAAATAAAAATCAAACCAAAGAGAAACAACAGCAGAAAAGCTACCGTCTTGACTAAAAACATGCATCCCCACCCCTACAGAAAATCAAAAGGTTGAGTGAAAGAAAGAATAAACTCAAACAAAAGTCATGAAAAACAAATTTCAGAATGAATATAAATGCAATTAACTCAAATGTGGAAAACCTCTTCCAAAATTCAAATGCACTTATCAATTAAACATTTGAGAACATTACACAATGCTGAATGTCACCATGATTCTTTGATGAGCATTCACTATTAAGACTGTCTGAGTATATATATGGATGATTTAATCTGTCTGCATCGAGGTGTGAAAACCCCCAGTCCCTCCTTGGGAGTCCATCATTAACACAGGAGACAACAAGGGAGGTTTTGAAAGAGCAAATTAACTCTTAATCAGGGAGCAGGAAAAAAGATTTTAAAGTTAAACCAGACTAATGTATTCCAATCTTTGTCCCCATAGGACAACACCAAACATGATCAAAATGTGACTCCCATTTGCCGCAGAGTAAAACTCAAATTTCTTTGTTTCCAATTTAATTCTCCTCTTTATGAGCCAAGTTTCTACTGCTTGAGCATGCACGTTCCCAATTCAACAAATCAAATATCCATACCATGAGTTATTTACAGTCATCATCAGCACAGCTGGAGCCGCCTTCTACCAGCTCCCAGCAACACAGCCAACCTTTGCACCAGGCTACGTTTTATCACAAAACACTCAAATTACACCACTTAAATGTATTTACATTAGGCGCCTCTGTACAATTCCTAAGTGTATCTTTAACACAATTCAACTATATAGATCAAATTATTTCCTATTCTTACTATGGTCACGAGGAAACAACTGGGGAACCCTGTTCTGGGTCTTACTTCCGCCGTCGCCGCAAAGAAAGCGCACCAGGCCTGATCCCTCACAGTCATTCGACTGGCTTCTAGAGACTTTGTTCTTCCTCCGTGCCCCACAGAGACTAAAACTCTGTCGCCGTCCCTTCGGTCTTTTTATTTAAAATTTATCACGGTTCTTACCTGGTCAACTTTTCCATGAACATTTTACAAATTTTTCTTGTGGCCCGGTCGACTTTTTCACGATCACTTCGAATCTTAAATTTAACAGGCTAAACTAGGTCGGCTTAATACGATCACGTAAATCAAACATTTACACAAGTTCACCAGGTCGACTATCACGATCACTTTAAATTTAAGATTCAACAGGCTTCACTGGCCGACTCAAACGGACTTTCTAAAACAGTGCACGCGACTCAAACGCTTAGATCCTCGAGACCCTTTTTCAGGCTTTTAAGCTTAACTCAATCATACTCACTACTTGACAAACAGTCACACACACCATTGCTTAAGCACATCCTCATCACTGCTTCAGTTTCAGTTTGGCATTACTTTTACAGACTTACGGCGGTGATGTCTACTGAATCTACACGTCTAAATGTTTTCACATCTACCTAAGCTACGCAGCGTTTTGATAAAACAGGGTCTCTGCTCACCTCTCAATTTTTCGGGCCCATGTGTAGATTCAGCAACTCACCATGATCCAGTCTTTTGAATTTGTCCGTCCTTTTCCTCAGAGAATCACGTCGGGGTCACCATCTGTTAGAATTTTTTGAGACTAACGTCGTGTTCTGTTGGATCTCTGAGGAAGGAGGCTCGAGGGTCGAATTGAGAATTTAAGAAAAAGGTTTAATGCAACAGAGTGATGAGGATGATAAGACAAAGACATAGACAATAACAAAGACAACATGAAACATAATAACACTGCAGCTGACAGCGGACTGATCCACGCCCCTGACGGAGTCACGTGAATGCAGCCCGAATATCCATGAATCGCACTCATTTATGCCGTGCACCCGGGGGCTGCTCCTTTTCACCTGGTGCATTCAAATCCCTTCTCATTGGTCCGTTGTTGTCATGACAACATGCCTAGCGCACCTTTGCTGTCCAATGAGAGTTAAAATGCTGGTAGACTCTGTCACTTTGGGGGTCGTTTGTGGTGACAGAACAAAAGGTTCTGTCGTCTAAATGTGAAATTCTATCATCAATACAGTTGAATCAACATTGTGTTGTCTTAGCCTAGACTAAGACCCCAGGGGGCTGGAGACAGTAGGCCACCTTTTGTTGGGTGGCAAGGTGTTCCTTTCCTGTCAGTGGTAATGAGGGGGGAGGTGAGGGACAGAGATAATGCATTTTTCCTAAACCTGGTTCTTTCAGACATTTTAACTTTTTTAAACTCAACAGTGGCTATCCTGCATAGGTTGAATTTCCAAGAGCTTTTTTCCTCATTAAATCCTCATCTTGACTTGCAGGATGAAAAAATATCCAACCGTGGGTGAGTAAAAACCGAATTTCTGTTTTAAAAAGTCTATTCTAAGTTAATTCACTTCTGAATATAAACAAACTGTGCTGTTGCATGTGTTCATCCAGTCTGTCTGAACAGATAAGGCTGCAGAGAAGGGATTCTATGCACAAAGGGGACAGGACAAAGGGGAATTCTGGTGAGTTGGAAACAAGTCAAAACTGTTTACCGTGTTTAAACGAGTTAAAATGTTTGCCGTGTTTTAAAAATAAATAAATAAATAATTTATGTGTGTGTGTGTGTGTGTGTGTGTGTGTGTGTTACGCACAACAATGGCCAGATGTGTTAAGAGGACTTGACCTAGACGTGTCACACACCTCTGAAAGCGGGGGACTACAGAGACCAGTGGGAGGGGGGATATGTCTGAATGCTAATGGTGCATAACATACTGGGGTGGGCTTTTCCTTTTCTTTTTCTTTGAAAGAGCTGTGTGTGTGACAGAGATGGGAATTAACGAAGTACAAATACTTCGTTACTGTACTCGAGTAGATTTTTTCAGATATTTTTACTTTACTATTTATTTTATTTTTACTTTTACTCCTTACATGTTAACACAAATATCGGTACTTTCGCCTCACACAGCGAGCGGGCGAGTCACACACACAGAGAGAAAAGGATTCATAACAATCCGTGCTCAAGGATTTATAAACGTGAGCAAAATAGGAACGATATTCTTTTTATCTTCTTACCTTAATTAGAACTTGTCTTCTCCTAGTTGCATTACAGTACTTACTGTTAAAACATAAGTTTGGAGACATTTCCTTATTTAATCATTAAATTAATAGACATCATTTGTGATTTAACATAATTTCTCTGTAGAGTAACTGATCCCAGAAGTTTGAATCTGAGAGTATCTTTCCTACTTTGCTCACGTTTATTAAGATTATGAATCCATGCGCACAGTTTTTAAAACCTTGCGCACGGATTCATAATCCATGCGCATGGTTGTGTATGGTAACCTTTACAATGTTATTTATTTGCAGAAACACACACACACGTTTGTCCTGGTTGATTGTAATGAAGCATCAAAAGAGAGTTGTCTCCATCTGTGTTCTAACAGACACACCTGGGGCAAAGTTGGAAACCAGAATCAGCTTTAAATACAGTCCTAATCTAGTCCTCACTAACAAGTTTCAAGTCATTTCACTTGAGTTAACATTATTATTATTATTATTGTTTGAGTCATTAATTCTGAATTCAATCTAATTGTCAACACTGTAGGCTACTGTACATTGCACTACGAGACAGCTCAACAGATTCCCATCATCCTCCTCCTTATCTGAGACAGATGTTTGAGATAGTAGACTATGCATCAGGAATGACTCCTGGCCAATGTGCTGCGTAATTCTAAAATATAGAGAACTTCTTAATTAGTGTCAGTTTAGTCATTCATATTTTATCCTTTATTTTCATTCCAGAAGCCATATTTCAGCAAACACAGATACATTTAGACTTCCTCTAAATGTTAAGGGGAAGATTATAAAAGAGAAACTGGATCTGTTAATTGTCACAGAATCACAACTGAATTCATATCTTCAGTCAGAATCTTATTAACCTGGAGTCCCAGTCTCTGTCAAAATAATCATATATCTGATGTTTTAGGCCTATTGGCAGACATCCATTTAAAATGGAGCCAATGGCATATAAAGAGCCTTTTCTCCATGTCCACTGAAGTTCCTCAGCTTGCACTCTAAAAAATGGTTGGTCATTCGCAAGGCTACTTTTACTCTTATACTTTAAGTAAATTTCCAAGCCTGTACTTTGTTACTTTTACTTGAGTAAAGACGTTAAATCAGTACTTCCACTTTTACCAGAGTATTTTTAACACAAGTATCTGTACTTCTACTTGAGTACGGGAAGTGAGGACTTTTTCCATCTCTGTCAATGAAATATCAAGAAGCAGCTGAGCTTTAGTAAAATCCACTGACTCTGTAGACATTTAATAGACTTAGACTTCTCTATTTATCCTTTTGGGATCACTCCCGCAAGGAAATTGAAAGTTCCAGCAGCAGTTTTAGCAAGAAAAAAAGAAATAAAAAATAGATAAAAAAAAACAACAAAATAATAATAATAACAACAATAAGAACATTCGTCAAATAAACAAAGAAAAGACCATAAATTATTATTAAAGTGTCAGTGTTGAATCCAGTGATAAAGTGACCAGGTGTGAATTTAAGTCCAGGTGTGCATGTATGTATGTATGTCTGTATGTATGTGTACTGTATGTATGTATGTATGTATGTATGTATGTATGTATGTATTGTCTTGTCCTCTGCCCTATTTCCTCCTCCCCCTAGCGAGGAGTTGTATAGTGTGATGGCATGAGGGACAAAGGAGTCCTTGAGTCTGTTGGTCCGACACTTGGGAAGGAGCAGCCTTCCACTGAACCGGCTCCTCTGGGTGCTGATGACGGTGTGCAGGGGGTGGCTGGCATTTTCAGTAATGTCCAGCAGTTTGTCCAGTGTCCTCCTCTCTGCCACCGTCACCAGTGAGTCCAGCTTCATGCCGACCACAGAGGTGTTGAGCTGTAGGCAGTTAGTGCAACACCAGAGAGCAAAGTCCCCCACTAGACTCTGATACTCCTCCTCCCTGTCACCCCTGATACACCCAACGATGGCTGTGTCATCTGCGTACTTCTGTATGTGACACAGCTCTGAGTTGTAACAGAAGTCCGAGGTGTACAGGGTGAAGAGAGGAGGGGCCAGCCCTGTGCCCTGGGGGGCTCCAGTGCTGCTGACCACAGCGTCAGACATGATGTCCTTCAGCCTGACGTACTGTGGCCTGTCGGTGAGGTAGTCTCTGATCCAGTCTACCAGATAGGGATTCCACTCCCATCCTGATCAATTTGTCCTGGAGTATAGGGGGCCGGATGGTATTGAAGGCACTGGAGAAGTCCAAGAAGAGGACCCTCACTGTGCCGTTCACCTTATCCAGATGGGAGTGGACCCAGTGTAGCAGGTAGAGGATGGCGTCCTCCACACCAACATCTGGCTGGTATGCAAACTGCAGGCGGTCCTGGGCGTGCTGTACCTGGGGTCTGAGGAGGCTGAGGAAGAGCCGCTCCAACGTCTTCATCAAGTGTGAAGTGAGTGCCACCGGTCGGAAATCATCAGCTCGCCGGGCCTGTTCTTCTTGGGAACTGGAACGATGCAGGATGTCTTCCAAAGGGTGGGCACTCTCCTAGCTGCAGGCTAAGGTTGAAGATCCGTTGGAGCGGCTCCCAGTTCTGCAGCGCAGGTCTTCAGCAGTCTCGGACACACTTTATCCGGGCCATGTCAGCCTCTCTAGATGGAAGCATCACCTAGGTGACTGAAAATACAAACATTAATCTTCATCCCGGTGACTGCTTTCTACTTTATAATGTCTTGCTGACAGAATCCTTTTCCCAGCTTACCTACAGAGGTACTAACAGCCCTTCTTTCATTATTGGCACCTGAAACTCAGTCCTTTATCAGTTTCTGCTCTTCTTCTGTACTCTGTAGTCCAACCTCTTTTTCTTCAACTCTTTCATTAGACTGATAAGGTAGGCCGGAACTGGAATTTTATTAACTATAAGATCTAGTGCTGTCATTGTCAACCTCTTCTGGTATGGCAGACTTCATGTTTGCCATGAAAGTTGTTAAAATAGATTTTATTGGTACAAAATATCAGCTCTTTTCCCCCAAAAATTTAGATTTCAGCCAAATCAATAGAAACTGAGCCTGACTCTCTTTCCCTAGCCACCACACTGCCAATCAGCATCGCTCTCTTTTTTCTTCTCCCTCAGTCTGATGCCCTACATCGGAGGGAGGACGGAGGATCGAGTGTCTACCGTTCCTCCCATCACCTGTGAAATTTCAGAGCCAGGCCACGGTGAAAGGGGGTATTGTGTCCCCCATGAGGAATGCCCTTGCATCGCTCCTCAAAGAAAAGGCTTCATTTGGCCTGGAATTTGGAGGGATCTCGAGAAGTGTAGGGGAGATTTTGTTGGGGGTGGGGATGGCAAGCTGAAGGCCTTCATAAATCCTGGACAGGATCAGGATATCTATGATCAATGAACAATCTAAACAATTTTAAGTTCAGTAAAGATTGGGCATAAACCTAATGCAACATAATAAAATATTGTGGTTGTGTTTTAGAGGAAAACTGAGTATTTTTAACCTACATACTGTAGTTTGAATGGCAGATCTATTACTGCTGTAGCAGCTGTTATTTCATATGGCAAGGCTGACACCTGCTGGAGAAAGACAATAACTACATTTTTCATGTGTTAAGACTTCTGATGGGTCAATGCAAATACAGAGGCCCACAATGGAAATACGCCTTTGGACTCACTGTTTTGTTATCTCTGTGATTTTGTTATGTGTGTTATTACTGCCGGGCAGTGTTTCATGTGTTTTTTAATCATCATATAAATCATATCAAACAAATGATAGAAGTGTTTATTGAAATATATTACATGGTGCAGATATTGCTTCTCATAGTGTGCATGCTGCTTTACTGTTGAGCTGAAACACTATTGAACTTCAATAGAACACTTAAAAAAATTAAAAAGCTATTAAAAGTTCCACTATTGTAGAAGAACTGAATGTATTTGATGTAGCCTATTGTATTTTTGGGGATTTTCGATGTTATGAACTTTGCAACAATACAACTCTAAAAGAAAGAGAGAAAGTGTGCATTATACTGTAAATGTAGCCTTTGACACCTCTAAACAATATTGATAAGCATTACTATGTCTATAGTATGGATTGTGCTCTTTAATCAGAATCCGCTTTATTTGCCACATACGAGGAATTTTTTTTTGGAGCATCATTACTCACACTGTGCTTACACACACACACACACACACAAAACAACCAAAACAAAATATACACACTAATATATACACAATATATACATACTATAAACAGAAACAATATAGAGCCATGAGTGCAATGAAGAGTTCAATAAAATTATCTAAATGTGGAGCATAGTGCAGAGGATACTGGGATAAATAGTATTATGTTATTATTATTTAAGACACAAAACAATGCGCATAATAACCCAATGATCTTACACAGCTATCACATGACTGCATGGTTTGCAAATATCTAACACAATTGCCAACTTGTGTAGAGTGTAGGTTTTTTAGGTTTTAGTTAGGTGTGAGTCTTTTGCTCACATGTAAACATGTTAATGTTTGTGTCATATTATTTTAACAGGGTTTCTGTTTTTAAAAATAGGCCTACATGAAAACAATGAAGAAAAATTTTAAGACAGCTGTTGTCAATCTGACACAGGAGGACCATACAGTAGGCCTACAGTATATGGCACTGACCTTAATCATACTGTAAGCCAACTATATACATCCTCAAAATTCATACATGCACACTTCTAAGACAGTGTTTGCAGTAAGTGAAGCATGTTTTTGTGGTGGCGGCAGGGATGCATGTTGTCAAACACAATTAGCTAATGTTACAAACAGGTCACAAGTTGAGTCAAAATGTAGTTTTAAGAGCTTCATTAATTTAAGCTATGTCTTGCTCACATGTTGGATATTTTCAGTTTATTTCCAATAAAACTGTATTTAATGAAATTGCCACAAACTAACAAATGGCATTGTTCTTGCAATGGAGGACTGGTCGATGTCACTTAATTGGAACTTGAGGTAAGACATGTGGTCAGGGTCCATATTGGGTCAGGGACCTGATGATTCCACGGTTGCTATGTTTTGTCTCCAGGTGCATCATTCCACATATGATCATCATTCAAACAAAAACTTCCTATCAGTCAGAAATTCAGAAGATTTCTACTTGCACACCACGATTTCTCTAAAAGAGACAATTCAACTGACGACTTTTGCACCTAGAGTTCTACTTAAGACCTACTGTCACTGACAAAAGGACTTTTACGTGGAAAATGTAAGATTTATACACTTTCTTAACCCATGTTGTTTTCTATGTATTTTACCTTTGAGACCCCAAAATTAACCAATGCAATCGTCGGTGTAAATTAATCAAATAAGTAGCTTGGCTGAAGCAGCTTTTGTTCTGTTTCATCTATTGAACAATTAGCCTGATCATAGAAATATTATAACAAAAATAATGTTTCAAGATTTTCTTTAACTTCTTGCTGATGTTGTGCAAGCAGCTGCAATAGCAGGGTAATATAATCCTTATTATACATATTTGATTGCGCTCATAATATACGCATATTCTACATACGGTAGGCCATGTATATGTATTTTTCTTTTTAATTTAGGACTGAAAATGCCGTTTAAAATATTCAGTTTTCGTCGTGACCCGAAAAATAGCCCCACACGGTGAGCAGCAGGTGTGACGAATGCAATCATATTTTTTTGAGATGTTTCCAAAGCGGTCATAAGGTGTTGAGTTTCACCCATCAGCAAATAAGCTTGGCAATTCCGCCTATTTTATAAATTCAGCTTTATTGAGAAAAAAGCTGATTTCACAGTGCCAATGACATGGCTTTGACTCCATCGGTCGGACAATCGGACATCTTCGTTCAGCCTAATCCGTCGCTCAATTATTATGAATCAAAAATGTATTTAGCAGTGGAGGTCAGGTGTAATTTGAATTAGTTTTCATGAGTAGATTGTGATTACAGTTTGAGTATGGCACTTTATCAGTGCTGCTGACTTTGTTCCCCTGTGCTGGATGTTGTGATATGTGTGAGATAGATATAGATAGAGAGATAGATCAATGCTAAGGTTTTGTTAATGTTCATATGACTTTTTATTGTATTCTGTCTGTATATTTACACTGGCAACAATGTTATTGGAACTTTCATGCCAATATAGCCCTTTTGAATTTAAAGATAGATAGATAGATAGATAGATAGATAGATAGATAGATAGATAGATAGATAGATAGATAGATAGATAGATAGATAGATAGATAGATAGATAGATAGATAGATAGATAGATCTCTTCTATACTTTTTTTGGGGTATAATTTAATACATGACATTTACTTTTGATGAAGTTTTACTGTATTGTGATACTGATCCTTTTGATTCAATATGTGACGTGATGAATTTTCCAGAAAGTCTTTATGAACAGTCCATGTCTCAAAACAACAGTCTCAAACAATGTCACCTTCTATGGTGTATTAACTATTACATTTTATACAGCTACATCTTTTATACTTTGCTTTTAATTCAACATGTGATGTGATAGAACAGTCCATGGTGTTAACGTGATGTGGAGCAGTGGTCTGAGGGTTGTATTTGTTTTGACCTCCAGATGGACCAACGTAAGTGGACAAGAGCCTTCGTTCCAAACCCCGACCGGCCCAGCAGCCCGCGGCCCATCCACCGTAGGATCCCAGCGTCAGCCTCCCAGAGTGGCTTCCCACCTGGCCCTGACCCTGGCTCCTCAGCTGGAAAGCCGCTGAGTCTGGAGGTAAGTCTGACTCCGGCTCTCAGTGGAAAAAGTGAAACTTTTCTACTGTATGTTGACATGTACACATAAGACATAAGGCCTACTGCAATAATAACACTGTGAAAGAAATGCATACATTTGGCACAGAGACTGTGTGTGTTCATGTGCTTGGTGTTGTGATCTGTGTGACGTGTGAGATAGATATAGACAGATAGATATGAGTCAATCTTATTGTTTTGTTATGTTCATATTCCTGTTTATCATCTCCTGTCCAGATATTTAGACTGGCAACATTGTTATTGAATCTTTCATGTTAATAAAGCCCTTTTAAATGAAAATAGATAGATAGATAGATAGATAGATAGATAGATAGATAGATAGATAGATAGATAGATAGATAGATAGATAGATAGATAGATAGATAGATAGATAGATAGATAGATAAAGGGAGAAACTCAAACAACGTCATCATCTATGATGTATTAACTATTACATTTTATAAAGCTAACTCTTCTATACTTTTGCTTTTATATAATTTATTACATAAAATGTATTCTTAATTAAGTATTGTTGCATTGTGATAGTGATCCATTTAATTCAACATGTGATGTGATAGAACAGTCCATGGTGTTAACATGATGTGGAGCAGTGGTCTGAGGGTTGTATTTGTTTTGACCTCCAGATGGACCAACGTCGTAAGCGGCCAAGAGCCTTCGATCCAAACCCCGACCGGCCCAGCAGCCCGCGGCCCATCCACCGTAGGATCCCAGCGTCAGCCTCCCAGAGTGGCTTCCCACCTGGCCCTGACCCTGGCTCCTCAGCTGGAAAGCCGCTGAGTCTGGAGGTAAGTCTGACTCCGGCTCTCAGTGGAAAAAGTGAAACCTTTCTACTGTATGTAGACATGTACATGTACATACATTTGGCACAGAGAGAGAGCATACTTTTTCATAACATTATGGTTTTACTCATTAATCAATTTGTTCACTAAAAGAATGTTGAAAATTATTTTCTTTTATTTGTTTAAAATTCAACAAGCAATGTGTTGTATGTCAGCCAAATACTGAAAACAGAACTGAGAAATGCAGAACTGAGTACACTTTAATATTTGTAATATTTATTGCAAGTAATATTGTCAACTACATTATCACATATGGCATATTTTCCTCAAATCACGCAGCCCTAACATATATCACTTGGTAATAGGCTAAGGTGTATGCGAAGCCAATTTACCCTGTTTCCGCTGACAACATCCCCTTATCAGCCTAGACTCTCTCAATCTGTAGTGACACACATAAATTCCTACTTCATAAATTCAGACAAGTTTTGTTGTATGGCCGAATAGAGCTTCTCATCCCCTGACCTGTGTCCTAGGAATGACCCGATTTTATCTAAGTTTTTCCCTTGTTTCATCTTACGTAATATGGTGTATGGAAAAATTCCACCACAATGGTGAGTTAGTCATGCATTGCAAGACCTATCTCAACAGCGCTGTGGCGTAAGGTCTGGATCCACCACAGACACGTGCTAGGATAGGAGAAAAAAAACACTGAGTTGTTAGCATATCTTTAAACCAATCACAATCAACTTAGGCAGCGCTGACGGTGGCTTTGCAAAATAGTCTCAGGAAGAAACTTGTTTAGTTGAAACATTTGAATCCTGCAAAAGAAAACGCTACGAAAAATATGAAATAAAGTTAACTCTTTACACAATAGAATAACGTAAGCTATTTGAATTAGCTGCACAATTGAGTAAATGTAATTTGCTCTTACCAGTGTATTGCCGTGTGTACTTTGTCTATAGCAATCCCACCAAATGGTCCCAAAACATTCCAGTTAGATAGTAAATGCCATAAACATATTCTTTGTAAATCTTCCCAATCTTTCACTGAAAGAACCAAGCAAGCCTGCCTTATTGCACAATCCTAATTTTCTTTAAAACTTCTCATTTCTAGAGGGTGGCTTGCTAGCTCGTATTATGTTGTTGTTTCCCATTTTTAAGACAGAGCAGAAGGTCAGGGGAAAAGCCTGACATCATGCATCTGGCTTTTTTTTGGAAATGTAGTTATGTTAATCCAGGCTAATGGTGTGTTAACATTATGTGTGATTTGTTTTTTTCCTCAATGCTCCTCAGCCGTTGTGTGACGGCCCTAAGCCGCAGTGGGTGAAAAACATGGAGGTTTGTATGGAGAGGAGAAAGGAGTTTGGCGGCTGGCACAAGAGTGCCACTCAACCTGCAGGTAAGCATGACTATGGTCTCACTAAGCCCCGCCAAAAAACTCCAAAAGGCTCCCCACATGGCTCTGACTCTGGCTCTCCAGGTGCCTCCCCACGTGGCTCTGACTCTGGCTCTCCAGGTGCCTCCCCATGTGGCTCTGGGCCTGGTTCTCCAAGTGGCTCCCCACATGGCTCCCACCCTGGCTCTCCAAGGGCTCCCTACATGGCTCTGACCCTGGCTCTCCAAGGGGCTCCAGTGAGCTTCCACTGTTATGGAGCAACCCAGAGCTGAAGTGGGTGAAGAACATGACACTTTTGATAAGGAGGGAAAACCATTTGGCAGCAAGAGTACCACTGAACCTGCAGGTAAGTCTGGTCTTGGCTCTCCAAGTGGCTCCCCACCTGGCTCTGACTCTGGCACTCCAAGGTGGTTCCCTTGTATCTGCCTCTGGCTCTTCAAGTGGCTCCTTGTATCTCTGCCACTGGCTCTTCAAGTGGCTCTCTTGTAGCTCTGAGTCAAGTCTCTGGCTCTGCTGGCTCTTCAAGTGGCTCCTCTTGTAGCTCTGAGTCAGGCTCTTCAAGTGGCTCTCTGCTCTGGCTCTTCAAGTGGCTCCCTCTGAGTCAGGCTCTTCCAGTGGCTCCTCTTGTAGCTCTGAGTCAGGCTCTTCCAGTGGCTCCTCATGTAGCTCTGAGTCTGGCTCTTCAAGTGGCTCCTCTTGTAGCTCTGCCTCTGGCTCTTCAAGTGGCTCCTCTTGTAGCTCTGAGTCTGGCTCTTCCAGTGGCTCCCCTTGTAGCTCTGAGTCTGGCTCTTCCAGTGGCTCCTCATGTAGCTCTGAGTCTGGCTCTTCCAGTGGCTCCCCTTGTAGCTCTGAGTCTGGCTCTTCCAGTGGCTCCCCTTGTAGCTCTGACACCAAGTTGACCTGGACAAAGGAGGGATGCTGGACCTGTAGGCCGTCAGATGATCCTACCAAGATCACTCAAATAACGCTGAAGTGGGTGACCTACTCTGACCAACCTCAGGTACCCACTTCACCTTTGACAGCAGGCCCCTCTAGAAGACCAAATGCACCTAGAGCTCCTCCGCTGTTTTTGAGAGGTCCTGAACAGAAGTGGGTGACGAACATGAGGCGTTTAATAAACATGAGAAACCGGGGCAGGGGGCGCAAGAGAGCCGCTGCAGGTAAGTCTGCTGGTAAGTACTTTTGTCTTTAAATTGATTTTTAATTTAGTTTTTCTGATTTTATTGTGCTGAACTGTGTTGAATTTATTTAAATAACTTTGAATTGAATTTCTTTGAATTGATTTAAATTGCTTTTAATCTTTTGAATTTTTATTTAATTAATTTGAATTGATCCGAATTTATTTAAATTTAATTAATTGAATTGAACAGAATTCATTTGAATTGCATTGAGTTTAATTGCTTTGAATTGATTTGAATTTAACTGACGTTTTTAAAATTGAATTTATTTGAATTGCTTTGAATTACATTACTTTGAAAGGAAATGCTTTACTTAGATTTCAGTTGATTATAATTTAATTGAACTAAATTATATAAAATATGATTAGATGATAGGACATGTTTTGGTAAGAACCGAGTCTGCTGCGTAATGACTCAGGCAGGGTGTCTGCACAGAGGGAGTGTGATCTGGGGGGGATAGCGTGAACCTCCAACGTGTTAGGCCCTCCCAGGGAAGCTCCCTTGTGCAGAGAACTAAAAGGATGGCGACACCGTGTCAAGGAGGTTCATATGTCTGTCGACGCCCACCCTAGACCAAGAAGAGTCTGTGTTGCAGGTTATTGCATTAGTAACAGAGGGAGTGCATGCGCCCATATATAGAGGCTCACTCCTCGATGCAGCGGCCGCGGGTTCGACCCCGCCCTGCGGCCCTTTGCTGCATGTCATTGCCCCTCTCTCTCCCCTGTCTGCATTTGGTTTTTACAGAGAGGAGGAAGAAGAGGGGAAGATTAAGCTTCGACCCTCTCAAGTAAAAGGTAAATATGAATTTCTTTAATGTTATAATCAGAATGATAGAGATTGATAGTTCTTGCCATCCTTTATTCTCTTAAGGTTTTAACAAGTTACTAGTTTTTTACAGAGAAGAAAGGAGGAAGAGGTGAAGGGCAAAATTAAGCTTAAAACCCTCTAATGTAAAAGGTAAATATCCATTTCTTAGAATGATCCAGATGGATAATTCAGGTTCAGCCCTGACAAAACGTAGCAAAACATTAATTTATATTAAAATGGGTACATTGAACCACCTGCTGCATGCGCAAACCCACTGCCTTTTATTTATTAATTAACAACTTTCTGTTGTCTGCATTTTGTTTTTAAAGAGAGGTAATGGGAGGTGGAGGCAAAATGAAGTATGAGGAATGTCATTATGCGTGAGACAGGCCTTCCCTCACTTGTACCCTGTCTCTGTCATACTGTCATCTGTTGCTAGCAATGATGACGCAGTGATTAGTGACGATTCTCTCTGACCAATCAGTAGTCTGCAGGTTTTCACGTCACCTTTTGGTAACACCTCAGCTCACTTGGAACCTTGACTGAGGTAGAAAAAGTACCTATTGGCAGGTACGATGGACTGTTTTTCGTAATGGAAAACCAAAAAAGGCAAGTAGAGTCGAGGCGAGTCGAGTAGGTACCATGCAGTGGAAAACGCCATAACATTAACATTGATCCAACAGAAACCTCAGGGCTGGGGATGGTACATTTTTCACTTGGCTACCCCTTTAAAATTCTGTTCATGATTACTGAAACCTCTAATCATTTTCATGTTTAACAAAGGTCAATCAGACAAGACACTTATATATCTCATAGGTCTTAAATATAATACAATATAATGACATATTCTGGTTAAAGAGGAAAAACTATTTTTAACCTAGAGGATAAATCATATTCATCTTTACTCTCTTAAGATTTTACTTACTTTCTGTCATGTGCATTTGTTAAGGAGAGGAAGTGGATGTGAAGGGCAAAATTAAGTGTGAACCCTCATGTGCAAGGTAAATATGATTTTTTTATGTTACTTTCAGAATGATAGAGATGGATAGTTCTTGTTCACTTCTGTTCTTTATGGCTTGAGGAGATGTTCGGTTTTCAATCCCGATTTCATCTGCTATGTCAAATGCTAACTAACCTAGTTTTGGGGAGTTTTCTCCCCGAAGTCCTTATGTGTTTTTTTTGCCCAGCATATTTCCTTAGATAAGTATGGCAACAAGATCTTGGTTGCTGCAGTAGCCGTGGTCCTGCTGCACCCCGGCTACACCCTACTATGCTCTGCGATGCCCTGTGATGCCCTGCGATGCCCCGTGATGCCCTGCGATGCCCCGTGATGCCCCGTGATGCCCCGTGATGCCCTGCGATGCCCTGCGATGCCCCGTGATGCCCTGCGATGCCCCGTGATGCCCTGCGATGCCCTGTGATGCCCCGCGATGCCCCGTGATGCCCCGCGATGCCCCGTGATGCCCTGCGATGCCCCGTGATGCCCCGTGACGCCCCGTGATGCCCTGTGACGCCCTGCGACGCCCTGCGATGCCCCGTGATGCCCTGTGATGCCCTGCGATGTTTTTCCACTCTGCCCCTGAGGACGTCTCCAGCGAGCTAGCTCCGTCACCATTGCTCCTGCAAAAGACACTTTTTGTTCAAATGCACTTTTTGTACCTTTACCAAACCAGCTCCAGTTCTCTACTTTGGGATCCAACTTTACTAAGAGCCTAACAGTGGCTTCACTGTGTCTGAGTGAAAGAAAACCCTTTTAATATTCCAATAAACTAATTTTAACAAATAGATTGAACTGTTTTTCCTACTTTAGTCAATAAATGTTTAATGATAACAGTGAATAATTCTGTTTCTAATCAATAGTAAAATAGTAAACCACAGAGAATAGTAAACATGGCCTCAAAAATTATAGGAAGCCACAAAATCACTTCACCCTCACGTTGTCTTTGGGTCAAATTGACCTGTTTTCCTATATCAATGTCTTCTTAACTACCCAATTGTAATTACCCAAAATAACATGATTGATTCCACACAACGCTCTTTGGCAAGTACAAATCTCTACTTTCATTAATTGTGGGGTGTCTTATTCAATTTTATAGCATTTGAAAAAATGGTTTTGAAATAGTATTGAGTAAAAGTTGACATATTCCAGTCTGTGATTATCAATCAACATACATTCCTTTAATTTTAGTCTAAATATTTCCTAATTTCTGCTTTTCTAACTCAAACATAATTTCCTATAAATGAGGTTTATTGATCATAAATTCCAAAAATAACTGTAAAACTAAAGTTAATAAGTTAGTGTTACGTAGTGTTGAAAACGTCAAAAGAAAGTGACAAACATTGAAAAAAAGCGTCAAAAGTGTTGAAAAATGGGACAAAAATTTAAGAAAAAGTTAAAAACGGAAAACGACTAGACCCAATTCAAATCAATTGTTTTTTTGAAATTCCTATTTTCATTTCTCCGTTTGAAGATCTACATTAAAAGAAAGACAGGTGGGCCTAAGTGACCCGGAAGTAATAGTAAATAAAGCTATATAAATAAAAGCCAAGCTTTTAGAAGGGGCATAATATGCAGCACTAACGTTATATCAGAGTAAAGTTAGAAGAAAACTCCAAAATCAATCAATAAATAGGCTGATATGAACCTGGACCGAATGAAATATGTTAGCAACAGTAGTTTATTACAGTGATTTAATATCGTGCCTTTCCACGTACACATCACCAGCCACGATTAATGAGCGCATTGTTTGGTTCAATACAGTTGGTAATAAAGGGTAACCTAAGAACTTACTGGGTGTGCAGAGTTGGTACTGTTAGCGCTATATTATATAATAAATTAATATTTAATGTGGTTTCCACGTAATGGACCACACTGTTCCCCTTTCTACCAGCAGATGGCAGTATTTAAATGACTGACTGTATTGTGCCTTTGGGAACTGTTTTAAATCAAGATTACTGATACAGATGTATTTATTGTTGTTCATTTCATTTGGTCTATGATTTTAGTTGCAACCTAGTTATCATCATCATCATTCACCCCCTCCCCCACAGCCCAGAGTCAAACCTGCATGCTCTTCTGTTTTAACCTGACTCTAACACTGCTATCAGCTTCTTAGCAGCTCAGACAACATCAGAAATGTCCTAATGTAGGCCATCTGGCCAAAATAATGATTTACCAGTGTGCTATATACTGTGTGAATCTTTCTTCGCTATACACATTCCAGTGTGTATAACATACAACACTCCCATTGTGTGATGCAAGTGAAGAGAATCCATACACGCTAAACATTTATTTAACATATATAGCACACATGCTTTCAAAGGCATTGCATGTACAATCTGTGTCTGCTGGTGCTGACCATCGTGGTGATGTCATTGTAGGCAAATAATAAATTATTAAATTGTTCAATTTTTTTCTATTATGTTCACTTGTAGAATAGTTAAGTTTAGTTGAAAGTTCCCTTTGTTGTTAATCTGTTATTTTATGCAAATAATAAATGAATCAATTTATTTTATTAAAATGTTTAGATTATGTTCACTTGCTTGTTGTCTATTACACACACTAGACACATACTAACATATTTCTTTCGGTCCAGGATCATATCAGCCTATTTATTGATTGATTTTGGAGTTTTCTTCTAACGTTACTCTGATATAACGTTAGTGCTGCATATTATGCCCCTTCTAAAAGCGTGGCTTTTATTTATATAGCTATATTTACTTCCGGGTCACTTAGGCCCGCCTGTCTTTCTTTTAATGTAGATCTTCAAACGGAGAAATGAAAATAGGAATTTCAAAAAACCAAAAACAGACCGTTATTTGAATTTGGTTTAGTCGTTCTTCGTTTTTTTGAATTCAGAAACCAAAACAGTAGAACGGCTTTTTTTTTACCGGTTCTTTGTTTGTGGTTTGAAAGGACAAACGGAAAAAGGTGGTTTTCTCGTTATTTCGTTTTGTGGTTCAAACGAAAAAACAAACTATCAAAACGTACACGGACCTACCTTGAGTCTGCTTCTGCACCCAGCTGTGGATGTTGAGTCTGGCGGCCTCTGAGCCACCTTTGAAGTCCACAGTCTCCAGCTCTGCGTTGTAGTGATTCGTGGTTTTTCCTAAGAAATCCTGGAACCATCAAAACCACATTTACCAATTCTGATCACCCAAACATATTAATCACTTTGCTTAACTTTAGTCAGTGGAACTAAAAGTCACTACAACATGGAGAGCATTTTCACAATCACAATGCTTACTCTCCACTCCCTCATTGATCATTCCTTCTTAAATATTAATTATTAATTAAATATTCCCATGAGTGCCTCTCACACCACACATACTATACTCATGAAGATGCATACACACATGCTAAACAAACACACACACCTCAACAAGCTGGTAGGACTGCTCCCCGTACAGCCTGTTGGCAACACTGAGGGTATACGGAGCATCAGCCTTGTTGAGCTCGCTCAGCAGTTGGGCAAAGCTAACATAGACATCATCCTGACAATCCTTGGTTTTCAGGCACTGTGGACAAAGGAGAGACAACTGTTACAGAGATGCACTGAGCACTGACAGACCAGTCTATTATAAACACTATATTAGACTGGGCATCTTGCCTGTTAAGTGATGAGACTATAGACTAAATAAGAAATGTTTCTTTGTAGTTAGGGTTAGGGTTAGGACTTTGACTTTGGTGCTCCATGCTATGCATTTGCATACATTATGGTGAATGATGGGGAAAACTTAAAAAATGGCTGTAAAATTCTCTGTTTTTATCATAAAAAGGTTATTTAAAATGGAAATGTAATCAGCGTAGAACCTTATACAACACAGATAGATTTGTCCATAATGCTCTACTAGATAAAAAACGTTTTTCTGATGTACAATTTAAGTTGAAAGCTTTCAGTAATCCATTCTCCAGTCCTCCACATAACATGCATATTGTATCTGAGAACAACTAAATCATTTACTTAACACTCCAACACTAAAAAATATGGCAAAATGCAAAATAAATAGAATAAAAACAGACACGGAATAAGTAGAAACACTGGAGAGGCCTGCCCAAGCTTTGACGAGCCCTTCCAGTAACATACACATGAAGACACACGCCATCCCTCCACCATGTTGTTATTTACATGGTTATCTTCAAAAAACAAATGTCAATCTTTATAGATCAGATTAGATTAGATTATACTTTATTCATCCCAAAACGGGGAAATTTCCTTGTTACAGCATTTTCTACAACAATAACACCAAAAGAACAAAAACACACAAACAAGTAAACACACAGAAAAACAGGCAAACAATAGATAATAGACAATAATTATAAGGTAGACTGAAAGTAAGCAAAGTGGCATCAAATAAAGGTATTTTAAAGTGCGGTAGCCATGATACAAGTGTAAGTGGTGTTAAAATTAAATTGAATGTGTAATTAGATTAATAAAGCAAAAGTAGGTAGCATAATATAAATTATATTAACCTGTGACCATAAATATTGAAAAGTAAGTACTTGTAATAAAATAATATAAATACCGATAATAAAGATAAACAGAAAGTGTGTGGTTTAGATGGGGGAAAAAAAGGAACAGAAACTCCAACATTATCAGGTAGTGCAGGTGTTGTAGAGTCTGACAGCGGCCGGGATGAAGGACCTGCGGTACCTCTCCTTGAACTGTGGGTGTATCAGTCTGCTGCTGAAGGAGCTGCTCAGGGACCCCACAATGTCATGTAGGGGTGAGATCAGGTGTTGTCCATGATGGATGACAGCTTGGCTAACATCCTTCTCTCCCCTACTTTCTCTATGCGGTCCAGAGGACAGTCCAGGACTGAGCTCGCTCTCCTGATCAGTCTATTGAGTCTGCTCCTGTCCCGGTCCGAGCTGCCCCCCCTCCAGCAGACCACAGCATAAAGGACGGCAGAGGCCACCACAGAGTCGTAGAAAGTCCTGAGGAGAGTCCTGCACACTCCAAAGGACCTGAGTCTCCTCAGCAGATGGAGGCAACTCTGGCCCTTCTTGTATAGAGCATGGGTGTTATCAGTCCAGTTCAGTTTATTGTTTAGGTGAACACCCAGGAATCTGTAGCTCTCCACTACCTCAATGTCCAATCCCTGGATGTTCACCGGTGAGAAGGGATGTTTTCCTCCTAAAGTCGACGATCATCTCCTTTGTCTTGCTGGTGTTAAGCTGAAGCTGGTTGAGCTCACACCAGCTGACAAAGTCCCTGATGACTGTCCTGTATTCCAGGTTGTTCCTCAGAAACACAACCAACAACGGCTGTGTCATCGGAGAACTTCTGGATGTGGCAGTGGGTGGTGTTGTGCGTGAAGTCTGAGGTGTAGAGGGTGAAGAGGAAGGGGGAGAGCACCGTACCCTGAGAGGCACCTGTGGTGCAGTGCACCACATCAGACACAAAATGATGGAGCCTCACACACTGTGGTCTGTTGGTGAAGTAGTCTGTAGTCCATGCAGCCAGGTGTTGGTCCACTCCGGCACTCTCCATCTTCACTCTGAGCAGCGAAGGCTGGATGGTGTTAAAAGCACTGGAGAAGTCAAAAAACATGACTCTCACAGTGCTCCCGCTGTCCTCCAGGTGGAGCAGCGATCTGTGCAGCAGGTAGATCACTGCTGTCGTCCACCCCAATCCCAGGCTGGTAAGCAAACTGCAGGGGGTCCAGCTGTGTGCCCACCAGGGGTCGAAGGTGACGCAGGATGATCCTCTCCATGGTCTTCATCAGGTGGGGGAGAGGGGAGTGGTGAACTGATGAGTGGGGCGAGGGGGGAGGAGCGGGCTGGTGGGCTTATTGTTGAGGGTCGTTGAAGGTGGCAGGCTGAGGAGGGGAGGGGGGGAGTAAACCAGGGGAGGTGTGAAAGGTGTGAAAGAGGGGGCTGGGGGGTGTGAAGAGGGGGCGAGGAAGAAGAGTCAAATCTGTTAAAAAACAGATTCAGCTCATCTGCCCAGTCCTTGTCTCCGCTGGCTTTATATCTCCCCACACCTTTGCCGTGGCCGGAGATGTTCTGCAGCCCTCTCCAGACGTCCCCGGCGTTGTTCTGTTCCAGGCTCTTTTCTAATTTCCTCCCGTAGATGACCTTTCCTCTCCTGATCCTGAGCCTGAGTTCCTTCTGGACTCTGCGCAGCTCCTCTCTGTTCCCTGATGCAAAGGCCCTCTTCTTCTCATTCAGCAGAGCCTTAATCTCAGAGGTCACCCAGGGTTTGTTGTTGTATTCTGCTGAATTCAGGATGGTATGTATTGACTGGTGTGCATCTAGACACAAACTGTCATTTTAATAAAGATAACACAAAATTAAAGCTGCAAGCTAAAAAGGGAACTTCCTGCTGAGTTTAGTGATACATCACACAAGACACTATGTAAAGGTTGAAGCAGGGAAAGCTACAATGTATTTATAGTCCAGTCATTTTATGAAAAAAGGTTGAACAAACTGTAACAGAAGAAAACTCAACTGATTTTGTATCCTGAGTAAGGAAAAACAGCCCCGAAGAATCCCATTAGGGGAAAGTTTGAAAAATACCCAAATATAGCCTATTCATACGCCTATTCATTCTTATTCTCACCCGAGAATAAAAACAAATTGGAATATATTTTTTTGTCTTGGTTTAAATAATCAACTTGGTTATTTTGTTATTTTCATAGTGATATTTAACAAATTTTTACCCTAAACCAAGACAAAAAAATATATTCCAATTTGTTTTTAATTGTTTGTTAACATAAGCAAATCTAATTACATATGTGGTAATTTGCATAAATACCACAATAGTTCTAAACATTGGTGAAAATGTCTTGTTGAATCTTGTTGACATCTTCCAGTTAAATACTTAATGTTAAGGTCTGAGTGGGCCCATTTAGGCTAACCATGAGTATTAATACATAGAGGCAGAAAGACATAACCAACCTTTATTAATTATTATTGCCCAGATAGGGTTACCCTATTCATGTGAGAAAAAGAATGAATAGGCTATATTTGGGTAATTTTAGAAATGTTCCCTTTGTTGACTTTGCTTCTGTTGCAATTTGTTCAAGGTTGACCCACATTTTGGCTTAAAACGAGTCGACTATTAGAGCACTTGAAGGCAACATATTCCTACGTCATCAGGTCTGGCTGTTACCATGGACAACAACAACGTTCCAAGTTTCAATCGTTCAAGAGGAATTGACGTTAACGTTAAGGTCAGTTTGCAGAAACAGAAACAGAAAATACGTTTTCAACAAAACCCCGTTCATTTCTAAAGGACTGGGTGAGTAGGATGAATAATATATATATATATATATATATATATATATATATATATATATATATATATATATATATATATATATATATATATATATAAACGTTAGCTGACGTTATCTTAGGCTAACTCAAATTCCACAACTTCCACAGTTATTTACGCAACCGGTTAGCTACATTAGTCCAGTAAGGTAACGGGGTTTTAAACATACTTCTCCATCCTGGGTATACAGAATTATAGTGTCCCCTGTAACGTCATTTATTAACTATTTATTCATAGTTTTAGATATTGAGTGATTTATAGGGAAGGCAAGTTAATGAAAATTAGTAAGTTAACGTTAGCTGCTATATGATGTATCTATAAGATGTAGCTAACATTAAACATGCCGGAGCAAGAATGCGAATTTACATCCTAGCTATAGTCCCTAAAGGCAGGTAACAAAAACAGAACAAGTAACAATATGTAGCTAGATACAAATAAAAAAAATTACTTACAATA
The DNA here is from genome assembly GCA_013375575.1 of Percina caprodes. Lineage (NCBI taxonomy): Eukaryota > Metazoa > Chordata > Actinopteri > Perciformes > Percidae > Percina > Percina caprodes. Next base: position 2,639,066 of record JABXJD010000058.1, read on the forward strand.
GCATAATAATTAAAAATTATACAGAACTACACGGCTAACCGCTAACGTTAGTTTTTCCTAGGATTGGCTTCATGTTTAATAATAATAATAAATTCAATTTGTATACCGCTTTTCCCAAGCTCAAAGTCGCTTTACAGAGTAGAAACAGTATATATACACTCACTGGCCACTTTATTAGGTACCCCATGCTAGTAACGGGTTGGACCCCCTTTTGCCTTCAGAACTGCCTCAATTCTTCGTGGCATAGATTCAACAAGGTGCTGGAAGCATTCCTCAGGGAGTTTGGTCCATATTGACATGATGGCATCACACAGTTGCCGCAGATTTGTCGGCTGCACATCCATGATGCGAATCTCCCGTTCCACCACATCCCAAAGATGCTCTATTGGATTGAGATCTGGTGACTGTGGAGGCCATTTGAGTACAGCGAACTCATTGTCATGTTCAAGAAACCAGTCTGTGATGATTCCAGCTTTATGACATGGCGCATTATCCTGCTGAAAGTAGCCATCAGAAGTTGGGTACATTATGGTCATAAAGGGATGGACATGGTCAGCAACAATACTCAGGTAGGCTGTGGCGTTGCAACGATGCTCAATTGGTACCAAGGGGCCCAAAGAGTGCCAAGAAAATATTCCCCACACCATGACACCACCACCACCAGCCTGAACCGTTGATACAAGGCAGGATGGTTCCATGCTTTCATGTTGTAGACGCCTACCATCCGACTGTCGCAGCAGAAATCGAGACTCATCAGACCAGGCAACGTTTTTCCAATCTTCTATTGTCCAATTTCGATGAGCTTGTGCAAATTGTAGTCTCAGTTTCCTGTTCTTAGCTGAAAGGAGTGGCACCCGATGTGGTCTTCTGCTGCTGTAGCCCATCTGCCTCAAAGTTCGACGTACTGTGCGTTCAGAGATGCTCTTCTGCCCACCTTGGTTGTAACGGGTGGTTATTTGAGTCACTGTTGCCCTTCTATCAGCTCGAACCAGTCTGGCCATTCTCCTCTGACCTCTGGCATCAACAAGGCATTTCCGCCCACAGAACTGCCGCTCACTGGATGTTTTTTCTTTTCGGACCATTCTCTGTAAACCCTAGAGATGGTTGTGCGTGAAAATCCCAGTAGATTAGCAGTTTCTGAAATACTCAGACCAGCCCTTCTGGCACCAACAATCATGCCACGTTCAAAGTCACTCAAATCACCTTTCTTCCCCATACTGATGCTCGGTTTGAACTGCAGGAGATTCTCTTGACCATGTCTACATGCCTAAATGCACTGAGTTGCCGCCATGTGATTGGCTGCTTAGAAATTAAGTGTTAACGAGCAGTTGGACAGGTGTACCTAATAAAGTGGCCGGTGAGTGTATATATATATATATATATATATATATATATATATATATATATATATATATATATATATATTGTTTCCCAAGCATAGCTAACGTTACACAAGTATTTATAGTAGTAAGTACTTCCAGTGTTTTACCTAGGTTTGTGGAAGAGTTGCACGTATTTGGCAGGTGAGTTTAGGGTCCTCCCTCAAGAAAATGTTACATAGAAGAAGAAAAAATGCCATTTCACATTATTTTGAAAAACTATTACCACTATAGCTGTGTCTAAATTATTGGAAACGTTAGAGAAGTTAATAAATAATTAACACTAAAAGCTTAAAGATAAAACTTGCTGAAGAAGTCCACTACAGGGAATGACTACAATCATTAGATCTGAAAAAGTAATTTAGTTACATTTATTTGGCTTAGGAGGCTTAGAACCCTGACATAACTTCTCACAATGCCATTTTTGTAAGTATAACAGTTTTATAAGACATGACACCATCCATGTTGGAAGATTTCTAACTTACAGTGGCAGTCCTGGTTGATTTAAGAATTGTATGTGATTGAAAACTATGGAATTGTGCTGAGAGTTTAGCAGTCTGAAGTCTTTTGATACTGCTTCAACCTTTCGGAATTGTGCGCATAGTCCAATTTGTGTGTGTAGACAATTGAGAAAGAAACTGTAATACAGTTTTAACTGGGAATATAGACACCCAGTTAGTTGTACTGCAAATATATAAATATTACAGTATTTCCATCAGGAATAGCTTATAAACAGGTAATAGGACAGTAATGATTCATCATGAGCTGCTAGTCGGGTTCATGATAACATCTGTGTTTCTGACTGGCTCTGTGTTTGTATAAACTTTACATTTAATACTTTTATAAAAGATGGAGACCTTACTGGAGTCCGACAGAGAGGAGCAAGTCAGAGATGGAGAGCAGGAGGTGGTGGACGACGATGACCAAGAGCTGAAGGAAACGCTCAGTAATCTCCATGTTTCAGCTCATCAGGAGCTTCTGTGAGCATCAACAACGTATAAACACACCATACACAGAGAAGGAGGCTAGGAGTTGTCTTCAAATGACTCATCCATTACTATCATTCTATTCCACTACATCTATCTATTAATACAATTAAGGCTGATCATTTAATTGATTGAAGTAAAACTACTTTATAATTGTAAAGTGTTTTTTGGACCTTTGGACAGAAAGAGTTTTTATGTCTACTTGGGCTCTAAGAGAATGTGATATATCAGGACTATAACTGGCAGATTAATTGTTTTAATGAAAATAATCATTCATTGCATCCTCAAATACATTGCTCCAGAGTAATACTTTGGGACGTCAAAATACAAACCCATGCATTCAACACGTCATTCCTTTTAATTGCATTCCCTCATATTAATATCAGATATAATCTGATCTGTGTGTGATTATGGGTATAACGCCTTATGACCATGAACAATTCTTCTCCTGCTGTCCTTCACCAGCCTGAAGTTGGACAAGGCAGACAAGCTGTATCCCGAATCCTACAGGGTTAACTCCCCCGACGAGATCCGACTGTTGGCCATCGCCGACAACTACCAGCGTCAGTATTCGCACTTGTTTCCCAGCCGCAAACCACTGCTGCTCTGTCCTGTCAACGAATGTGGTGTCAAGGTAACACTAACATTCATCTCAACTCAGTAGAAATCATTGTTCCCTTTTTTTTCCATTCGGGGAAGAGAAATGCCAACTTGTCCTTACATCTTTAAACAGCACTACTATATGTACCTCTGTCTACTACCTGTGCATATTTGTCATTCATAACATTCAGAAGTTTGTGTCCGTGACTCTTCGGGAAACACCAACAGTCCACCCTGAACTTTATACCTGGGAGGGCTGCGCCTCCTTTGTGGCTGATTTCTTGTCTCTGGACCCTTTGGACCCGCCTGTTGACCTGGTGAGAAAGGCAACACTGGTGCAGAAGCATACATTTGATCCACTTATTTCAGTAGCTGATGGAATGGCCAAAACGTGTTTTTTTTAATAGAACAAGAATTGGGCTCTGTGGTAGACGCAGTAATGAATATGTGAGGGTTTGTTTCCCCATGCCACATTCAGGTCATGTTAGAGTTACCGTAGTCTATATCCACAACGTACCACTTCTGGGATTTGTCCGGTGTCGCAGGAAATTCCACTGGATGCATGTCTTTTTGCCGATGTCCGTTTCCTTCCGCTTTCTTTGTGTTGTAATTTTAAACAGTGGATTTCTGAGGACTAGGGTTAACTGGTCCTCAGATCTCTGCAGGGTAAATCCAGACAGCTACCTAGACTATCTGTCCAATCGGAGTTTTCTGTTGCATGACAAAAACTACTTTTGAACGTACACATGTTCCACCAAAACAAGTTACTTCCCGAGACTATTTTGCAACGGCTCCGTGTGGAGCTTAGCCCCGCCTCTGCTCTGTGGAATAGCCAGACTATCCTCTGCAGCACGTGGAGGAAGGTCTGGCAAAGCAAGACTAGGGTTACTGTTAACTACTGTTAACTACTTTACATCAACAGCCAGGTCATAATTATAACTGGGAAACTCAGGTGTTTCTGAAAGCTCCGAAATGTCTCACCTCTGTGTTTAAAGCAAATTGGATAGTGCTAAACTGTCTGCACACTATTTTTTTAATGTTCACACGCCCAACTCCACTGTCATACTACTGTCTTGAGTTGTCCAATCCAAGTTTCATGCCATCTCAGAGATGATATGATGGAGCAATCAGTTGCTCTGAAAAGCTGAAAATGGCACTGGTCTGCCTGTCCATAACAAATGGATCCCTTTTACTCTAGGACTCTCACAGGACAGAGGAAGACATGAAAGGAGAGAGAGAGGGGAAATGACATGCAGCAAGGGGCCACAGGTCGGGGTCAAACCTGGGGCCGCTGCGTCGAGGGGTAAACCTCTATATATTTGCGTCGGCTCTACCAACTGAGCTAACCTGGCCACATGTATAACACCTTTTGACAACAAGACAATTCAAAATGCTTTGCATGAAACAAAAATGACCAGCTTTTATAGGTCTTTGTCATTTTGGTTTGGGTTATTTCAGCATATCAATGTATTTATGACATATATCATATCAGACGTCAGTGTTAGACGAGTCAAGTCTTAAACTTTATTTGATCATTGTACTTTGTGGTGTGTTATGAACACTTAATGGGAGATAAAGTTGGTAAATTCTAAAAAAACAACCTCCAGAGAATCGATTGGGCAGTTGGGACTTGTAACACGAGGTAGCCTGGAGAAGCAACTGAATGCAAAATTCTTGTGCATGTGTTCACATACACATCCATAAATACACACACCTTCAATGTTCATGAGTGATACTGAAGGTGTGTGTGTTGCTGTCCCAGCCCAGGTACCTGTTCTCCCCCACCTCAGTGCTGAGGCGTCAGAGAGCCACATGTTTTGAATATGCCACCCTACTGTGCAGCCTGCTGCTTGGCGCCAACTACGACGCTTACTGCGTCAGCGGCTACGCTGTCAAAGAGATGTGTCTGCTCGACCAGAGCCTGCAGCAGTGCCCCCTGCTGGACACTGAGGTCAAAGTAAGTGCAGTGTACATTACTGTGTATCTACAGTACATAGAAAGGGTGGTGAACACTTGAACATATGGGTTTCCTCCCAGATTGTTGACTCACAGACATGAGCATGTCTGCTTGCTTGTGCTTTGTGTTTGCAGAGTGTGATCTCAGAACAGGGATCACAAGAGAATAAATACATAGTGAAACCTCTGAGGAGCTGAAGAGTCACTTTCTGACGCAGCAAGAAGAGAAGAAACAAGATGCCGAAGCTGCGTTGCTTCATAAACAAAAACTACAGCAGGTAATGTTATCTTACTGTAAAACCAACAAAAAAACAACAATAAAGATTCATACTAATGAAAATAACACAAAGGCCATAAGGTAGGAAAACTAGGAAAAAGTGGCTACAAAATGATTTTTGTTCCCAAACCTGGGCACTACTTTTAAAATTAATTTTTGCATAGACAAAACCATTATTGACATTATTTTAAAAGTTCTCCGCAAAATACCCTCCAGTTTTTGTCACAATCCAAAAATGTACAGTATATAATTGTGAATTTGAAAATAAACGAAAATTGTATGCTGCTGGTTTTGTTTGTAACTTTCTTTATATTCATTTTATCAACACAAAATATCTCTCAAACTGACATTTATACATGTACCTAAACATTTGAGACAGGTTTTGATGCATTATATACTCAAGTGTGAACGTAGACCATGAAATTTGGCACATTTGTAAAAAATATGCCTCAACTTCACGGATTGGCACCAAGCCAACTTAAACATGAACATTTTAAATTTAGCAAACCAGTGATGTTTTATCCATCAAAAGTTTCAGTAGGTACTATAAAAATATAAGCACACTTTTGCCCAAGTTGGCTGAAATGTCTCAAAATGCTACCCTGTCCCCCTAATTTTGAATGCTGCAAATTGACAACTCTACAAAAAAGGTTCTCTAAATTCTAAAAAGGTCTCTTTTATACAACCGGCACCGTCAGACACCGCCTACCAAAAGCCTGGGTCTGTCCAAGGTTTCTCCCTTAAAGGGAGTTTTTTCTCGCCACTGTCCACTAAATGCTTGCTCTTGGGGGAAATTACTGGAATTGTTGGGTCTTTGTCAATTATAGAACGGTCTAGACCTACTCTATCTGTAAAGTGTCTTGAGATAACTCTTGTTATGATTTGATACTATAAATAAAGCTGAAAGTTTGACATAAAACCAGTCTGTCTCTACTCTCCCTCCTTTCACCTTTGAGCTCTTCTTCATGAACAGGAGAGTGAGCAGCAACTTGCGGACCCCCTGCGAGGACTTAGGGTCCACTGTTGGGTGCTAGTGCTGTCAGGGAGTCGGAGCGTCCAGGAGAACTTCTTCATCGACCCTCTGACCGGGAACAGCTACACCACTGACAACGACAACTTCCTTGGCATTGAGAGCGTGTGGAACAACTACAACTACTATGTCAACATGCAGGACTGCAGGACGGCTGCGTTGTGAGTCCATGTCCACTCCAGACACAATATTCAGTTAGAGTTATTAGAGAGTAACACATCACAAACAACAATCATTAGACTAGAAATATGCCATATGTTTTCTGTGTGTGTGTGTGTGTGTGTGTGTGTGAGAAGGATGTGGTGTATGACCTGGAAGATTTAAAGATGTGGGAGCCAGTCCTGTACGGCGCAATCAGTAAAAAGCAGCTGATGTTAGAGGTCTTGAAGAGAAAGGAGAGGAAGATGATGGGAAAATTCAGCAATGATGAGGAGGTGTGCATGTGTGTTTTCCGTATGTGTATCTTTACATTTGTGTATGTACATATGTGTGTATGTTGTGGATATTTAGACTTAAAAGCAAGACTCAAAAGCAGAGCAGGTATGACTAAAATGATCTTAACTCAATCCCACATACACCCTCCTGCTGCCCCAAATATTCACTAGAGCACTAAATTTGGATTAATCCGCTGCTGAAAATATACTCCAACAAATGCCCTTTTTTCTCCTCTATTATTGATAAAAAACTACAGTGACCAGCAACTTTAGGAACTTACTGAGACTGTTTTAAACATGAAAGTTTAAAGATTAACTTCTTCAGTAGAAACCCATGTGCTTGAAACTGAGAGCCACAGACAGGAAGTCAGAAAATATCGAGAGACAGACTAACATGTTGTTGTTTTGGATCTGCACATTTGGATTTGTTGATAATAAGACACATATAGAAAAACAAGACCAAAACCTTGCCCTCTTCCCAGATTTTGTCTTAATGTCTCCAACTGCAGCATTTACTTCCATTTTTCCTTAGTACTTTTGATTGATTCATTGAGTTGATTCATTAAAAAACATGAATTTAAGCCGTCCGAGGTGGGAGGAGAGAAAATAATGGCCCGATTTACCAGAGTTACAGCTAAAAGAAGCATTGCCACTGAAATCTGATTTTCCCCTGAATGAGGTTATTTGTAAACTCAACAATGTGTTGTTCATTATAAAGGAAGATGAGCAGCCCCGAGCTTTTGACATGCCACGATCCTGGGTCAATTACATCACAATCCATAAAAAAGGTACAGTAACTCCACATGAGCCTAACCCTTAATGCAATAGAACATCCGAGTATTATTAATATCAAATAAATGCATATAGCAGAGAAAGAAAACCTGAACCAGACACATGCAAGCTGGTGCTTTGAACCCTCCACAAACTGCAGCCTCTCCTTTCTCATTCAGACCTGGAGACCCGCTGGCCAGGAGGACAGAAGGTGACCCACTACAAAGAAGCACAGCTGGAGAAGTTTGCACCTTACCTTCGGCCAGACGGCCTGAACACAAGACTGACTACTTACAAAGACCTGGACTGTGAGTGTTTCAGAGAAACTTTTGACTTTTTAAAAATAATTCAGCATATTATTATTTTTACCATCAGAAAAATTTGACTTAATTTAGGTTTATGACATTGGTTTTGTTTGTGTATAACGTGTGTGTGTGTGTGTGTCTGCGTGTGTGTGTTTGCATGTGTGTGTGCGTGTTGAAGGCACAGAGGTCGTCATGGTAAAGGAGTGGTATCAACACAGAAACGACTCCTTGGAGGAGAGGAAGTCAACAAGGCCAACAACTTTACCGCAGAACGCTTCAAATGTGGACGTTTCCTCCTTTTATGTAAATCTGCTTTGTGTAGCTGCCCAGTTAGAACCTCACATCTCATCAAGACACATTTTAACCTCACCTCTATCACAAAAACAAATAGACTCACCCAGACTAGGTGCGGGGGACAGAGGTGAATTAAAACGATGAACGTCTTTTTTTGAAAGATAAGATCTCTTTGTTATCCTCCTTACTTGTGAGCACACATTGTGAAATGCAGTTGCTGTGCCCCAGTCACACACTACATACTAATAATTCTAAGCAGGTTTTGTAGTTGCTAAAAACGTCTTTTTTTTAAATCACAGATGTGGGTAAAATAGCTCCAGGAACAACAAATACAAGCAGCCGTCTCTCTGCTCCTATCACTCGAGACTTCCTCCAATACGCTGGTACCCACACCCGTACATCCATGTACCTGACTGGCATTCTCCATGCCCCGACTCGGGAGCTCCTCTGTGACCCAAGGAGCAGACTTACTTCCTCCAGGCTTCTCGATTTCGCACAGGCGTTGGTCTAGACCAGTTGTCACTGAACGGAGATCCTCGCCGATATCTATTTGCGCAGACATAGCCTGCTTCATGGTTGCTACATCCATACGTAGACGTTCAATTTTCCTTAACAGGCAAGAAACATCGATACTGTTGAATGTCACCGGTGGAAGATCATCCAAATGATGAGACACAAACCGAGGAATGTTTTCACCAGCCTCGTTAAGCACTTTCAGACAGCTCTTAACGTTGTTAGCGTCTTTTTGCTGTCCTTTGTGTGAAACACAGCGTTGCAGTAGTATTAGGGCAGAGCTCAAACAAAACTTTCTTGGAGCTCTCAATCCATTCTGACCCAAAGTGGTTGACAGTCAACATAACAATCTCATCCTGACTTAAAGTTCTCATTTTTACCAATAAGAAAATTCAACAGTTCATCTTCCACCACAGTTTGACCGTCTACTGTGGTGTAAATCTCTGCTTTTATTCGTGATTTACTCGGAGCAACCACGTCTTTCCCCGCTGCCTCCGCCATCTTCCTTTTTTTGTTTTGTTTACTGTGATAACAAAAAAGTAAAGTACAATAATATCTTTGAATAGGAGCTTTGCAGACAGCATGTACTGCGGGGCCGGACTTCTCAGTTTAATCCTGTAAATAGAGGTTTTTGCTAATTCAAAATGCTGAACAAGAACATTAAAAAGTGTAATTCAAACAGGAGAATCTTAACTATTAACCATCACAATAAGAAAGAACAAACTGTTCAAATTATACTGACTAATGAATTAATTCAAAGTCTTGTCCAGCAACTGCTCCATGGAACATACATTGAGTAAAGTTTGAGAGGGGAAATGTGCAGGATCATAATGAACCACAATCAGGGCTTTAATCTTTAATATTGTTTCCTCAGGGTAAAGTCAGTCACCTGAGTGATGGTATGTTTGTTTGCTCAGTTCACAGGTACACCTTCCTGAGCACAGACACAAAGCATGAGATGGAGTTTATCAATTTTCGTTTTGACCATCTGGTGCGGAGGGTGGAGTCACCATGTGAAATGACGGAGTTCTTTGAGGGCCGGATGGACTTTCTCTACTACCGGCACGTTCAGTTTTCAGAACCAGATTTGGGCATTGACCGACCGCTGGAGGTAAAACTATGTAACAGGAAATTATGAGACACGGGTCACAGGCTTTAGTTAGACAGTATAGGTCAGTCCATCTGTCTCAGATGTCCAGGTTCATTTTTGGACCCACCATTGTTGAAAGCCAGTTTGATATGTTAAATTGTTATTGTTAATGTAATTTAGTTAGCTTTTATAAATTGTATCAGTATCTTAGAGTTATTTTAGGTTATTCGCCATACATCTTTAACGGGGTTTGAGCCATGTCTCCACTACATGTTGGGCACATAATACAATAATAACTGTATTTGGTCCGCGCTTTTTAAAACAATGTTTACTTTTCTTATCTACTTAAATTCAATGAAAAGACAAAAAACCCATGTTATGAGACAAGTCTGTCTTTTAATACTGACTTGCTGTCTGTGGCTATCAGCCCATTGATTCCTACTGAAGACGTAAATCTTTAAAACCATAAAACGTCATGTTTAAAATATGCCATTTCCTAAAACAGCTGGTCATTCTAGTTTTTAATCAATTAATTAGGAGGAAATAGTGCATTTGTCATTTCATGTCACCCAGTGCAACAGTGTTGCTCATTGATGTGTTTTTATTAGTTTTGGGACAACAATGAACATCCCCAGACTTATACTTTAACAGGTACATAGGTACTAGTTTTGGAGAAGAGACAAACATTGAGAACTGCCAGGTCACGCACACCTTCAGTTCTGATACATATTTAAGATACTGCCAGTAGACCCAAAGATTCCAGACATCACTTTGGCTCATATTGAGCTAACACATTTGTAATATAATCAAGAGCATTGTAGTTTAAGGCTTCAGATACAAGCAGTAAGATGATAAAGTCTGTTGTAGACCTTAGCAGTAGCCAGTGGACTTGTAGGTCTAGGATGGGTGGGAGGAGGTGTTGTTGCTTTAGGTGAGCCCCAATAACAAGTAGGATGAGATCTGATGTGCACTACCAGGGACAAGAAGGTGATATTGTAGGCCATGTCCAGTTTGGGCGTCTTTCTTCATTTTGTATTCCAGTGTGGGTTAAATAGTCTCATCTCGACTCCGGTCACGGCTGTTGCCGGCAGAAAAGCATTGTTTTGTTTTGTCCGTCCATCCGTCCGTCCAGCTGTCCACCCGTTGGCACAGACGTCCACTTAGACTCAAGGATGAACTGATTAGATTTTGGAGGTCAAAGGTCAAGGCCACAGTGACCTCACAAAACACATTTTTGGCCATAACTCAAGAATTCCTACGATCATTTTGACAACATATCACACAAATAGGATAAAATGATAAAGTGATGACATTTTATATCTAAAAAGGGTCAAAGATCAACACTGTGACATTATAATGTTCTGCAAATACACTTTTCTGGCTTTTAGTCAACGCCATAACTCAGGAATAGAAGGGAGATTGTGACCATATTTTACATTATTTGGATACTAATCTTAGGTGCTCCTAGCTGAATATGAGTCCTTACTCCAAGTAAAGGAGTACCTAGGGGTTTTGTTTGTGAGTGAGGGCACACTGGAGCGGGAGATTGGCTGGAGAATCAAAGCAGTGGGAGCAGTATCGCATTAGCTTTACCGTAGCGTTGTGACAAATAGAGAGCTGAGCTGGAAGGCAAAGCTTTCGATCTACCGGTCAATATTCGCTCATACCCTCACCTATGGTCATGCAGTTTGGGTCATGACAAACTTGATCTAGGGTACATGCTGGCGAAATGGGTTGGCGTCTCCCTAAGGGTGAAAAGCTCATTCCATTCGGAATTTGGAGTAGAGCTGCTGCTCCTTTGTGTGAAAAGGAGCCAGTTGAGGTGATCCTGGGCACCTCCTAGGGAGGTGCTCCAGGCACGTCCAACTGGAAAGAAGCCTCCGGGAAGACCCAGGACTAGGTGGAGAGATTATATCTCCACCCTGGCCAGGTAACGCCTCCGGATCCCCAGTCAGATAAGCGGTTCAAGGTGCCCAATTTGAAACGGTGATGATTGTATAGCTCTTCTGTGCTGCCAGGTTGAAGATGTGTGAAGCGTCCATGTTTCCCCAAAAATGCACTTGATACCTTTTTATTAAATTGCCTCAAAATCTTCACTACATATACTATATCAGACTGGACAGTAAACTGCAACTTGACAGGTTAGCGGAATCATACAACTGCAAAATTCTAGGTTAAAGTAAACATCATTTTGATGTGCATCTATATGTGGGTTTCTGTGTGTGTAAACAGAAGGTGGTGGAGCGTTTCCACAGGAACAGATCCAAACCGGCCAACGAAGACGTGGCCCAGCGCGTGTTCCTATTGGTTCAAAGACAGATTGAGCTGACCTATCACTTAGAGGATCACCGATTTATCCCTTCAAAGAGGAGCTTCATCAAACCGCAAGAGTCAACAGAAAATAAGAAGGGCGAGGACTTCACATCTGATATGGAATCCAGCTTTCAAGTACAGACAACAAACGCACAATAAGATAAACAGTAGAGTTCAGTCTTTTTAACAAAAATTCTATGAGCTCATACACTTTTGTGTCTGTGTGCATCTGTTAATGTGTGGAGGTTCAGGTGGATCCATCTGAGAAGCCTCTTAAGACCCTGGCTCTGAATGATATGCTGGTGGCTCTGATGAAGGATGAAGAGAATGTGGTTCTAGAAATCAAAGTGTCTAAGCAAGAGGTAACTGTGTCACCTGGAGTAAAAGTATCGCTAGAGTCCCAATTCAGAGGTAACATCCCATAATAATCGTAGATTCTGGATTTCGGAATGACGGACAAACTGTTTTGAAAACCCATACCATACTTGTTATTCTAAGAAGTTTTTTTTTTTTAAAACATGTCTGGAAAAACTCTTTTAAATTAAGTCTGGTCTAACCTTCACCCATCCCACTGGCAGTCCTTGTCCACTCCTTTGTCAAACATTTCCCAGTTAATTACCCTGAAAGGTTCTGTGATACTTAGAGTTTATAGAACATTGTGCTGTTGCTACTCGAGTTAAGGACCTTAATGTGTGAGCAGGTGAGAGACATTGTGGCCTGCAGAGAGCAGGAAGAGAGAGATGTTCAGCTTGAGTTCTCCCCACGGACGACAACCGGAGCTGCCATGGCCCGCCAACAGAGACAGGAAATGGTGGGACACGCACACACACATAAACACACACACACACACACACACACACACACACACACACACACACACACACACACACACACACAGTAACAAAATTTCCTGTTAAATTACAGTAAACTACTGGCAGCTAAAATTGCCAGCTTGAAACTGTTATTCTACAGTAAACCTACTGTGATCTACAACAGTTTAGTACTGTAAACATTTTACAGTACTGTGCTGTATGGAAAACAAACATTACAGTATTATACTGTCAGCTCTTTGGTTGCAATGATACTGTTATTTTACAGTTCCTACAGTATTCTCCATTAACTTATTACTGTAAAACTGTAGAATATGATGTTCACATTGATATAAATTATTTTAAAGTTTTACATTTAAAAACAAAACTCCTGAATTAATAATAATATTAAAAAACAGATGTCACAGAAATGGCTCAGACAAGAAATGGCCTTACAACCTTAAGCATTTATTAGAACATTTTCAGTGTCTACAAAATCCATAAAAACATCTATATAACTTGGTTGTCAGAATGTGAACTATGACTATGAAGTGAAGGCTAACATTACATTCATTTAACTTTGTAATTTCCTCCCCAGGTCAAAATAGGTCTGGTTTAACTGTTTCTTGTAATCTATGCAAAGCACAGAGTACAAATTATCAGCCAGTTCAACTTCATTTAACCTTACTGCTAGTTTTTTGTCCTTCCTTCACCCAAAGACAACAGTTGTTAAAATCACTGCATCAAATGCATATAAAAGCTAACTAAATTACACCCATTCCATTAACAATAACAATTTAACATATCAAACTGGCTCTCAACAAAGGTGGGTCCAAAAATGAACCTGGACATCTGAGACAGATGGACTGACCTATACTGTCTAACTAAAGCCTGTGACCCGTGTCTCATAATTATGAGAGAATGATCTAATTTTGATAAAATATTCATGAGAAACAAAACATTCCTGATTCAAGATTACAACAGATCAGCTGTTTTCATTATTACAGTATCTATTACACTTTGATTGAGGGTGGCATTAGGAAACATTGTTACGGTATATTTGGGAAACTATCTTTGGGCAGTTAGCGAAGGACACATTGCTCAATGAGAGCACCACACAGAGTGCCAGTCTGAAGAGCCCCATTCCTTAATTAAGATGGGTGCCAAAAGGAAGCAGGGTATACTTTAATGTGCAGGAGATATATGCAACAACTGTAAAAGTTAATATACTAGCATGGCTTATAATAAATGACAATTCAATATTTCTGAACAGAGCTGGGAAGAGAGGTAACATACTCAAACAATATTTCTGGCAGAAAATTTACCTTTGAACAAACTCCAGTGTCCTTGCATCTTCTTCTTGGTATTGCAGGTTGAACACGTAGTACCTGGCCAAAACTGCAGCAAGCCCTGTGATGAAGGTTTTTTGGATGCCTTCACAGGTGACCTGGCTTTCAATGCTGATCATCCAATGTCCCAATGTGACTCCATCACCAGCAACTGATGCAGACAACAGTAATGGAAAAGAAATATGGGTATAAGGGCCTTAGATGAGGATAAGAAGTTCACAGAAAAAGCAAACACTTTTAGTTTTGTGTATCTTGATGTGTTTGTGTGGCATTAAAGCTATTTTTTGTTGTTTAACTGGTGTTTTAGGTCAATGAGTGTCCACAACTTGAGATAGCAAAAGAATGATGAGAGAACTACATACATGACAGACCACGATAAAACGTAAGTTTAGAAAATGGATACAGAGAGAAATTTGACAGATGGAGACACATAAAGACAAACTGACTTTGTTCTATTCTCCACGTCATGCTTTTATGACACTTACCCAGTAGAATCATTTGTGGACTGGTTGGGAGGGTCAGGGTGCGCTCAACATTGGCTGCTGTGGCAGACATCTGTAGAACATAGACAACAGTATCCAAATTAAGAATGGAATTGCATGTAAAGTCATTGTAGACACAAGAAATATTGCTAGATAAAACTTACATCAGCTAGGAGTATCAGTCCCTCTGTTCTCTCATAAAAGTAGGCCATCAGTAACTGGATGATGCAAAGAGTCAATTCCCCATCTTCAGACTGTACATCTTTGTTCTTCAGTTTCATCTTTAAATACTTCACTATTCCTTGTCCACATTCTTCAATGGATAGCTCCAAGGCATGCAGAACGCTGATGTCAGTTAGTAACTCAAAGTGACAGTAGAGACCCCTCGGGTAAAAGGTAGGGCCACTGGATTTTTAAATCTTCAATGGAAGGTGCTGAAGTCTGATTGATGAGGTTATGATGAGGTTTATCACTTCTGCCCTCTCACTACCTTGAATACCTTCCTGCTTGTAGATGTTCACCAATTGTTGCCGCTGCTGCTCCATTGTCTCATTGGTTTCTTCAGGTGGAGGGCCCGGCTGAAATTGTGTGCATCCGCAAGCATCAGTTGGCCTCTGCAGTTGTCCAGACCGTCTTGATGTTCTGTGTTCTTTCCATGTCCCTGTACGGTTTATGTTCTCAATTCGCATTTTCACTTGAGAAAGCAGTGACGTAAAACCACCAGCAACGATGACACCTTCTGTTGTCATATCAGCAAAACTACTGGGGTACTGCTTGACAATGTTTTGGCAGATGACAAGACATTTGCTGCGTGTGGGGTTAACCTCATACCTTCTCATTTCATCATCAAGAATTCATATCATCTGGCGTTGCTTGTCAGGAGCAGGTCTCTTGCTGTTGGCAATGGCTGACTGCACTTCCTCTGGCATTTTATCCCATGGGACTTTAAAGGTTTCATGCCACTTACTGGATACGTTGGCTGATTGTCTTAGGCTGCGCAAGCACATGGTGTTGATGGTTCTGAAGAGCTTGACTGGGATGAAATGCTGGACAGTGAAGATGAAGAGCAAGGCAATGGACTAGAGAGCAAAGTCAGACTTGTATGTGTTGAGTTATCTGGCAAGATTTGTAGATCAAGTACAACTGAAGTAGATTCTAGAACACATGGAAATAAAATTTATTGTTATCACTATTTCACAATATTTGCTACACATGCATGCAAACTCATATCATAAACACTAAAGATTGTGAATTTGTATGGTAATTCCATGTATTGTTTTGAATAGACTTAAAGCTACAGTACAATAACAGAAATTGTATATTCTGTGGCCAGCCCAAATCACTACTTCATTCTGAGTTCATTCAATATAGGAAAACACTATATTGATAATACTTACCCATTTTGAATGCCTCCAGAAGTTTCCTTTGCTGGATAACAGGCAAGAGATCTCTGAGGTCATCCTGCTGTACATAGTACAACAAATTGGGCAAAGTCTTGAGGATGACGACCTTTATTTCATCACCAATGGATGACATGAACCTAAAATGTTGGAACAGAATGATGAAGATTTACAAAGACATACCACAAACCGAATACTCAGGCAGTGGGTAGTGATCAAGGAGCTCTGCTTGACTGACACAGTAGTAGGCTTCCTGCATTGGTGAACTGTGGTAAGCATTAATCTCTGGTTGAAGAACAGCCTGATATACCTCAGTGATGAAGTACACGGCTGAATTCTTATGAATGACAGCCTTTTTATTTTCCCACTACAAGGCCATCATCATTATGACCTACAACAACAAACATGTTGCTCTTATATGTTGTCCCTTTTACTGTCACATCATGACTAATGAGGGTATTTAGATGATCAAAATTGAGATGAGCAACTGACTGTCTGATCTTATCATTGTAGTCTCCCACAATAAATTCACTTCCCTTCTCTACCAAAAACTCAATGGTGTTTTTCACAGGAACATATTGTCCAAAACATTCTTTGCCTGACTCATTCTGACCAAAATACATGGACAGTGGCTCCACATAATTAAAGTTACTTTTAAAAAAGTTTTTCTTTTGTGGTCAGTTTTCAGTGTGTGGGTATTGCTAGCCCTGTGGAGATCCTCAGATGTCAATGTATCTATGACAGTATTTATGTCAGCTTCAGAAAGTCCAAGTGAGGTCAACTTCTCATTAAGCTTGGAAAGTAGGTGAGATTGATTGATGTCATGTATTTCCTGATAATGTTCAATTATTGTAATTTCAAATAAAACAAACCTAAATGTCTGATAAATTCCCCTTCATCTGCTCTTTCTGGGTAGACCTCCATGTCTTCATTACTGGATTGACAGGGATTCTCAAGGTGTGTATCGCAGCCCTCATCATTCCGATCAGTGGTGCAGCTTGTACTTGCTATGGACCCAACTAGACTTCCTTCAGAGTAATCTTTATGCTTTCTGGAGACATCTGCGATGTGAATGTTGACTTAACTGTAAATGTTTTGTCACATTGTCTGAAAGGGCACGAGACTGCCTTGCCATCAGTTACATGAGTGTGATATCCTCACATTTTGTACTACAGAAGTCCATATGACATGTTAAATCTCCTGCATTATCCAGTTTAGTTCCATTCTTTACATATTTATGGTGATGAGTGTGAGAGCAAAAGGCTGAAAACTTAGAAAAGCTCTTGTGCATTCAGGGAAACCACACTTGAAAGAAGCATTAGGCAGACATGTGCAAATGTATTCCTGCAGGTTTTACCACATATGTTGCAAGTTATCATATTTTCACTACAGGCCTTCACAGCAAAATAATCTTTAAAATACTCTCAAGAAAAAAAAGTCATTACATCAACAACTAACAAACTTTTAGCTACTGCATATAGCATTAGTGCATATTTGAAGCTACGTTTTAGCTTTTTGCATCAACCTGCATAACAAGCTTCTCCCTATAAACTCCCATAAACCGTTTTACTTGAAAAAAATAATAAATAAAATAAAACCTTGTGACCCACTTTAGTTAGATCTCACAACAAATCAAATGCTCATGCCAATTAATGATAATTTAAGTAACGTGCTTTAACAGAAAGCTAAACTTTTGTCCACATAGTTGCTAGATGAGAGTAGGCCTAACTATGCTAGCGTGCGGCACGTACTTTTGACTCAATATTTTCGGGAGAAAAAAAACAGTCAATAAAAATGTTAATCCAACACAAAATCACATTAGCATTATGTTGATTTTTGCAAGATTATATTTACCTTCTTAAGAAAGCCACGGAGACAGAATGGGTGAGGGCGGGCTGGCAGTTGACGAGAGCGGTGAGGAAAGCAGCCGGTGAAACCATAGACTGTATATATATAACGGCCTATGGATAAAACCACTGCAAATTGTATAAAAGAAAAATGACGGTAAGTAAATGATAAACGTTTTTTAAAAGCTTGACTACTAAGGTTGTGTGATTAGGCAGTTAGGCTGTGTGTGTGAGCTGAAGGTTTAAAAACGGCATTGTTTTAGACTGACTGCTGGTTATAATGCTGTGATGTGACGTTTTTAGCTACCTAGCTAGCTGGAGCGTGTTTGTGTGTGTGGGCGCTCGTTTTTTAAACTTTAATGGGTTAAGGTTGTGTAATTATGTTGTTAGCGTGTGTGTGATTTCCAGGACGTAATGTTTTAAGCTGTCTATTACTTTTATTTTTTCCGTTTTTAGCTAGCTAGCTGGTTAGCTATAGAACGACATTTAGTGAAGCGTGATGACGCAGGGTGGTGTGCGTGCATTAGTGGCCAATGGATAGCCGCTAAAATCATGACTCAGCATTAAGGTGCCGCGCTGGGTGTAGTTTTTAGACTTTAA